>VYXB01008800.1:285710-444238 GCA_013397135.1 Pachyramphus minor
AAAAAAAAAAAAAAAAAAAAAAAAAAAAAAAAAAAGAGTGGGTCCTGTTCTCATTTCCAGGCAAACAGCTCCCCCTCGAGTCAATGCCTGAGGGTCTCAGCTCAGGGTGCTTGGCACAGGCTGCTCGGGCTGGGGGAGCCGAGCAGTCAAATCGTGACAGGAAAAGCCTGTGGGACTCGGGTCAGCGAGGAGCTGTTAAAAACCTGAGGTTATTCTCACACCCTGGAACACAAGTCACGCACTGCTGAAGGTCTTTCATAGGGCATCAGATGTGACAGCTCCTACTTGGCGTGTCCCAGTCACCAGAGCAGCTCAGGAAGTTCCACCCTCATGAATTTTCACTGTGGCTCTTCTGTGTCTTTGATAAGTCCTGTGGCTTCTGCTGCACCTCAGTTTCCCTGTTGTGTTCTCCAGTTCTACTCAGATTCTCGGTCCTTTGCAAAGTAAATGATCTCAAGTATTGCTGCTCTTCTGGAAAATACTGCTTCTGTTATATCTCTGATTTAAATTTAAAAGCAGAATGCTTTTAGTCAGATTTTCAAGGGAATGTTTGAATGTTCAAAATGCTGCTGTTCCACCTTTAACAGAAGTGAAAGACTTTGAAGTTTTGAAGTTAAATACTTTACCAAAAGTATTGAGATTCCCCATTTTGTTAAGTGGATGCAGGTATTTTGAAGAGTTTCATATTTTGTAGAAGTTAAAATATTTCTTCTCAATTCTGGACACAGAAGAGGAATCAAGTCCCAATCTCATTTGCCAAAGGAGGAAAGAATAAATCTCAGGGAGAACATTGTGAAGAAGCTTCAAATAGCTTTGGACAGCTGCTTTCTGTGTCTCAGGCCTGTCTTTATTCATGTTTTCCCTTGTCCTGTTTAAACTCTAAGCCACCTGGACAGGCTGCATTGGAAGGCCTGTCACTCGAGCTGCTATAGAGGACAGAGGCTTTGTCCCAGTGTTACATGGGAACTGTGAAAACACTGGATGGGATGTCCTTGTGAAGGAGGGAGAAGGGATGTCAGAACCACCATCAGCCTACCCACATCCATTCTGAGCTCTGGTTCCTGATCCATCTCCATCTGTGCCATCCCAAATGATGTTCATGAATCCAGAGCTGAGCACCAGGGGCCAGCTCAGCCCCCAGAGCAGCCCCGAGCAGACATCTCCCTCAAAACAGCAAAGAGCTGCTCCTCAGCATCACTGAAATACTGCCCAGCCTCCTCTCACTCCTTCTCCTCACTTCTTTTTCTGCTGTGTTTCACTTTGGAGGAAGAGAATTATTTTGACTGTATCTTCCTTGTAGACATTAAATACCTTTCAGAGCAAGGTCATAGTCCCTGGAGCCACGACAACACACATGAAGATAACAGTTCAGGCTGGGTTTGCTGCCCTCAGTGCAGGCAGGGAGCTGCTACTCCATGCCACGAGGATTTCTCTCCAGTCAGCACCACAGCTCAGCAACCACAGTTTCCACGAGAGGAACAGATCTTGGGAGCCCTGTTTTCCTTCCATGGGCTCACCTGTGGTTCAGATCTCCCAGGTAATCCAGAAGCTGGGAGTTCAGAAGTTCTTTGGGGATTGTTTCCAAGGAGAAATAAAGCATCCACAGCACCGAGACAGCACGGAGGGGTACAGCCTGGAAACAGGAACAGTTAATGATCTGTGGCAGACAGGCAGGGCCTGGACAAACCACTGCACAGCTTCCTACGTGCCAGGCGGGTTCCTGGCAGCTGGTTCATCTTCCCATGTCACATCAGATGTTTGAATAGAGCAAAAACACACGAGTTTATTTCCAGCACCTCTCCTTGTTAGACAGGTGACCTTTTCCCAGCTCCGGAACGCAGGGAGGAGGCAGCTCAGGAAGTGTTCAGGTGGTGCTTGACAAATGAAGATATGTAAACAAGGGGAGGGATGGCAGCGAGCTCAGGAGAGCCAGGAGTCCTCAGGAGCTGGGGAACCTGTCTTGTTAGTAGAGGAAATGTTTCCTTTGGCTCCCAGGTTGAGGAGTGACAGTGGGGGCTGAGAGCTGGGACTGGCCAGTGTGTGGGTTCAGATGGAGCCCTGGGAATGGTTTATCCCATCTGGGAATGGAAGCCAACCTGGCAGCTCTCCCTCTCACTGTAGACAGCTCTTCTTACAAAGCCCTCAGGAGAGCTCAGAGGATCTCATGCTGCTTCATGCCATGCAAGAAGTAATTCTTCCCCCACCAACACCATCCTGCACACTCCAAGTTCCCACCTCTGATTTCCCATGAGCACAGACACACGTGAGCACTGGATCCCAGAGCTGACTCCACACTGACATCTGGTGTGGAGCTCATACAGGGCCTGTGGTGGTCCAGCTGCCTGGTTTGAAGTCTTCTGGCCTCTTTGATTGTCACTTTAGAATAGATTAATAAACCTGCAAGGTCAGAACAGTTTCTCTTTATGTTAGTAAACCTCAATTTTGTCCAGTGTACACAACCCACATGTGCACCTTAATCCCTGCTCCAGAGCAGCTCTGCACCTTTGCACCTCCCTTTGCCCAGGGCAAGCAGAAGACCCCAGCTGGCCCCTCTCAGACTTTCCCTGTTGGCTTCTCACAGGAGCCAGCCTCCTCAGCCAGCTTCTGCATTGTTCCCACTGTGCCTTGCTGCTGCTGATATGGGAATCTGGGCTAGGGAAGGGCTTCCTGGAGCCAAAATAACTGTGTAACCCCCAACTAACTCCAAGCTCTGGGGTCCGTCTCACCTGATCCATCAGTAAGCAGAAAGAGTTTGTAATCTGACTGATCCTGACTCTTCCCCCCCAGCAAGGCTTGAATGTGGTTGATGCAAACATGACTTTCCACTGGGTGAACTAAAAGAGCTGGAAGCAATGCCTGCTTGGATTACACCACACAACAGCTTTGTGATTTGTACACAATGAGAAAATTGGACTGGGTTTGGATTTGCAGCTATAGGTAGCTCAGATTCTTCTGCATCGCTCGCTTCTGGGAATGGTCAAACAAGATGAGTTTTGGTTGAGCAGCTTATGTTTGCTAAAAGTTTTCATGATAGAAAATGTGATTCATTGGTTGTGGATTTTCTGACTAGATAAAAAGTTTGCAAACAGATCTGTTCACCGAGAAATCTCTTCCTGGATTTAGTTGAACTGAAACAAAATAAATCAATACAATGTTCAGCTCAAGCTTCAAGGCACATTTTCATCCTGCCCCCTTCCCTCAAGTGCTTTTGATGACAGATCTGGGGACTTCATTTTTTTCCTTGAAACTAAAAAAAAGCCACAACCAGTTTCTACATTGGTTTTCCCTAGAAGATGGGAAACCAACAAGTTTTTCTCACTGGCTCTGAATAAAATTCCCCTTGGTTTCCACAAGTGAACAAGGTAGGTGGGTATCACCCCTTACCCACACGGCCCATGCTGGATCTCAAATTGAGGACCCACAGGTTCTTTCCTCAGCAGTGAAAAGATGCAGCTGATTTCTTCCTCCTATCCCTTTCTTTGTCTCTGCCTTTTGGGGTGTAGCCAGCACCAGAAGGGGAATGAAATAGAGTGAAAAAAGCTATTTTGTCTCTTGCCAGCTCGGTTGGAAAAAGGAATCACTGGAAGACTCCCAGCTAAGTCCAGCTTTGGAAGACCTCCAGTCCACTTTGTCAAGGCCTGAGGCTCCAGGGGTTCTGTAGAGTGGCTGAACTTCTGGGAAATGTCACATAGAACCCAAAGACTTCAGCTGTGTAAGTAAAGCAGGGCAGATGGGAACTGGAAGAGAATACAGCTGACTGGAAAAAAATTTAGTCTAGAAGGTCTGAATTTATATATTCTCCTAAATTCATTCTCAAGCTCATTTCTGTGAATACTGATAAACTTGATTACATAAATTTGATTATGAATGATTTTAGGAAAGTCATGGTTGTCTCTCTGCTCTGAATTTGCTGGTAGGAATGAGGAGGAGCAGAAGGCAGGAGGATTGACAGACTGACCTATACACCACCACAGTGTATTGGACATTTATGAATCCTCAATCTGGGTATCCACAAATCTTCAGACCCAGAACTACAATTAGCTGAAGACATTAGACCATGAAGGCTTTTATGGATTCCAGGCTCCAAGCTCTAACCCTGCTGTCATGCCAGATAAAAAACCACTTTCTGACCCAGAGCTCTCAGCAGCCACGGACGTCGTGCTGGTGCCAGGTACAGAGACAGAGCACACACAGACCCCCGGGAGGGACTGAAGGGCTGCAGACAGTTTTTATTGCCTGGCACTCTTAGCTGCATCAGGATTTAACAGAATTTGGGGGTTTGGTAGTTTTTGCTGCTGGCAGCTCCTGCTGTCTCTCTAATCATGATCTGAATCCTTGCCCAGCCAGGAAGGCTCTGAAGTTGCCCCCAGTGTGCAGGCAAGTCAGACAGGACTTGAGGACACATCCACTGCTGAGATTCAGAGCCTGGAGGTGACAAGGAATGGACAGCACATGCACCTGATGGGAGTTTTCCATCCTGTTGCCACCAGGAAGCCAGGTCACACTCCCACCTCCAGCCCTGGAAAGCTGAGCTGTCCTTTAATGCCAGGATAACTCACGACAGCAATGACTGCACCCGGTGTTATCTCCACATGGCAGAAGCAGCCCACGTGTGTAACTTAATGCTCTGATGCCACCAGCATAACCCTGTGCCAAGGTTGGCTCAGCACAAACCTGTGGCTCCAAGTTCCTGCCCTCAGCTCCCGTGGGAGACTCGTTCCCAGTGCCCACCTGTGGCCATGGTAACAAAAAGAGTCCTGCTCACCAGGCACTCTCCATTTTATTGATTCCTCAGGAGATTTATGGCAGAGACTTGATCTCAGTGAAGGAGCTAAATCCAATTCACTAAGGAATTACAAGACTGTCTGATCAATAATCTATTTATCTCCTTCACTTTGCCATCTTTAAACACTCCAGCCCTGTCAAAAGAAATTGAAAGCTTTTTAAAAATAAAATTACTGGACTCCGGAATGGCTCTTCTAAGGCTTCTGGAAAGGATCTTAAATCCAGGATGGATCCAGTTCAGATCCAGTGCTTAGGAGAGATCTGTCATAGCTCCAGTAACTCCACAGCAGTCCAGCAAGCAAGGGGGGATGGTGGTGGATGCTGCCACTCAACACAGAGGGAACCCAGCAAGGGGGATCACACTGTGGACACACAGCATGCAGTGGATCCACTGTGAATTAGTGCCAAGAAGGAACATCCATGTGAGAGGGGAACACTGCAGGGTGACTTCCACTGCATCCCCTCTGGTCAAGCTCAAGAGTAGTGATGGTTTTCCAGAATACAGCCAGATTTACAAGGGTCTGGAGAGACAGGACAAGGGGGAATGGCTTCACATGAACAGAGGGTAGGTTTAGATCAGATATTAGGAAGAAGTTCTTTATGATGAAGGTGCTGATGCACTGGCACAGGTTGCCCAGAGAAGCTGTGGCTGCCCCTGGATCCGTGGAAGTGTCCAAGGCCAGGTTGGACAGGTCTTGGAGCAACCTGGGCTAGTGAAAGCTGTCCCTGCCCATGGCAGGGGATTGCAAAGAGATGAGCTTTAAGGTTCCTTCCAACCCAAACCATTCTGTGATTCTCTGACCCTCTGCTGCACTGGCAGAGTCTGGGAGAGGCTCATGTACCTAAATACAGGTAGGAGGAGCTAAGAGGAAACCAAGTGTGAAGTGTCAGCCCAATCTGAAAATATATTACTGAGCTCCCTGGAAGTGCAGGCTGGGTTTGTTCATGGCTTGAGCAGATCATGAAGTTTAATTTAACCAGCACATGACTTCAGAAGCAGTCAGTGTGTCTCCCAAGGGCAGAGGTGGGCTCCATCCCAGAAATAATGTTGGTTTTCAGCTCTCATGCAGCACTTCTCATTAAGAGATCATAAAACAGTTTGCATGGAAGCAAACCCAGGCACAGAGAGGAGGCAGGATGAGCTGAGAGCCAGCCAGTGTCAGAACCAAGAGCAGCACCAGAGCCTCTCTGAAGAGGAGGAGTTTCCATCCTTTTCCAAGCTTCATCAACAGATGCAGGCCCTTACAAACACGGGGGGAACTGCAGAATCAGCTCACACACATGAACTGCCCTTATAGCATAAGTTCCTTGCCTGAGGAATATTTCTGCATATATTTAAGCCTTTCTGCAGACCAACTCTTAAACAGTATATTATTTGAAAGCCCTTTGGGACTGAACCATATATACTGTTGGCCAAAACAGGATTTTTTTCTTGTTCATGTAGAATTGGGGAGTCTCAACCACAATTGCTCTGTGTGAACACTCATGCTGGAGAGCAAGGTGTTCAGACCTGCACTCAGAAGTTCTACTGACTTTAGTGGTGTTGCACTGGTGACTGCATGAGATTTCAGCCTTGGGCATGATCTGGCCTGTGGGATGTTTGCTCCTCAGATTGCCCCATTTTTAACAGGTTCATGTACCCATTTTTCTGCAATGGAATTTCAGTGCTGAAGTCAGAAGGGGCTAAATTTCTCTGGAGATGGAGAGGGACCGGTTCCTCTCACTTCAGAGGTTAATGAATGGAGTCATTAGGATAATTAATGTTTTACTGATGAATTAGTCACTCTCTCAAGCAGTTTCTGCCTTTTGCTGTGCAGAGAGGCAGGGCCCTCTGGAGATCTAACACATCCCTTGCTCGGGGAGCTGCCTTGTCCTGACAGCCTCCTGCTCTTGGAACAGGTTCCTGTGCATCTGCCTTTGCAGCAGGGGAGTTGCTTTCCTGCGGGAGGGAAACCTCGAAGCCAAGAGCTGTGCTGGAGTTTGAGGCACTCCAGGCTGCCAGCTGCTGGGATTAAGCTCTTTTTCCAAATGGTATTAACACTTCCAGTTCTGACTTGAGCCCACCTTGGCTGTCCCCTTTTCACTCCCTACTCATCCAGTCCACACAGCTCTGCCAATAAGCCTCACTTTTCCTCTGAAGAACCGTCTATCCTTGTCCTTAAATTCCTTCTCCTTGAGACTTTTCCTGCCTTCTCCATCCCCCAGTTTTACTCCAGCCCTGACCCCAAGTCTGTGTATTGATCCTAAGCCTGACTTGAATCACATTTTCTTTTCAGGTTCCTTTTCTAAAGAGCACGACTGCAGCACTTCACTAAAAAACAAATGCCCTTGTTGTTCTCTTGTTATTGGAAGTGTGAGAAAGTGCGTGGTGATCATGTCAAGAAAAAAAAAAAATTCACTAACCTTTCTGTGGCAGTTTGTACAGTGCAGGGAGACATTGAAAAGAGCTGCTGTCACACAAGAACTTTCTCCCTTGGCTGCAGGCACATTTGAACTGTGATTTCCAGGGCAAAAAAAAAAAGTAAAGAGTGATTTCACAACATTGTTCCTGAAATAATCCTGCTAAAGTCAACAGGGCTCCTTTAATAGAGCCCTTGGAGTCACAGCAACATCTCCAGGCAGTCCCATGGACAGGTTGAGGTGAGGAAAAGGCACCTGTCCTGTTTAGGGTGAATCCAGCACTCCTCAAGATCACAGACTGTCATTCTGGTTTGGCACAAAGTACGAAACTTCAGCACAGAATTTTTGGCAAAGAGTATTTTAGGCAAAGGATTTTGTATGGACACCTCAGATAGGATGAAGATATCCTGCAAAAATATGTAATGCCTTAGGTTTTCTGGTCACTTCTTGACAGAACAAAAAAACAGAATCCAAAACTTGACCTTTTTAGTGAGAAATGAATGCTACAACATTTTGCCGTTTCACAAGGGGAAAAACTTAAAAGTAATTTAACAATCTTGAAGTGTGGCAAAACAGGATTTCCATCCCACTTCCCCAGACCCAAGGCTTTTCAGGTCAGCTTGTCCCCTGACTTCCCCTGCCAGCATTCTGCCCTCAGCGCTCAGTTTTCAGTCCTCAGGTCCTGTTTCCCCCTCCCTCCTGCCCCAGTGCCTCATCTCCTGACGTGTTTACGGCTGCCCCTTGGACAATCCCCTCCTTGGACATCCATCCATCCATCTCCATGTGGCCTTTCCTCCTGTCAGTGTAAATGCCTCCTGTGATTTATGGCCCAGCAGCTCGCAAACACATCCCCTCTATGTTATATGGCCCTGGCGTAATGCAAGCTCCCTTAAACCACAGAGGGAGAAAACACTGCTAATTTATGCCTGGCTTTTTTTTTTTTCCTTTTTTTTTTTAATTCCCCAGCATAATTCTAATTTTAATGTTCCATCTACACCGCATCAATATCCTTCCACCGCCAGCAAGCAAAAACAAAAAGTAAATATTTCATTTCCCATTCTTTCCCCTCTTAAGAGGTTTTTGCAAAGCCAGCTCACCCAGCATGGCCCGAGGTGAGACAAATAGGAAGAGACTGTGGGTTGCCACAGGGGTGCTTTATGGGGAGGGCACTGCCCACAAGTGTCAGCTTTTGGGGTGGTTGCGATCTATCGGTGCATGAACATAACAAATGCAAGCACCTCCTGCATCAGGTTAAACTGGTGGCCTGAGCTAATCCAAGGCTCTAACACAACGCTCATTTATCAGTCTGGTGTTGCCATTTACTGCATGGAGCTATATTCAGAAAGCACAAAGTGCTCCAGGAAAGGAGAATTAAAAAAAAAAGGAGACAGACAGAGGGAGGAAGAGAAGAAGAAGAGTAGCAAAACGTTATGCAAAAAGTATTAAAAGGTTAAGATACATCTCTGGCCAGAGGCAGTGCCAAGTCACTTGGCAGCTGGAGGGATTTGTATCCTGCTGGATCCAGGACATCTGCCAGGAGTCTTTGCCCAGCTGAGGAGGATCTAGATTCTCACTGGTGTTCTCCTGGGCTCTCCATGCCCAGATACAAGCCCTGTAGTCCTGGGTGCTCTTCACATCTCCCTAAAATTCTGAGTCAGAGAAAACCCACTTCCCTACCCATGTTTTTTGGAGGAAGGATAGAAAGACAGTGATATTGCCGAAAACCCAGTTGTATCCAGGTCTCCAGAGCGTTCTGGCTCCTCACCTGAAACACAAAAGAATGTCTCACTGATCCAGCCAACCCAGAGTCTGCAACTTTTCTTCGTCTGGGAAGAGATTTGAGGTCACTGGGCAGACCCTCTACAGATGAGACCTTTATGCACACAGAGCCTTTGGATTATAAAACTTCAGTGACTCAAAAATGTCACTGCACTGGGATTATATCCTGGCCAGAGACTTCCTGCACCCCAGTGTGTGTCACTGCGGTGCTGAGTGATGGTGGAGGGCGGTCGCAACCCCCATGGTAGGATAAGCCTCTTTTCCCTGCTGAACACAGAGCAACAGCCAGAGTCTCCACTGGAAATCAAGCTCCTACTTTGGAGCTACTCGAGATCATAGTTTGTTTTCCTCCAAAAAGAGCTGTTGCAAGACAAATACCTCTCTGCAGATGATTGAAGTAGGTCACATTAGACAGTGCTCTGAAGAGCCCGTCTGACACTTTGCCATCTGCAGTGAGCACTGCTCTGCTCATTTCTTTTCCTTTTCTCCCTCTCTCCCCCAGTGCCCCTCTCCTTCCATTGCTATAACTCCGTGAAAAGAGAACTCTCTGAAGGGGAAACATCTCAAGCAAAATCTGTGCTCTGCTTTGGCAGCTGGAAGAATCAATGGTAACACGGCCCACGACTGCAGACAGCGACTTGCACTGGCAAAGAAGCATCAGGCAGGCAAAATCCTGATGGATTGAGCAGAGCAAGTCAGAGTTGGGCAGGGATGAAGCCCCGTGGGCCCCCAGGGAGCAGGACCGTGGTATAAGGACTATAGTATAAGGTCAAACATCATTTAAATGACAGGCATCAGGCACTGCAGCATCCTGAGGGATTTTATCTGCTGTTCTAGAGAGGAGCTGGACAGACACAAAGAATCCTCTGCTGCTCATGCCAAGGGCAGTGCCCAGGGACATCCCAGCTGGGCTGCTGCCTTTCCTCATGCTGGAAGAGTGATCCCATCTCCTCCCTGAGTGCACCCTGCAAATCCCAAGCTCCAGCATCACCTCCCTACTGTCTGCCCCTTCTCCCTTCCCATGAGACCAGTGCCAGCTGACAGAATGCGAACTCAGGACTCCCAGATTCCCTGTTTCTTTTCCAGCTGGAACTGATTAGCACAGTGACACCTTCAGGCTGTAACACTGCAGGGATGTTGCACCTCACCAGGTAGCCCAGAGAGCTGGAATTACTTCAGTTAAATTAGTTACTCGTTTCAGTTTATAAATTAGCAGCAGGCACCTCTCAGCCCACAGGATGGGCAGATACAACAAAGTTCGTGTGATCAGACAATAAAACCTGAACATCAAGTAGTAAATTGGTGCAGACTTTGAGTTTGGGAAAAGGCAACAGGGGTTTTTTTTGGTCAAGTGTATTTAAGGGCTTAAACAGAACAATAGGAGAGAGAGATCGCAGAGCCTGCAGCTGCCATCAGATGCCCTCCCCTGTGCATCCAGCCTCTCCAGTGGGACAATGACATAAAGACCTCAGGATCTCCTGCCTGCAAGAGGGGCCATAGCCATGGTGTGTCCTGCTCCCAGCAATCAGCCAAAATCCACTTTGAGTCTGTCTGGTCATGAACAGGGCTCTCTGCAGCTCCAACACTTGAGGAAATCCAACCAGGATTATACTGACAAAGAGCAAAACGAATTCAGTGGTTTAATGCTGTCTGAATTTTGGAAGAATTTCATGCTGGATGTTTAGAAAGCTTCTGTCTCTTGCAGCTGAGCTGTGTGGATTGCCAAATGTATGTCCTCTCAGAGCGCAAAAATGAGGTTTATTTCTGTTACAAACCTACAGTACATGTTTCAGTTTTACATATTTCCTTTCTAAATGGGAACATTTTAGAGGGAAAAAAGTTGCTTTAAAAATCCTTGCTGAAAAAAACCCTCTGAAAATGTTTTGATCTGATTGATCCATCAAGCAGTGGCTGAGGGTAAGGAAAAGATGACAGCTGCTCCTTTTGTTGCTTGCTGTTCTGATTAGCTTCAAATAAGATGCTCCCTGTCACCCGTGGCCCTCTACGTAGTGAACACACAGAGCTCTGTAGACTCTGCTGAGGACACCCCATGTGGGAGCAGATCCTTCTGTAAGCAGGAAAAGATTAATTGTTTGTTTTTTGTTTTTTTCCCCAGGACTGTTTGGGAAACCATGGTTGGACTTAAATTCAGAATAACAAAGAATTTAGAGGAGGTTTAAGGCATTTTTCCAAAAGTGTTCGAAGTTAGCTTTGGGTGGGATTAACCCCAATAAGTTTGGGGGTTTTTTTCTGGGTGGGGAATCAGGAGCATCCACACAAGTAGGAACTGTGAAGTTTCATTGAATCACAGACTGATTTGGGTTGAAAGGGGCCTTAAAGCTCATCTAATTCCAAACCCCTGCCATGGGCAGGGACACTTGCACTATCCCAGGATGCTCCAAGCCCTGTCCAACCTGGCCTTGGACACTTCCAGGGATGGGGCAGCAACAGCTTCTCTGGGCAACCTGTGCCAGGGCCTCCCCACCCTCACAGGGAAGAATTTCTTCCCTATATCTAACCTAGATTTCCCCTCTTTCAGTATGAAGCCATTCCCCCTTGTCCTGTCACTCCATGCTCTTATAAACCATTTCTCTCCATATTTCTTGTAGGATCCCTTCCCAGCATCCATCCATCCTTGACCCAGTGTCTGCTTTGGGATCACTGACTACCCTGCCATTGTTTCCAAAGACATTATTTATGTCCTTCTCATATAAAAAAGCTGTGCCACAGCAGAGAGCCACAAGCACCAAATCCAGCAGTGTCCTCACCTGAATTAATGATGCAGGGCAGACTCTATGAGAGGGAAGAAGAATTTTTCTAAGACTATGACTAAGAATAAGCTTGCACACACCTTTGACATTCTTACACGATACAAGCTGTAGATTCACCTGCATCTCTGGCATTCTTCCAAGACATTTGGAAGAATTTTTCTGTCACTGGGGGAACATAAAACCCTCTCCTAGCTGTTTCCAGGCAGTGAAGACTTCTTTTCTGAGCTCCCTTTTCTAGGCAGATGAGGCAAACTGATGGGAATTACAGATTGTTTTTTGGTGCCAGAGGGTCTGAACAGAGGCCAGAATGGAAGAACTCAGCCACATCCCCAAATGAGAAATACAAGTTTGGCTCCAGCTCAAAGTTCTGCTGCTCAGGTCCACCCATGTCACTGAGGATAATCAGACAAGTAGCTTGTTGGAATCTTAAGCCAGAAAAAAAGCCCTGAGAGCCAAAGCTAATGGCTAAATAATCCCCATATTAAAGCCTTCACAAAGCCAAACAAGAGAACTGAGTTTTCAATTAAATGAAACATTCAGGTCAGCACCTGGGGTGGAGGCAGAGAGAGGGGAGAGGGTTGGGGGTCTCTGAGGGCAGCTGGGACAGGCAGCACCTCCAGGGCAGCATTTCTGCCTCTTCTCTCCTGTGTTAAGCACAGGCCCAGCACTAATGAAATGTGTCTTTATCAGTTCACCTTCCTCTTTGTGCACCTGTTTTCGTGAGGACAGGGGTAGCTATTCAATATCAACCCTAGATGGATGGAAAGGATTTTTCTTTGTGCACCTCCTGTACCCCCAGCCCCTCCTCTCCCACCCAAGAGAGGATAATTTGTGCACCATCTGGAATGAAACCCACTTAAGGATGAAGGCCATGGCTAAAGCCTGTGGACATCAGTGCTGCCCTAATGAAATTTCTGTGCCTGAAACACATTAGTAGGCAAGAGCTGAGACTGGAAAAAAGATTAGGCTGCTGAATAGCTGGCAGAGCTGGAGCTTTCAGAGTGAAAGTCTGCAGAGAGGGCAAGGGAGAAAAAGAAGCCAGACACACAAGGGGCTGCTCTGCCTGGGCTGACCTCTTGCTTACCTGAGCCACAGACCTTCCCCCATGCTCATTCCTGGCATCTTCCCAAATCCCTTTCACTCTCCAGCCCTCCCTGAGGGCCTGCAGAGCCCTTACATGCTCCTGTGAAGCTCCCCATCCTCACTAGACTGCACCAGAATGTGCAGAGAGGATGAGTTCCTGTGATGATAAAGGCAATAACCTGCTGGTTATTTTGTCAGGCACACGAGCCAAGGCTCCCTGAGCTCTGTGGAGATTTAGACTCACTTGAAGGGGAGGCTTGCATGCTTTTGCTTAATTTCCATTCCAATTCTATTCTGGATTTCAGTTCATTTTACACTTAGGCAGCAGAGAGATGCCCAAAGGCCATGTTTATGTGCAGAGAGAAGGGAGGTCAGACACAGGGAAGCCCTCAGGCTGTGTTAATGTCTCCCTGAAGACAGGTCAGCTGAGTAGATGGCATCTCAGAGCCCACAAGTTGCTCACATCAGCAGGTTTTATGGTTGTTCAGCTGATGACATCATTGAAGTCACCTCTCAGTTTTACACAGGGCAATGTGGGGACACAGGGACGTGGGTGGGAGGACCCTGCAGTGCAAACGCAACTCCACTGTTTCCAGACCCCAGCTGGCAGCTTTTCTCATTACTCAAAGCTCCAAAGCCAAGGCTGTGCACACCAAAAACAGGGAGGCAGCTGGGGATAGGAATGGTGCACTTCCCTTCCTGGACACCTCTGCCTGGGTGGCTCCAGAAATGCTTGGTGCATTCAGACATGGAGCTGGGAGAAGATTTGCTGGGGCTTGGAGGAGGTTTCTGCATCTGGTGCCACACATTGGATGTGCCACACATGGGATGTGCCCCCCACATTCAGCCCTGCTGGTGCAGCTCTGCCCAAATCACAGAGGGACATGGGCACCCCTGGGCTTTGGCACAGCCACAAGCTGCACTCTGGTAGCAATGTTCACTTACCCTGTACCCTGAGCAAGTAGTGACAGACAAGGGGGAATGGCTTCACACTGAGAGTAGGTTTAGATTAGATATTGGGAAGAAATTCTTCCCTGTGAGGGTGGGGAGGCCCTGGCACAGGTTGCCCAGAGAAGCTGTGGCTGCCCCATCCCTGGGAGTGTCCAAGGTCAGGTTGGATGGGGTTTGGAGCAACCTGGGCTAGTGGAAGGTGTCCCTGCCCATGGCAGGGATAGAATTAGATGAGCTTTAAGGTCCCTTCCAACCCAAACCATTCTGTGATTCTCTGATTTACACAATTTCTCTGTGCCTCGAAATGGTCAGAGTCATCACTCTTTTAAAAAAAAAGCACCCCCCCCAAAATCCTTTAAGATCTATTTCTTTTTTTAAAAAACCCAATGAATAATTATCAAACCTTACAGGATTGGTCCTTCAGTTGCTATACTTTTCCTTAATTCCAGCATAATTTTGCTCTGACTGTCTCCCAGAAGACGAACGTTTGACTTTTCTGCTGTGCCCTTTCAGATGTGTTACAGACTGTGATCTTGTCTGGGCTCTTAATGGCTTTGTCAAGAGATCATTTCTGCTCAAACCTTGTTAGTCTTAATAAAGATTAAATAAAGCCATAAATACTTTTGTGGTTTCCTTTCTGCTGGGTTGCGATTTGACTAACAAATTAATTTAATTTGGAAACTAATAATTATTTGGTTAGAAGTCGATGGAAGGAAGTTTAGTTGAAAATGGGCTTTTCATGGAGAAAAATACCAGTTCTTGGAAATATAAACTGAATGTAGGAAACCAGATGAGTGACATTTTGAAAATCCTTTCTCATTAACTGGCTTTAGCTTTCAGTACATGTCATTTTTATCCCCATTTGTAAAGCTAATATTTCTTTCTGTCACATCTGTTGGGCAGACAAATCCACGAAGCCAGAAAATGTTGGTGATGGAGCTACAAAAGCAGAGAAATCTCATCATAAAGATAACAGTCCATTTTCAAAGCTTAAATCCCAGAATGTGCTACTTTCTCCTGTGATCTCCAAATTCACATCCAAGAAAACAATGTTCTTTTCGTGCTGCTACAGAGTGTTTGTGATCTAAATGGAGAGAGGGTTTTGGCACTCTGTTTTCATTTGTTAATTGACTCCTCTCTTACTTAAGATAGGAATTGCAGTTGTTTGTGATAAATGGATTACACAGGGCTCTTTGTCTCAGTGCAGTGTCTGTGAAATAATTGCAAATTCCTCCCCACACCACCAGGTAAAGGGGTGGGATCTGGGAGTCCTTTCCTCTCTGCCAGTGGAAGGACATGGTGTTTAACTCAATATTTACCTAAAATAAAATGAATATATGACTCACGAGGCACAGCCCAGAATCCACCTGTCCTTTTCCTGCATGACTTCAGTAATTCAGTCCTTCTTGTGAGGACTCACTGAAGCCCCTCACTCACACATATTTTGCACATGAGGTGTGGCTTCAGCAGGAAGGATGGAGAGTCTCCCCCAGCTTCTGCACAGTGCCCAGGATCCTGCCTGGAAGGGAGAAGGTGTTGGTGGGACACTTCTCCACCTGGTCTGGTGAATGGGACTCACAGTTTTCCTTTTCCCAGGGGAATATTTCCACCAGGGAGAAGGTCTCATGCACACTTCAGCAATAGCTCTTTCAGATAAAAAGAGGGAGCCTTGCACAAAGCTTTGGCAAACACTCTCAAGTGTGATTGCCTTTGGACTCTCTAAACTTCATCAGAAATTCCTGTTCTTTGGTATTGCTCACAGGTTTTCTGCTTTAGCACTGATATTTTAGATCCAAATTCTAAAGCATGTGGTTCACTTCAGGTGCTTAAAAAGAAAACAGAACTGTGCCTAACCATGTCCTTTGTATTGGTTCTGACCCTCAGAAACCAGAAGGTGTTGGCAAACTGCTGTAACTCCATATGGTTGCTTTGTGGCTCCCTCTGCTCCTTAAATGGGAAGGAAGGCACGTTCTTGCTCTAATCCAGACAAGGCTCCATTGCCAGGCTCTGACCTTCCAAATTATCACTCCCACAAAGAGACCTTTAACAAGGGCTGGCTTGTCCCCTCTGCTGGCTCCCCAGCCAGCATTTCTTCAGTGTCAGAGCTGGAACTCTGCACCTCTCAACCTCTTCATGCATGATCTTTCTGCTTCTTACTCCATCCCCCCCAACTCCTATCCCTCTCCAACTTTCAACTTACTCCATTACCATTTTCAACCAGAAGAATCTCTCCTGTGCTTTTTACAAGCAGCCCATGTTGTCCTGACATAAAAAGGCAATTAAGAAGGCAGACAATTTCTTCAGAGGGGATTGCAGACTACAGCCATGCTCTCAGCTTTGTGTGGGACCAAAAATTGCCAGAAGAACAGAAATTATAGGAACTGGAGCTGACTTGCAGCAGACAGAGCTTACAATTCCTGGCACAACAGCAAAAAATTTGAATTTGGATTGTACTGAATGAGAGCACTTCTCACTGATCCCTTTAGACACTAATCACACTGGGCAGTAAGAACCATTCCTGGAGAAGGGTTGACAGGCTTGAGTGGCAAGGGCTGAGGCTGGGCCTCATTTCACATTACAGCCTATTTACTTCTCAGAGAAGCTGATGGCTGGAGCTCAGCCACGTGTGCAAACACTGTGGACATACATCTGTGCACACACATAATCCACATACATTTTCTCATGTACACAGTCCCCTTGCTGAGCTGAGAAGCTGCTCTGCACTCAGCTGGCTGGGCAGGGGGAAGCAGCAGTGCACAGGCACAGTGCTCCATTCTCTCTCTGAGCTGCAGCTCTAAGCCCCATGGAATGGGCATATTGCTCCATTCCTTCCTCACCATTCCAATCCTTATGTACCTTAAAGGTTCAGACACGTTCTGCTCTTTCTATTACTACTCAATGTCTTAATTCCACAAAAAGCTGAGTACCTGGGAAATGAATTTCCCCCTTGCTGCACATATTTCCAACTCTTATTTTCTTCAATAAGTCCTTGTGAAAAACTAACAACCAGAAATCCATCTCCAAATAAACTTTGCAGAACAAATAAACAAGGAAAATTCTTGTTGCTTCCACCAACAACTGCACAGAGATGGAGAGATGAGACAGTGCCTCAAGTCCCTAAGGGATATCTGGTGTGACAGCACAAGCAAGGCAGAAGGAAGGATGAGTGGTGTTGAGAAAAAAGACAGAGGTTTCTGCATTTAGGAGGGAGCCTCATGTCGATGTTCAGATTTGCCCTCACCAACAGAAAAGGAGATGTGAGAGCCCTGGAGCTCTCAGCTCACTCCAGCACAAAACTGGAGGCAGGGCTGTGAAACCACTGAGGAAAGAAGGAAGAGACACTCACCTGCAAACAGCTTCACTGCACTCCTTGAAGCCTGGTTGAAGGTGGAAGAACTTCAGAAGCTGCCATCTGGCTAGGAAGTGCTCTGGCACTTGAGTTGGTGCTTAAATTCAGAGGAAACTTGGGTGAAGTCTCAGGCACAACCTTCTCCCTCCTCCCACGTCACAGGACTCACCACAGCTGAGCCTGGTGAGCAATCCCTGGGCACTGCTGACCCCAGCCTCTTCTGGCTGCCGCTCCCAGGAAAGCCAGGGAAGGATTTGGCCCCAAAAGGAATTCTGCCTCTGACACCCAAAGTCCTGAGAAGCTGTAGTTTGTCATTCACCACAGCTGCTGCTGCAGACACAAAGCCTGACCCACAGGCTCAGCTGGGCTTTGGAGCCTTCTCCCCTTCTCCTGGGATCTCATCATCCCTTTCCTCTCTCCAGTACTTGAAGTTAAAATAAAAATGATAGGAGCAAACACTGGGGAAAAACACCTCTAGTCAGATCAATGGGTTTTATTTTTACAGCAGTCTTAAAAGTTTCCTTTCTCTTTAACACCATTTGTTTTGATTTTCTTTTGGTTTTCATCATAATAAAGTTACAACCTGAAACAAGGGGATAAAAAAAAAAACAACAAAAAAAGCAACTTTCAAACAGGGCTTTTCTTGGTTTCTTTTTTCACTTAGAGCTGCCGCAATATTTAGAGTCACTAAAATGAGGAAAAATTGCCCTTTTATTCTCACAGAAAGTCTATTTCAAAGAATCAGCATTTTCCAATGAAAAATGGTTTGTTGAAATTTCCCAACAAGTGCTTTTACTGAGAGCATAGTCCAACTAATACTCCCATTTCCTGTGGAGGGTGCAGAACCCTCTCAGCCTTCCCAGGAGCTGTGTAGTGGATACCAGCTGAGCTACACGGGATTTGGAGCAGGTTAATGAGAGCAGACGCTCATCTCAGGCTTCCCATTTTACAGAGACTTCTGTAGATATAAACCTATTATTATATTTTTTTTCCCACTTTTCCCTGTACCCCAAACACTATTATTTATCTACCTGCCATGACCAGCTCTCCTAGGGGAGGCAATCCTGTGTCTCAAATCCTGGTAGTGATGATGTTCCTCCTACAGCGCATTTTGCCTGTTATTCTTGTGGTTGTAGGACAGAACAGACACCACCCTCTTTCTCCCAGCTCTGGCAAGAGTATGGACATGATTAGGCTTCTCTAAGACCTGTCCTTGAGGCCAGGAGGGTCACTCTACATGCCATGGGAGCTTCCACCTCAAGCTAAAACTCTCTTTTGGGATCTCAACTAGCCACGTGATTAGGACACATCCCTCTACAGGAGAATCAATACCAGTGTCCATTTTAAAGTGCTGTAGTGTTGAAAAAGAGCAGCACTGAATCCTTGAAACAGCCTCTCTCCCCTGCCCAGCCCCTGCCTCCACACGATGCAGCTGCTGGCAGAAGATGGAGCCAATCTGCAAAATGAGCATCTCCATGGAGATAAGCTGAGAGCGCGAGAAGGTCAGAGCCAAAGCGTCGGGAGCAGCAAAGGAGTTCTTCAAACTTCATTTCCTTCCAGAGAAATCACTTGATGGAGATTTGTTGAACGTGACACCTGGCTGCCTCGCCTTGCTGGCTCAAATGAGGAGACAAAAGAGGGAGCTAATTGTTTCCAATGCTTTCAGGTTTAATATGGTGCATTTTTAATTAGGGCTCGAAAGGGGAAGGGAATCAATTACCTCTCGCAGAGCAGACACCACTGGCAGGTGATGCCATGCAGAGAAAAGGAATTGTGGCAGGATGCTGAGGCTCCTTGATGAGGGAGAGAGGCCAACTGTGCTCCTTGGGGAGCCCTATGTGTCACAATCTCTTGGTGGCTCCAAGGAAGCTTACCACGAAGTGGCACTGTGACACTGTGACAAGATCAGGGGAAAACGCTGCTGAACCCCCCTGCTCTGGGGGTGCCCTTGTGCCAGGGGAGACTTTATAACCCCTAGGGAGCTTCTCTTCAGGACCTGAGAAGGATATAAAGACATCTGACTGAGAGCCCTGTGAACATCCTTTCCCACAACTGTGGTGAGATCTAGTCCTCTTCAAGACACCCTGTTCCTCATTCGAGCAGGATTGGGATAGATCAGAAACTATTCAGAGGTACTCGGTGGCCTGTCCTAGGGAGAGGGAAACAAAGGAACTTTTGTGGTTGGGATACAGATCCCCAGAGAGTTCTGTGCTTGAAGATCCATCCCAGTGAGCTGGTGTTGAAGGGATGCCAGTGAACAAACACAACAAGCCCCAGGACTGTCTCTGAGAAGCAAATCCCCACGGCACAGTGTTGACACACAAACACACATAGTGAGAAGCTGGGATTGCTGAAAACTTATGTTCAGATTGTTCAGCAGACCGAAGCTTAGGTCTCCAAGGAGCTCAATTTCATGCCTTTAATGAGAATTATATTTCCTAAGGAAGCAGCCAAAGTCCTTCAATTCCATGTGATATATTGCAACAGCAGCTGGGTCTCAGGATCCTGCATTCTCAGAACCCTCATGCTCAGCCTTTGCCAGGCAAAAATCACAGCCTTCCTTGTGCCTTTCTGCAGGACACTTTGGGAAGTGTTGAATTTATTCTGTTTGCTTATGAGTCACTCCAGTGCCTGTTGCTGATGTCTGCACCACAGAGACTCCTGTGCAAGGCCTAAGGGGACCAGTTCAGTTGGCTGAAAAGAGGATTAGTAGCATCATCCAAGGGATCCTACAAAATCCTAAACACCTGCATGGGGCTGGCAGAAACAGCACAGGACCAAGAGCAGGCTGGATCCCAACAGCTACTTGATGGTTTCTCAAAGTGTCCTGGACACCTCTTCTGAGCCAACTGAAAGCTTGGCCACTTTGGTGGGTGTTTGATGCGAAAAACTCATTCAATTGTTGCACAGGACGAGGGCTTCGAGCTGTGTGATGCTGCAGCCTGAGGAAAGAAATCAGCTCCTAAAAATAATTTGGGACATTTTGATGGTGAAGTTGGATCAAGCATAGTATATGGCACTGTAAAGCTGAAAAGAATAAAATAAGAACAGTGTCCATTAAAATAAAACGGTGAGTACAGACTGAGTGCTAAAGAAGGACATCCAATGGTGAAATTCACCTTACAAGTGTAAGATTGAGCTCAGGACTTTGTTGCCAAGAAGAATGTGGGTTTTTTTCCACTTTGTGTCTATCCATTTCTTCATATTTTCTCAATGAATCTCTGGAAGATGCTGTTTATGGACAAAATGCAGCATGCTTCGTGGGAGATTTATTAATCAGAACTGCCAAATTCATAATTACTTTCTGGGCACTGAAATTGTTTGGCCTTATCAAATAAATGAGAATAACCACTGATTATTGTTTTTGGAGAAAGGAGTAGCTGGTAATAAGGAAAAAAACATGCACATATAAGAAAGAGAGAGATAATATAAATGGACAGAGATGTGTTCATGTAGAAGTTTGAGTGGTCAAATGACTCATCTGTCTGAAAAAAGAAACATAATTTTCATATTGCGAGGCACCCAAGCAGCCAGTAGTGCTTTCACTCCAGCACGATGGATGGACTTCATTTGTTTCCCTGATCCTCTTCTGCCACTGGCTTTTTATGGTGCAGAGGCAGCTGGACTTTCCCTCTGTTGCTTTTAAAAATAGGAAACTCTGTTTCAAAAATAGGGAACTCAGTTCAACAGGAATTAGTGGCATTTAATGCCAGTAAGAAACTCGTCGAGACCTCGAGTCTTTAAACTTTTTCCACTTGCAGGGCAGAGCAGCCACACCTGATCCACAGCTGCAACCTGAGGGCAGGTTTTGGAAGGGTTTGGGAGCTTTTTTAGACTGGCCCTGAGGTTTCTGAAAGGTATAAAACATGTCAGCTTCTGATTAGAAACTGCCACCACACCCAGATGCTTTGGAAAATCCAGCCAGCTGCTCCAGGAAACCTCTTCCACAGGTACAGGAGTGAAAAAAGTTTCACAGCCTTCAAAAAAAGGGAGGTGCCTGTGCCCATTCGCTTTTTCAACATGGAGATGGACACCTGTCTTTATTGATGTGGCTTCAGGTGCCCTTCAAAATGTTTTTGGATGTGCCCAAAGCTGCACTGTGGGTCAGACCCAAGTGCTGTCCCAGCTGCTGCAGCCCCCAGCCCTTGGCTTTCCTGCTCCTGCAGGACCCTGCAGTGCTCCAGAGTGGGAACAGTGTTGAACTCCATTCAAGCTGCTGACTTGGGGATTCCTCTCTTTCCCACTTCCCAGCTTTTGCAGATTTTTCCCCTCTTCTCCTCCTGTGATGATTTATGGGGGGAAAGTATAATTCTAAAATGAATAATTGATATTCTTTCAAAGCTATCTCTTTTACTCTACTTGTTCTCTTAATTTACTCGGTTTATAGCAACTGATGACAGAAGCCTATTGTTTTGCTGAAACATTAACTTCACAAAGTCATTCCGCTCCCATCTGCAGCACTAAAATTAATGATTCCCTCTGCAACATCTGTTTAATTAACTATCGGCACCATAGAAGAGGCATCCAAATACCCCAGCGACTAAATCAGCCTCAAATTAGGGAAATACTATGTTAAATTGTATCAGAGAGAAGCAGAGATTATCCTTTTGAGTGCTGACACTCATTAGCTACCAGCCACCCCATGTATCTTCAGCGTGAAGAAGTGTCAGCAGCTCCTTGCTGTAAAGTTTTCATTTAAGGGCTGCTGCTCTTTTAGCTGTGGTGATTGGGAAGAGGAGGGGGTGGAGGGATGTGGATGAGCTTAAGGCAGTGCTCCATCATCCCTGCTGATGGATGTGTTGCTGGGATGAAAGATAAAGGTAAAACAGTGCTGCCACTGAGCAGTGCCTATGTTGTCATCGTGCTATTGGAGGCTGGTGCCAGCTTCCCAACTGCCCGGCCATTCCCTGCAAAGTAGGGCTCTGAAGAAGCTGCCACTGAGATCAGGGATATATAGGGATACAGCTGGAGGTACCAGTGTCCTGGCTATGCATGAGAGATGGGAGAAGGCAGCTCTGACTGGGGAAGAGGGGAGGGCGAGCAATCTGGACTCCCAGTGAGGTCTCTGAAGTCCTTGGGGGTATTAAAATGTTCCTGACAGATCCCGCTGCTGATGGAGCTGCGTGGCCAACTTTGCACGGGCAAGGTGCAAAACAAGGGGGCTGATTCAAGAGTTTTGGTGGGTTTTTTTTTTAATCTTTTCCCTACTTTGAACTCCCCCTTATGTTGCCGTGGCAACAAATGCGGCGTGAAATTGCAAGTTTGCAAAACGCACCAAGTCAGCAGCAGCGGGAAAACGGCTCCGGTCCAGGGAAGGGAGAAGGAGCAGGGTGGGAGATGGGCAGGGAGGGAACCCGGCTCCCGCCACTGACTCGGGAGAGGGAGAGGGAAAGGAAAAGGGAGAGGGAGAAGGCGAGGGAGAGAGGGCAGCTCTGGTGGGGCAGGGAGAGGCAAGGTGGGCAGCTGTAAAAGGAAGGTGCTGTATTTTGCATTCCCACTATTGTAGCTATTAAAACACACACCTACACCCCCACGGGCTGCTGTCTACCCAGACGTGCTGCCTGATGTGAACTTCCTCGGAAAAGGGAACCCTCCGGGGATTTTCACCACTCCTCGGTGAACTCGGGAAGCGTGAGGTTGTTCACTTTAAAGAATGAGCCTGAACTCCTGGAAGCACTGAAATAACTCTGAGGTTCTTGTCTAATGCATGAGCTCAGGTCAGGAAAGTGCATCCACTGAGTCCTCTGGGGTGAGATTTTTCAAAAGCATACCGAGCCCAAGGCTCAGTGCCCACAAGGGCCAGACTTTCATCAGAGCTCAGCTCCCATTTAGGCAGCTAATTAATCTTTGCAAACACCTCAAAGTATCCAAACTGCATCTGCAGCTGTGATGTTGCCCTGAAGAATGGCTGTGGCTAAACTAAAACTTCTCAGTTTAAAAATCCATTTACTCTTGCTTCAGAGCAAGAATCTGCTGCCTTTCTTGGCAAACCGTTTGTTTTGTTTGTAGATTGTTGATCCTGGGCTTAAAGAACCAATGCACATCTGAAAGACTGCTCTGAAATCTGGCCTTTACCTTGTCCTCAAATCAAATATATACTTAAGCACCAAGGAGGAGTTGAACTTGGCTCCTTTGTACCTGTGTGACCAACTTAGAATGATGTGTTGGCACACTGGGTGCCTATAAATGGTGAATAAGTTTCAGAGGGACCAGGGAAATATGAAATTCTTGAGGCTGCTGTGAGACAACAAAGGGTGGTACTGTGAGAAGTGCCACCCTTTATTCAAGAGGGGCTAAAGTCACTAAACATTATTATTTATACAAGATCTGTGTCACCCTCACCTTTTGCTGAGAATAAGCATTTTTTAGCCCTGTCCTTCCCACCTTTTCCCAAAGATCCCAGTTGTCTCTGTGTCTTGCCATTGGTCTCAGTGGACAACTCCAACCCCATCAACTCAGGGTTTTCAAAGGTTGCTTTCCCCAGTCATCCATTGTCTTGTTTCCCCACAAAGATGTAATCACTAAGATTTGGCTCAGGTTAAGGACAGCCAAGGTTTTTGTGTCTCCATGGAAGACGCTCCTGAACATTCCTTTGGATGAACTCTCAAAGTGGATTTGTCAAACCTTCTTCAAGTTTAAGATAAGTTTATATAATTCACGGTGAGAATGTTTGAGACCAATACGAGAAGTTTTGATTTGTTTGCTTTAAAAGTTAACTCAAACTAACATACTCCAACATCCCTTTGTAGGAGTGTTCTATAGTTACTTCCTGCTCAGGACACGGCTGCAGAGGAGTGGCCCAGGTAATAAAATCCTGCCTTGTTGAAAGAGGCTCCTTGTGTGGCTCCAGTTCTTCCCACGTGACACATTCCTACATTTGTGACATTCCCACACTTCAGCACACAAGGAAGCAGAGCCTGTAGCTGCTTTCCCAGTGCTCATGTGCTGAGGTTATTGGCAGAACTCTACTGACAGAGCATGTAGAGAATGTACCAAACCACATTTAAAAGTGTGACATGAAATTCAAAAGCAGCCAGGGGAATTACAACACTCTGCAGCAGGATAAGATGCTAAAGGAGCATGAAACACATGCTATGCTTAATGTGATTTTTTTTTTTATATAAGGCTGCTTCCTTTCCAAGCCTGCCAAGGAGTACATCGTGCTGTCAGAGTACAACCTCAGACATGAGCAGCTGTGGCAAGAGTGGTGAGATGGATACAGAGCCAGAGCCAGCACAGTTTATGCCTCTGCCTAGATAAGGGAGTCAGGTGAGCAGCAGCTACAGCACAACACACAGAATCTCTCAACACACACAGAGATGAAGAACAGAAGTGTTATTCCAGGTGCAGAGGATCTCCAACCCTGGATGTTACTGATAATGTAAGGAGAAGGAAGATAAGGAGGTTGAAGGCTCCAGGTGAGAGTGTCCCTGGGATAACCAGTGCTGGAAAATGAGGTATCAATATTTACTTGACAAAATGGCACATGGCTCGAAAAGCCAGTAGATGGGGAATGAGAGATTGCTTGGGTGGTGCACAGAGAAGCCAGCAGGGACTGGACCAGCAGTGTAATAGGGTCTGCACACACACAAGGGATAGGAGAGTCACTGTCATGTTGGCTTTATAATTTTAAACTGATATGATGAAATAAAAGTGGGAGAAGATAAAAGGGGAAAAGGTGGCCCAGGACTACATAACAGATGAGTGCAGGAGCTGGGAATTGATTCCTGAGACTCACAGTCCTTAACCCATTATAACAAAACCCACTGAACATGAGGAGTCTCTCTCTTTGCTATTATCCTCAAGGTTTGGGGTTATGTATGTATTTATTTATTTACCAAACAGGGAGGAATGACAAACAGAATGAGAAACACAAAGTGCTCCAGAAAGCTCATAAAATCCTTTTCATATCTTTAATCAGTCATGACTAGTGTGTCTCCCATACATTTTTTTTCCAGTTTAAAATAGAATAAAGATGTCCCCTCGCATCATAATCTGTCTCCAGGCAGCTGTGCTCCTTACATCAGCACAATGACCCAAACTGCATGGCTGTATTAACAGATAGGATCTAGGCTTTAATGGAGTTCAGCAACTGGGATTAGCTCCCTGTAATGTAGTTTGGGCTGTCAGGCACTATATGGAACTGCTAACACATTACAAGTTATAGGCATCAATTCTTTCTAAGTGAGAAGCCATTTCAAATTCAAAACACTTCAGACCTAATAACAGGAAATTATCTTGATGGATCCCCTTCAACGTGGAAAAAAAGAGATGAGGAGAGAGGGTCAGGAGTCCAATCAAAACAAAATCGTATCAAGGCTTTTTTTTTTTTTATCCCTCCAGAGTAAAGGAGAAGTGTGGATTTAGATGTCAGGGAGGGAACAAATTGTGGAAATGTGAGGCAGAATGAGAAAGAAAGTTTGAAACTTATATTATAACAGGAGAAAGGGAAAGTTTACCTGGCTGCTTGCTCAGTGTGTGCCAGAAGTACCAGTCTGACCCAGCACAGATTTCTCCAAGAAAACTTTTTGAAAAGTCCCTTGCTGTTCCTCAGGGTATTTTTCCAAATGGAGCTGAGTTCAGCCTGGCCTTGGACACTTCCAGGGATGGGGCAGCCACAGTTTCTCTGGGCAACATGTGCCAGGGCCTCACCACCCTTCTTTTTTTTATTTTCCCCTTAAATTTCGTATTTTGAGGATGCCCACATTGAACATCCTCAATGAGGTCTGATTTTTCAAATCAGAGGACACTCAGTGCTTCCTGAAAGGCAGGTCATTCTCAAAATCACCTTTTTTTGAGTACACATTTGATGTCCACTCTCCAAAAGTGTGCACAGTGTCTGAAAATATTGTCCATTCCCTCCTTTGACCCCTAGCAATGGTCCAGTTAGAAAATCCAGGAGAAGAGGAAGGGTCAGAGTTCCAGTGATGAATGCTGACAAGCTGAGCCACTGATGAGTTGTGTGCTAGAATCCATCATTTTTAAACCTGACTTGCCTGAAAGCTTTCTGTGGTGTCAAGCTGAGTCATTTCTGCCCCTGAAAGAGCAGACCAGGGAGGAGGACTTTATTTCACCTCTCAGCACTGTGGCCATGCACCAATCCTGGCACTGTCCCATTTTCTCCACATCTGTCTGTCCCTCTCATCCCTGGCACGTGCCTTGGCCAAGCCACCATCTGATATCCCAGAGAGAACAAAGCTTCCCTGAGCTGGCAAAAGAGTCCCCTAAGGAAAAGAAAAAGGAATGCAAACAAATTGAAAGCAAGACAGACAAACCAAAGGGCAGATTTTCCTTTTAGCACTTTTTTTTTTTTGCAAGAGGAAGGGAAGGAAGTCCCTTATGGCCAGAAACCCACACTGCCGTGGATTTGAAGCTCAAGTCAGAAGCCCAGGGAAAAGACAGCTCTTCACCAGTGTTCAGGAGGGACTGCAAACACAACAAAGCATCTTGTAGGAAAACCAGCACAGGGTAATCATCAGGGGCTGGCTCATTAGTCATAGAGCATCCACACATGCACAGGCTGAAGGCAAAGTATGACCTTAAGTTCCATCATCACATCAAACACAGTGTCTGTCGTGGCAGGGGGAGAACAAGAGAGAGTGAATGTGCTGCATGGGATGTGAGGGATGGGGCTGTGATGGCTACAAGGTGTCACAGCAGCCATAAAGGTGCATGTTCTTGGTTATCATCCTGTTGGGGTGGGAGCTCAGACCTGGGACTGTGCCAGGTGCTGGGTAAGGGCACTCTGGAATAAATATGCTCTGCTCCAAAGAGCTTTCTCCCTAAATATCTAAACCCTCCCAGTGGATGAATATCAACAGAAAAGACAGTCCAAGGCACCAGTGTGATGACATTAAAGTTACTGGATACCTGATTCTTCCTGAAAAAGCCAAAGCAGAAGCCTGCCCTGGCTATGGAGGGAGGGGAGTGTTTCACAAAGGGCAAAACATCCAGTCCACTGAGAACTGAGAGTGCTCTCAAAGGTGCTGAAAACACTGTCTCCACACCCATGGAAGGTGATATTTGTGTTAATACACTGGCTGAGCCCTGAATGCTGTTGTATTCAAAAAAGGAGAGTGTGGCTAAAGTAATGGGAAAGGCTGTGTGCTGGAAACCTGCATAAAGATCAACTTCATGTGCAACTGTGTTGTCTTTTCCCTGGGTTCCCATCTCACCTGAATAAGTCTGACTTTCTTCCAGCACCCAGAAAGAAATTGAAGTGTTAAGCATCCCATGGCTTTCCAGGAGATGACCCCAACCTTGTTTTCTTTTTGCCTGAGGAAAACAAGGACACTTTTTCTATTTGAAATCATATCTAGAGTAAGATTTCTCAAAGCACTTTGGGACCAAGGTTGCTAGATCAGATCAGCTTTTGGTCTGTTGACCAGATGAGCAGAGAGCTCTGTTCAAGTGCTCCCAGGGCTGCAGATGTGAAGTTCTCTAACACACATTGAGCCCCTCGATTTTCTTACTTAAAGACTAAATGCATCAATATAATAAAAGTGTAATAACGAATGAAGTTATAAATACAGGTTTAAGGTAACACAGTGAATCCCAAAGGGATTTGGAAAGACTTCTTTAAAGTTTTCTCAGCAGTAACATCTGAATGTCTCTTCTTCTGTTCTTGGCATATTTTACATCTATTTTGAGGGCTTGTAATATGGAAAGAGCAGGTTTAAATGGGAACCACTGGCCTCCTGCTTCCAGGAAGATACTGTTAGGGTTGGCTCAAATGAAGAAGGATCATCAACATGTTCTCAGAGCTTCTTGCTTTGGCACTGAGGAAGATTTAGCACGTTCCTATATCCATTTCCTCCACAGCTCTAATCTTAACACCCACCTGCTGCATGCGAAATGAACATCCCAGCGCTTCATAATGGGGACAGGAAATTAATTCCTCATAAAGGGCCTTTTTTTTCCTACCCCTCTTATTAAGATTCCTCAGCCCTGTCAACAGCCAACTGAGCTTCCATGAGCCATAAAGGTGCATTTCTGCAGTCTCATTTCCTCAAGTCTCTCTCTTGATGGATGATGCCCATTAATAACCTTCACACTGGGCAAGAGCAGCTGCTGGGGATTCACGGGACCTCGTGGGACAGGGTAACCCTGACCCTTCAGGGAGGCACTCAGGGAAATGGAGACACAAAGATGATGTGAATCTGCTTTGCTCAGTCCCTATTAGAGGCAGCAACTATAGAAAAAAGACCCTCCCTGGCCTTCCTGAGCAAGGATTCCCATGGGAGCTGGACCACCACCTCGGGGAGAACAACATCTGAAACAAAGTTCTTTGTTCTGGAATCTGATGCAACTTTTACTTTTCCACATCTGTATCACCCACTAAGTGAGTGCATCCATGATTTCAAGATACAGAATGTCTAGGACAAGATTTTAGGAGGAAAATGTCTATGGAGGTGTCTAAAAATAATCTCCTTTCTTGACATATAAATTAGCCAAGAAGCATAAAGTCCCTACATTTTTTTATTATATTTTTTCTCTCCAACTCATAATCTGTTGGGAAATATTTTTTTTTTTGGTGGATGTGACTAATCTTTAATTATAAAGAATATCATTTTAACAGGAACATTAAAATGGACCAAGTTGTATTAAAATTACAAATCTGATTTAAAACTGTGCTGTTTCATCCAGGCTTGAGCTCAGCAGCATCACACAGGCAGAGATGATGTTTAGAGAGATGGATCTTAAAACAGCAGGAAAAATTCTTGTGAGATGAAAATGGAACATCTCCATGAGATATGGATTTGGAAGCAGCAGAGTGAGAATTTGGAGCTGATATCAAAAGCTGGAGGGCAGTGTAAAATAAACACACAGATTGCATCCCCAATTTTGGTAGAAACCTTTTAAAAAAAAAAAATCATGTAGCTATCAAAAATAAAAGCACAAGAGCAATTCAATGATCTCAAAACTAGGGAAAATATCCCAGGAACATGATGTTTGGAACTTTCCTCAGTTCCCTTTTCAAAATGTTATGTAACATTTAATTTTGAATTTTCACAGACCTACACCATGTAAACTATGGAACAGCAGCATAATGTGTCTCTTCACAGGATTTTAGAGCTTTTCAAGCAGGCCTAGATGAAATGTTCTGTAGAAAAGTACAGTTATGCCGTGGTTGCCTAGCAAATGTCTATGAGAAAGTGTTTCTCTTTAAGGAGAAAAACAAATTAAATATAAACCTTCTGCAAGGCCATGCTCCCCGGGGACAGTAGATTTCTGTAAGACTCAGAGGGCAAAATTGTCAAAATCTCTTGTTCAAGTAGAGGCAGCACATCACAGCCACAGAGAGCAAAGATATTAAAGTGAAAAAACGCTGGTAGTTCTGGCTCAAAGTCAGAACTAGCTGAGTGCTTCTACATCTCTTGACCCCAGGGAGTTATTAGTAACATTTTTAAAGTCATCTTTAACATTATGTGTCTTTTGTTTTTAATATATTAAGAAATTACACCCCAAAGGGGAATGGGCTCCCGAGTTCTGTGTCAGTCCCTGAAAAGAGTAAGTTGGCATCTCTAACTGCAAAGCCAAGTCTGTGTGTCCATGAAGGGAAATACACCCTGTGTCTGCCTCCTGATGGGTATTAAACTGTCTTTGGGAAGGGATTAATGAACTCTTTTGGCTTTTCAAGCTCTTTCTTCTTTTGCTGAAACATTTTTTTTTGAAAATCCTTCAAATTCCCTCCAGAATCTTATTCCACATATTAATAAACAGAGCAGTTGGCAAGGGAGAGTCTCTGATGACTTGGCTAATGCCTTTCACTCAGAGGGATCAGATGAGGGCCACAGGAGTCCAGAACTGCATTTAAAGAGGGAGAAGCACAGAAGAACTTGTAGGTGGAAGTCCAGAGCCATAATCCTCAATGCCACAGAGTGGGAGCTGGAGAAGAACACAGGACTCCTGTTGGTCTGGCTTCATTCTGCTCTGGCCCATTCCCCTCCAGCTTTTTTGTGCTTCCATAAGGATTAGGTGAGGAGTCCTTCAGGTTAAACCACATTGCCTACCCAACAGCAATATGTTCTTTCAACAATTCCACCAGAAGACCAAAAAGAGGATTTTGAGTTCTCAGTGAGAGACTTTGACCTGTTAACTATATATAAGTCCCTTAAATCTAGGGTCTATTTATCCTTTAGCAGGGGACTGATTTATCTACCTGGGGGCTCAGTTCTGAGCTCAAGCCATGAAGGTGCTGTCTGTGAAGGGTTATTGCCCACATTCCTTCCAATCCTTCAGAAACAGGGAATAATTTTTTGACCTGGGTTTTCGAGACGTTGCGACAAGAGTGAGAATAAATATTCTCATTCCTGATCATTCCAGGAGAGTTTAATTTATACATTTTCTGTCTGGGAGTCTTTCCAATCTGTATTAAGTTTGCTGAAAGGAAAGAATACCATTTAAGCAAAGGGATCCAGGATGGAACAGCTCTAAAAAAAGACTCAACGTGTCTCTTCCCCTATGAGCTGTGAACTGCATTATTAACAAAAGTTCTGGAATATCTCTTGGGAGAAAAATCTGGAATATGTGAAATTGAGAAAACAGTATGGACATCCCACAGGGATGCTTATGATCCAAGTGGTTTCCTACACAAACACGAAGTAGAGGATGACGCAGAGCAGGAGACTCTGCCCCTCCACTGTAGTGACCTGTCACACCTGCAGTGTCTGAAGGACTCTGCTGTGGCCTCAGGGTCTCAAGATGGGCTTGGAGGAAGCACCAAGCCAGGAGGAGGCACCAGGGAAGCTGGAGGAACAGGGCAGACCCCTCAGGACACTTTCTTAGGCTGTGTGTCCCTCTTCAGATCCATCTCTTTCCTTGACAGACAGTATTTCCTGCAGGAAAGACTCATGTCTGAGATGAGACCTGGTGTGACTGCTGGGACTGTGGAAGGGGCTCTCCATACATCTTTCTGAACAAAACCAGGGCTGTGCTGTCTGCACCCTGTAATTGAGGCACTTGGCACTCATGGGCCTTTCCTAAACCCCGGGGAGGCTCTTCCCAAACAGATCATTACTGCAGAATGGCCTCACTTGTTGGGTGGATGCTCCTTGCATAAACAACACAGCAGCAAACAAATTAATTGCCTCATTGTAAATACCTGTTTCCAGCCTGGAAAATTGCTCATCAGTCTTGTCTGAGGCTTCTGATCTCAATTCTCAAGCTCTCCTGGCTTCCAGTGGTGCCAAGATGGAGCATGAAGCATGTAGTAAAAGTGACTCCATGTTTGTCTCCTCCTCAGCTATTTACAGAAATGTTTAGATGTTGGGGGAGTTCGATTTATGTGCCTTATCTGCCTCAAACCAGATAGAGCACTTCCCTTCCCTTCCAAACACTGCTTAATGGATCTCTAACAGCCCTGCTTTCACAACATCAAATGCACAAGAAAATAAAGGGGAGGACAAACCAAACAAACAACTCTTTATTGTTTCCAGGTGTCCTTGATTAGGGGTGGAGGAAGAAGTGGAGAAGAAAGAGGGGAGAGAGAGAAGCAAATTGCAATTGGGTCGTTGGCACAAGCTCATCATACACAAACATAGCAGACAAAAAAAGCCCTGGGTGTTAAAAGGAGAAGTTCTTAACTCCTAAAGATCCCAAGTACTCAAAGTATGTCTGAAAACAGACTTGCAGTTCCTTGTCGGGCCTGTTTGCCTTCTCCAAGCTCTGCAGACAAGAAGCAAAGAGCCAAGGTGGTGTTATCCCCACCATGGAAGGCTTTGCTCCATCACAGCAAACCAGTTTGGAGAGGGGATATACTGGTGTATAAACCAGCTGGGGAAACCCTCTTCACCCTCAGTACAAGGAATAAAACTCATCCAATATTCTCTCTTTTGGGGTAACGCAGCTCTTCCTCTGGCTCAGGCACTGGAGGTTGCTCATTACACATATTTTTTTTGATCTTGAGCACATTCCTGCACAAAGTGATGCTTGAAAACAGGTATAAAGAGTGTGATTTCCTTCCCTCTAGCACTGTATTACCTATTTCCTATGAACTATTAACTATCTGCTATGAACCAGACTGGCACACAAACCAGAGCAGCTCCCACATGCATGAGAAATGGGTTGGGCCCAAATGAGTTGGAGACATTCATTATATTCTAACAAAATCTTCTGCTGTATTTTTTCCTGCCTCCTAAGCAGCCCCGTGTTTTGCTTCTGCTTTTCTCACTTTATAATACCCTCCGTTCTTATTTTTCTTTATGATCTTTTTCTTCACTGACTGTAAAAAAAAACCAAAAACCCCTAAATTTTACAGCAGTTTTGAAAATCAAGGAGTCCATAAATAAGGCTCAAGACAGACCCAAATATAGTCCCTAGCAGAAATGACAACTTTTACAAGGCTGGACAGCACCTTTTCAATAAAACCTTTTGATAAGCAAATGCCCCTGAATGGGATGGGATCACAGAGCTGGTATTTTTAAAAATGAAAACTTCAGGTGTTTTTACTCAAAAGCATTACATTTCTCCTGAAACGTAGGGGGAAAGTGGAGTGGGAAAATAGAACAAAATATGAAAAGGTGTAAAGGAAGCATTTCATTGGATCCTTCCGCCCATTTCCCTCACACTACAATTTATTTTTAACTTTACCTGTTATCCTGATTCTGGATAGGAAAAAGGTATTGACAATCTCATGCTGTAGAGGTGAGAGGAAGGAAGATGAGAAGGCTTCAAAGCAGCTGGTGCAATCCAGGGCCCAGTTCCCTCAGAATATAAATGAGAATTAAATGCTTAATTCCTGCTGGTGGTGCTTGAAGTCTATCGTGGCTTCGTGCTGTAACACAGAGGAGGAAAGATTGTGATGGGCCTGTGCTGCTCTTGTGTCTCTTGAGTCCAGGAGTGGAGATTATTTGAATGTTTCCTTAATGGGCATCCTTAGCTCTGAGCACTTCAGGGAGACCTGTGTCACACAAGTGCTCCCACAGCAGTGGAAGTGATGACAACTGGTTTATTCTTCTCTTTCCCATGGCTTCTCTGGCTCTGAGCTCAGTCTCAGCCTCTCCATCAATAGATTGCCTCATTTACTTAGATCTCTCTCTTCTCTGTTTTTTCTTGTAGAAAATGTGTCAAAAATCAATAGCTTTTAGGACCCCATTTTCCTGTCATTTTTTTTTAAGTGGGACTCTTTCAAAGGATAATCAGGAGAAGCAAACGGCCAGATGATGCTCTCAAATAAACTTCATTTCCTTTGAGAAACAAGTTTTAAGATTCATATTTTATAATTTCCCTCCCCTTGCAATATGGGAATTAAAGTCACTAGATTTTGCTCACTCTGACCAAAAGCTATTTTCAGTGTGGAGGTCAGTTTGAGCCCCTTCTCAATGATTCCCAGGATGAACTTACTGCCAGAAATGTTTTCATAAATGTTTTCCTAAACCTCTTTTCAAGAGATGGATCAGGAGTGACCCTCTCTGAAATGCTCCTGAATGAGATCAGCAGAGACACAATGACCAAAAGCAATCAGAAAATCCCTTCTAACAAGGGGTTGAAGACACTGTTGAGTTGTGCAGGAGAGCAGCACCTGGCAGAGAATTCTCTGCTTGGCAGCCTGAGATGTTGAGCTCCAGGAGATGTCAGGAGTCACCTGTGTGCCTGGGCCTTTGCTGCCCAGAAGGATTCCCTCTCTAACTGTCAAAAAATATGGAATATTACAGTGTATAAAATGTGGACACCCAGACATGTGGTGTTTGCAGAGGGGAGCTCTCCAACACCCCCAGGGCTGAGCATGGGTTACTCTGCTCCAAGATCCAAGGGGTGGCAGGTTTGAACATTCCCTGCAATGTGCACCTCTGTGATTCTCAGTTCCCACACACTCAGGAGAGATCCACACCACCATTCATTTGTCTCTGGTGGTTTTAATTAATACCTGAGCCATTCAACACTCACCTCTTCACTTGTCCTTTTCATTTAAATGTCACCTCCCAAACTCACTACGGAGTGAGAGGAAGGGGGAAATTTTCAAATTAAGGAATTCTGCCCTGTCTTCTGGATTAGCCACCCATTTAAAACGATGTTTGCCTACCAGAGACTGGAAGGGGAAAGAATAACCCTAATTTAAGATATAAAAAGGGTAAGAGATAGAGGAAACACAGCTGAGGAAGAAAATGCTTGAATGATGCACAGAGATAGGGAATCCAGCACCATGTGAGACTTTGGAATCCAGGGAGATTTTTACTAATGGTCTCTGCAAGTCTTATTATTTCATGCATATTCTCATCTCTCTGACAAAGATACTGCATAAATCACTTCCCCTTGTCCCAGGCTGACCCCTTAACCTCTGAGAGATAATGAGGCACTGTACCTGGCATCTTCTAATGCTGCCAAGATCTATATCAAAGAACATTAATTCTCCACGATAACATCTCTATTTATTAATGCAAATGCCTTTAATCCTTCCCCAGCCTCTGCTCAGCTAGCCACCTTTAGTTTTATTACTGAAATTTCCTTGGAATTAGGTAAATTGGCTTAGTGTCCCCAGAAGGTGGATGTCACTAAGAGCTGAAGTCTGATGTGTCCCCCTTGGCATTGACACTCACCTCCTGGACAGATCAGCTCCCAGACTCATTACACTTGGCAGGAGCTACATGTTGGGGCTTCCCAGAGGTTCTGGAGTATTTGTGTTCTTTCCACAGAGGTCAGAAAATAACTCATAATTAAAAATTTTGTGACTTTTGCCCCTTTTTGTTGGTAATATTTGCCAGCTGTCAGTGAGCACACTGTGATTTCCCCCTTTCATCCCCTTCTCCTCCCCAGTGCCATGTGCTGCTCAAAGTTATCTTCCAGGTTGTTTCTGGAGGAAAAAACCTCACAGTGCAGGTCTGCTCCTCCTGCTGGTTGTCGCATGTGCTGGACCATTTATTTTTCTTAGGACTGGGTCAGGGAACTATTTGGATTTATGCTAAACAATAATCTTTTCCAAGCACGGGTTCCCAAGGAAGTAAGAAAAAAGCCTTGACTCACACAAGAAGCTCAGAAGCTTCACAGGAGGCCAAAGAGACAGACAAGAGACCAGGAAAGTCCATGGTGGGAAGTGTTTGCACACTGCTGCACCAAAGCACAACTCTGCTTCCAGTGACAGGAATGACCCTGGAGAACAAGGTGACGTGAAAATTCTGGATCAGTTGTACATTTCTGTCTCCAGTTGGTTCTGGCTGTACCCTCAGGCACGGGGGGAGAGGGATTCAGGCTCAATCCTGCTACATGACCTGTGAATAAACATGGAAAAGTCCTCAGTTCCCTGCCTGTATAGGAGTTTCAGAAAACTTTCCTTCCTGCACTCTTTGGCTGCTTGATTTGCCAGGACAGGCACCTTCTGCTATTAAGTTTCTGTACAGAGGGCAGCACTGCAAGGTTTGGAACTCAAATTTAGTCCCTGAATGTGACATCAATATTACTACCTAATAAGCATTAGACATCAGCCTGTAAGCAGAGAAGAACAAATGCTTCCTTCATACAAACTGGTATTATTGTCCCATAAGGCACTGACAGACAGAAGTGGAAAATCAATGTAAGAAACTGAATATCTGGACTGAACTCCAATTTGTCCTGTGGTCCAATCTGGCACCTATTCTCCTCTTCCTATTCAAACCCAAGTCCTGTCAACATCAATGGGAGCTCTTTGCAATTATGGAAGGAGGGAAGAAACATAACACACTCTGTAAGGCTGCAGCTCTATCACCTTTCCCTTTCTTGGCCATCAAATGCTGAAAGAGTGACCTTGTTTTCATTAACAGGAACACCTTGTGAATGAATACAGGATGTCAGGTGGAAACAGAGGCAGACAAGAGGCGAAGAAATCATTAGAAGAAGTTTCAATACTGCAGAGTGAGATATTCATTATTTTACAACCAGTCCCTGTGAGTCTAAATTAGAGACATCAGGCAGTTTGTATATTTTGCCTAATATTGTGCCTTAATATCACACTAAAGATGAAGCCAAAGTTTTCCTAGTTTAAACAATTTTTTTTCTGCTGTCACTCCACTCCACCACATGGCCAATTCCACCCTGAAAGCTGGGAGACAGAGCAGCCACAGGAAAACTTGTTCTTGGGAGACTCCTGGCCCAGTTTTGTAGCCTCTGGAGATTTACATAATGCAGAACATCACTGGAGATTTCAGTGTGTGGAAGTGTAGAATTAAATGTGCAACCACTTCAGACTCCCTGACGTTGCAAGTTGAGAAAATCACTATAAATAAAGCAGCTCTCTGGAGCACTGAATTGGATTGCAACAGAGGTGGCACTTTTGGAAGTGTTTGGACTGATGCTCCTCACAGATCACCAGCAACTTCATCTCCTACAGGGAGAGGTCCCTTGACCAGCAATGGCTCCTCTGAAGCCAGGACACCTGCATTTGAGAGGCACCAGGGGCATTTTAAAGACTTAGGACAGTCAGTGATGTTACATAAAGTTCTTGTCACGGGATCCCAGAACAGGATTTGTCCCTGTGGAAGGAAAACCCACAGCAAAACCTCTGCAGAGGGTGAGGTGCAGTGTGGGCTCTCCTGCCCTGAGCACTGCAACCTGCACACTCACCACATGGTTGGCTGGAAAAGCTTGGGGTGATTCTGGGGCTCCACATTCAGGCACCTTCACCTCCCCCAGAGGCCTTGGCATATCATGGAATCACAGAATGGCCTGGGTTGGAAAGGATCTTAAAGCCCATCCAATCCCATCCCCCCTGCCATGGGCAAGGACACCTTCCACCAGCCCAGGTTGCTCCAAACCCCGTCCAACCTGGCCTTGAACACTTCCAGGGATCCAGGGGCAGCCACAGCTTCTCTGGGCAACCTCTGCCAGGGCCTCATCACCCTCACAGTGAAGATTTTTTTCCAATATCCCATGTAAATCTACTCTCTTTCAGTTTGAAGCCATTCCCCTTTGTCCTATCACTTGACACACAGATTTCCAGAGGCATTTGGGTTTACACTGCAGGGGACCAGGGATCTGCTCTGCTAAAACAGGCTCAGGCTCACACTTCTCTTGACCCACACAATTAACTCCAGCAGTCCCAAATCCCTGCTGCCCATGCCAGGGTGGGGAAGCTCCCATATGTAGAGGTCTGCTGGAAAAGTAATTTGCTAAAACCAACCTCAGGACTTCTGGATTGAGTAATATGGATTTCTACAACCTGTGTTAACTGGGGAAGCATTTCATTAATGTTACACAAATGTGACCTTAACCACTAGTCACAGCTTCTTGTGGTTAGTAAGGATATTTTTTGTCCTGGTGACTGAAATTACGGCAGAGTCCTTGCAGCCCTGCCCCTCTGGGCAGGGCTAATTCCTCGTGGGTGGCTGCTCAGCAAGGAAGAGACACACAGGCAGGGGATCCAGGAACATTTTGTCAAAGAAATGCATAAAGGAAGGATCATTTTAGGCTGAATCACCTCCCTGCATGTGTGGGTGTACCCAAATCTGTGTATGCATATGTGTGTCTGTGTGTTTGCCTTGACTGAATGAATCCCCCTACCTGTTACAGTGTAAAACAGCAAACATTAGTAAAACCCATAATAAGCCTAGTGGTGGTGATTCAACCAAAGCTAGCACATCTGTCACTGAGCAACAGACTGCCAGGCTTTTCATCAAGGGAAATACAATTGAATAATAATGTAGTAAAGGTAAAGCAGCTTCAACGGAGCTTTCTGCCAAATTAAATACAAGGTACGCTAAAGAAAAGAGGGAAAAAAAAAGGAAAAAGCAATACAAATACATAACCTAACCCCTCTTGAATACAAATCCCTTAGTAATGAGGAGCCCATGGTTAAAGACACATCACATCTGCAGTCTGAGCAGCTTGTTTGGGGCTGGGGGGTGGATGTGGGTGGGTGGGTGAGCAGTGAGGATGCTGACAAGCGTCCAACTCTGGGAACATGAAATCTTCCCAGTGCCAACAGCCAAATAAGGAATTGAAGGGGAGGAGGAGATGGGCTTTTTGACTAATATTTTGAGGCCTGATTCTCTAGTGCCATCTGGTCACTTGGCAGTGCTCTTGGCAATGCAGAGGAGACTTAACCCCATCCAAAGTGGTCTCAGAGGGGTTTCCCTGCGGCAGAAAATCCTTTGATGGCAAAGGACTTGTGTGGTGCTTGTAAGAGACACTAAGCTGGACAGGAAAGTCCACATTGCTGGAGGTGCTTCCCTCTCCCCAGGCCCTGGCTACGGGACCACCTCCCTGCAGCCACCAGCTGCCAGTCAAGACTCAAGAGCCCCAACCACAGCCTGACCTGGCCATCTCCTACTGCTGTGACCCCATATCCACATGCAAGAACTGCCCTGAGGTATTTAATGTCACTCTTCCTTTTCCCAGTTCATTCCCAGCACAGCTCAGACAGGTGAGCAAGTCACCCCAGAGTGTTTTACAAGAGCCCTGAAGCAAAAATTATTCTCCTAGGTAGCATCAGAGAGGCCATTTGTAGCCTCAAAACAGGTACCTCAAAGGGTGTGTTGGCTCTTTATGGAGTTTTTAATGCCAGAGGTGAAATCCTAGGGGATTTTTTTTTTTCTATTAACTTTTATAGAGAGGTCATGGGTCCATTCCTGGTCATGGGTATAGTAACAGTAGGAACTGACTTCCAGACCTTCTGTCTGCGAGGTATGTCAGCACTTAGCACTGTGAACTCGAGAGTCTTGGCTCCTCAGATAAAGCCAAAGGAAGGAAAGGGAGGGGTGAGGCACTGGGCAGACTTAACCCTGCTTTGGCAGGTGAGAAAAAAACCCCCAGGGTTAGGGGGGTGAAACCAGGACCTGTGGAAGCAGAGGTGAACAAGCCCTTCTCACACCTACACTCAAGAGCATCAGGACCCGAAGTTTATTCAAATCTATAAACCTCAAGGACCTCAATGAATACTGGAGGCAGCAGCACTAACTCATAGGAATGAGCCATCAAAGAGGACTGCCAGACATTTTAGGGGTGTGTTACAGTGGCAATGCCACTTCTCAGAGGGGCTGTGGAGCAGCCTTCTGAAACCCCACATCCTTTTTGTACTCCTCTGGTTCGATAAAGAGCCTTTAATGGCGATATTGTTGTAAATGATCCTGCTTCCCTTCTGCCACAGTGTAAATAAGTATAATGGGCCATCAATCCATGAGCTACAAACAAAACATCTCTGTAACAAAAAGCAAAAAGAAAGGGAAGAAGAGAGGCTCATGGTATAGACACTTCCCTGCCTGCAGAGGAACTGTTTGGGGGCATTTCATTTTCAGCATTCATTTCCTTTATATTTTCTCTTTCCCTTGTACACGGAGCATTCTCTTCTATTCTGTTTTTGTTCCCATTTCCCTTTTTCTTTCTTAACCAGAGGGGCATTAAAAATCCCAACACCTTTTTAAGCATTTGTGTTTACTATTCTCTCAGCTTTCAAAACCGCTGCAGGGCTGGAGATAAAAACACACACACGTGCACACTCGAATACCCAGACCCCTTCTGGCTGGAGCGGGAGGTGAAATAAACCCTTTGGACTATTTCGAGATGAGGCAGATTTACAAAAGCTCCAACACAAACCCCGCGACAATCAGCACAGCCACAGTTGTGCCAGGCTGAAAGGGAGCCCTCCTGCGAACTTCGCTTTAAAACGTGCTTTGCAATCGCCTCTCCCGAGCACATAAACAGCCCTGCCAAGCAGTTCCAGCTGAGTCACCATTGCAGGCCAGTCCTTGTCTTTTCCTCTCCTTCTCCCCTTTTTCCACTGCCTTAAAGCAGAAACATCATTCTGCCCAGGCTACCAAACACTCCACAAAAACTCCAGGTAAAAACCAGCATTATACGAAGTAGGAGACAATAAAGCTCCCAGTGTTTGAGCAGAGCAGGGCTGAGTTGGTTTTTCTCATTCCCTTCCAGCATTGAACGATGACCATCAAGCAGCCACACAGATATTCATCTATTTTTCATTTCATTTCTAATTTTTATAATATTTCATTTGCACATGAATTGCCCTCCACTGCTGGTGCTGAATCCACTCACAGCAACACCCCCCCACCACCACCCCATGCAGGGGCTGTGCTCTCCCCCTGTGAGATTCCTCCTTATCCCCCCATTCCCAGCCTGCATCCCATGGATTTATTGCTCCAGAGTGCCTCATGCTAACACACCTACCTGGTGTTCATCTAAAAGCAATAATAATAGAGAAGAAGGTTTGGAGCAATTCGCCACAACCCCTGAGCCAGAGAACAGCCGAGTGTTCCGTGCAGGATCTCAGCACTGGGGAAAGCTGAGGTTGTTTTGTGCTGGGGGAAAGGAAAATAAACCCCTAATGCACTTAGGTCACCTGTAATGCTGTATTTGCATTGAGAAGATTTGCCTCTGGTTTTATCCCTATGAAAATCATAGCCATAGGAAAGCAAAACCCAGGGAAAAGCAGCCAGTACTACTTGTCTGAGACCATGCACCAAAAGGCATCACCCAACTGCAAGAGTCATCAAAAAGCCCACCAGCGAAAGCTTTTCCCCCTACCCCACCTCTGTCACAGAGGCTAAAAATTATTAAAGCAATTTTTTTCCTTAAAATATTTCTGATTTTTTTTTTTTTCTTTTTGAGGCTGTATCCTTCCAGAAGAAGCTTCTTGGGATCCAAAATCCCAAGTTTTTGCTCTTCTCTACCATAAGGGACTTCCCACTGAGCAAGTGAACTACAACCCACTGACTTATGCTACCGAGACTAAAACCACTTTCCAAAATGAGCTCAGTGCAACCCCCGAAGCCCTGGGTTGGATTTGAACCAGGTTTCTATAAGAGAAAGTTAAAAAAAAGTAGAAAACAGATGCAGTTCAGAGGGAAAACCAGAAGCATGTTGTCTCTCTTTTAGAGCAAGATGATTTGCCATGAAATATTACTGCTTTAAGACACATCATTGCATCATTCAGTGATGCTTTCAGACTATTGGCCTCACCCATTTATTTTCACACAGAGACCAGACTGCAAACCTCTTGGGGGAATAAAGAGAGGAAAAAGAGAAGTTGTCTGTTTTCCTATCAATTTTTGCAGATAGATGATACCTTCTTTCTCAAGAAAAGAGAATTATCTACTTGAACAGACCTTTGTACAAACAGACTTGGGTACATCTGGGTGCAAATGTGAGCAAAAGACAACACAAATATCTTCTTGTGCCACGTGTTGGATAATAACCCACTATTTTTAAACCAAAGCATTAAAGGATTTTCTGACTATCCCTTTTGCAATAATAAGAGCACAGTTCTAACCCTCCTCACTTCAGCAAGAGGAGGGGTAAAGGTATAAAAATGTAGCTCCTACATTTACAAAGTTGTGTGTGCCAAATAAAAGTATTCTTCCATATGCTGTTATTTATTTTTTTTGGGGTACATTTCACGATTTTGCTGTTTTACACCATGATTTCTGTGTGCTCAGGGCTGGCAGTGCTGCAGCAGGGATGTGTCACTGTCAGCCCAGACAAGCAGCTTTGCTTTGGACAATATTCTGGTCCTTTCCTGACTCCAGTGGGATCGAAAACATCACCATCATTCCCACTCAGATTGCTCCCAGGCTATCCCTGGGCAGGTACAAGAATTTTGGGGAATCCAACCCCTTGTGCAAATGGAGCTGCTGCTGTTTCTCCATGGCATCGTGGCACAGGATTCTGCTGCTGCATCTTACATGCCCTTAGTGCATTTTAAATATTAAGTAATAAAAATATGTATAAGTAAAGAGTACATCCATAAATAAAGCAAATGTATAACCCACTGAATTATTTCATTACTAGCAGCCACATTCTCTAACAGAATAACTAAGAGCAGAATTTTCTCCTGACTTAGCTTCTCATCATTAAAATAGAACCAACGATCACCAGCAGGACATGCATTCTTGAGCTAATCATGTGAGGATTAATTTTATGTATGCATAAATAACTCATGTTTTGACTCAGGGCCTTTTCAAGCAATGTACTTGACAAAACACACTCATGTTTGAACACCATCAGCTCAGCCAGCACACACACACAGTTACTGCTTCTACAGAGGCACAGGAGGACTAAAGTCCTTTTTATTTCCTCTCTCACCCAGAGAAGCTGTGGCTGTCCCATCCCTGGAAGTGTCCAAGGCCAGGTTGGAGAGGGTCTGGAGCAACCTGGTCTGGTAGAAGGTGTCTCTGCCCATGGCAGGGGCTGGAACAAGATGAGCTTTAAGATTCCTTCCAACCCAAATCGTTCTGTGATTCTTAGAAACCTTTGTATTCTGCCGTGTGCTGTGGTTATTCTTTGACAAGGGCTTGCAACTTTGTCACCGTCCTGGCATAAAAATTCAGGATATTTAAATATTTAAAATATTTAAATCTGGGGTATTTAAATCCAGAATATTTAAAAGTAGCTTTTGAAATCAACTCACAAATCCTGTTCCATTTAACAGAACAGCAGCCTCTAACCATGTGTGCAAGGTTTTTCCTGTCTTTACTGCTGCCACCTGTGATGGTGAGTCTGTGTTGGCAAAGGTGTCCTAAAGCAGGTCACAAACACACCTGCACTTGCTGTGCAGCTCTGGCTTCCCTTTGCTTCATCTACTGAGTTTTTAAGTTGTGGAAATGTGCAAAATTTAGCACAGAAGGAGTTGAACACTGAGTCAATAACTATCAGTGATAATACACACTTCCATTCCTACAGTCACACGTGGTCTTACCCCACCACTTAAATTGATAGAAGAACAAATTCCATCGGTTTCTAATCTGTTGAATAAGTTATTTCGGAATTGTCAAGTAGGGTATTTCTCACCTCTTTCTCTGAATCAAAATTACTTGGGTGGGAGAATGAATTATACAGAAAATTGTCTGTCTTTTTCTATCTGACTCAGGAAAAGAAGTGGGAATTTTTATATTTCTCATTGAACTAAAATTTTAGAGATGATTTTTTACTTAAAATATTTTATTTCAATTGTGTTGTAACATTACATTTTAATAGGAAAATGGTCCATTTTGGTTACACTGAAGTAGCATAACATATTACAGAACACTGGCCATAGACATTTGTATTTATTATGGTGTGAACTGTCATAATAAATACAGTTGGCACTTTTTATTTTACCAAAATAGTGAAGTGGTATCAAAACAAAAACTAAATGATTTATTTCAACTATTCCCAGCTGGAACTATCACTGAAACAGACTCCTTCCAGCTAAATATTTTGGTTTTGACAAAACCACAATTTTTGGAACACGTACTATTTCCTCAAGATATTTTTGTTGTCTTCCACTCTGTATCTCTGATATTGGGCATGCTCTGAGCTCTGATTAAAAGACAGTGGGGTCAAATCCACAGTTTTATTAGCTTTAGTTACAGTGAGACTGCTACAATGCAGGCTGGAAATATCCACACCTCCTTGAGATTCTGTGCAGTGGGATGAGGATCCTTGAGGAACTTCCCCATGACTTAATACTTGAAGACTTTTCTGATTTTCCCAGGGGAAAATTCTGGTTCATCAAGTTAAGGATGGGGGTTCTACAGCGAGCAGCACCCTGGTGGACTGATCAGTCCTCTGAAACATGTGAGATGCTCTCAGCATCAGGAATGATGCAAATGTGTGCACAGCTCTGGAGATGCTTCACCCCAGGGCAATAAATGGGCAAAGCTCTTCCCCAGGGAAATTCTCCATCTTCTCTCTGCATCTGAATGAAAACAAAGCTCCAAACCTTGATACCCTGAGTCTGGAGAGAGGCAACAGAAAATTCTTTTCTTTTTTTTCCCAGAGGGGAAAAAAACCCAGAGGGACTATTCACTGCCTATCCCAATCCTCTCCTCAGTCCCTCCACTAAACACAGGGACAGTGACAGAATCCAAAAGCATAAAAATAACGAGCATCCACACACCTTAAAAGCCACAGACTGCTGCTGCTTGATTTCCAAGCAGTCTGTGTCCATGCCCCCAGCACTGTTTTGGGCAGGAGGAGGGGGAGTTATCAGGAGAAAATGGTCTTTGTAATAAAATCTCCTCAGCATCTGCTATTCAAGCCTCACCCGCAGCCCTAAAGCAAGGAAGCTGTAGATAAAGGCATTGAGTCACATCCATTTTACCTGGACCCACTGAAGAGCCAACAGTGAGAAGGCACCTAAAGCCCCTTTTCACCTGTTATAGACTTTCTGCTCCCAGGTGCTGCCCTGCATACGGTGCAGACAGCAAGCCCTGCCTGGGTACAGCTCATACTGCTGAGACAACGACCTCAGGGCTTTTACCTGCAGCCACTGCATCCATCACAGCACTTCCCACAGTGCCTCACCTCCTCTGCAATGCTCTATTCCCCCTTCTCCTCCCTCTTGGTCACTGTTTTGCCCCATGGGCTGCCCAGGGCAAGGGACTGACCACAGGTGGTGCAGCTGCCCAAGTTCTGCCCCCCAGGCTCCCCCAAGGCAGAGCCAACACTGTCCTCCACACCAAAGAGAGGGGCCATGGAGTGTTTTATGGCTCTCCTAGAACCTTCATCTCACAGACATGGCCTTTTACCTCAGGCTGTGGCAGCTCTTGGATTTAGACTGAGAGGTCTGCGAGTTCAGTCCCCAGCGCTGGTGACTCACACAGCGCCAGCACCTTATAAATCCTGCTGATCTTTGGAATGCAGAGCTGTTTGTAAACTGCAAAGCAGCTCAGCCAGCCTGGGGCTCTCACCAGCAGACTCAGCCAACTCACCCAGGAGCATGGCAACACTGGACAAGGACTGGAGAAATCCTCAGTACTGGGGATGCACTGCCAGTACATCTCTCTGCCCTATTTCTGCTGCAGCAACACCAACTGATTCTTTCTCTGCACTCTCTCAGCACAAAATCCCTTTTATTGCTTACTCCTACCTGTACCATTTCCTTTGCTTCCAAATTGGTTTCCAGAGCCAATTCCTCTGCTTGCTTTCTCCTACCTGCACCATTGCCCCAGAGGTGCTGCCTACAACACACACACAGCAAATAGAAGTGCTACACATGAGGGAAGGCAGCCAAGACACCATGGAACAGTGTCTCCTATCAAAGAGTGAGGCAGAGGAGTGAAAAAAAGGAGGAGAGAAGGAGAGAAGACTGGAAATGAATGCTTGTCTTGTCTCAGTGTCCCCATGGTGATGTGAAAAGTCATTAAACACCTCAACAGACTTGCACAGTGGAGAAAAGAGGACCAGCTAATAGGACAAAGGCACTGGCACTTTATCTCTTGCTTCTCTTTGGGTTCAGAGCTATGAAGGTTACACATTCTCATGGCATCCTCCTGTGTTTTTAATATTCTCCTATCAGCAAGATAAAATGCTCCTCACTCCTTTCCCTGAAAATTTCTTCCTGGAAGAAAACTACAAAAAAAAGCCCTTGCTCTTGCTGCATGGGGAATTTCAAAGCCAGAGTTGTTTATTTTCTCCCTGTACCCCACTTGAGAAGTCTGGTTGCAAAACAAACTGTTTCACTCTATGTCCTTGGCCTGGATTCCCTGCAAACACCAAGAGAAGAGGAGCAACACTCAACAGGAGTGAAACATCTTAAAAAGTAATTCCCTCTGGGGCCTCTCCGAGCAGCAGTGGGGGACAGGACCTGAGGAGTTGGGAGTGGGATTAGACAGAAAAAGATTCCATCACAGAATGTTATTGCTATGAATAATGACAATAATTATATTTTCCTTATTAGGAGTCAATAAGAGCAATCTCATGTGAACCTCCACTGTGCTACATCCTGTGCAGAACTCACTCAGCATCTGAGCTGAATAAAAACCCACTTAGAAAAATAAACCCACTGAGAGGGAAGAGCCTTCCATTGCAAAGCTGACAGAAAGGATTGGAGGACCTGACTCCACCAGCACAAACCTCTAACATCAGGACATACACACTCTTTCTGTGACACAAAATGGATGCAGACCTTCCCCCCAAACCTTCAGGAAGAGAATATAACATCATTTCCCCTGCAGTACCCCACAGAAGCCATACACTCAGGCAACCCCCAGTCCACCATGTCCCTACTTTTTGCTTACAAATCTCCTCTTTAAGCTACTATTCTTTCTTAATGGAGATTTTTAGACAGATCCTTTTTATATTGTCCCTTTGTGCTGATAGAAAACCACCTCTAACAACCTTCCTGCTGAGTGGACCCCTGAATCACAGGGAATACCTTTTCTTTGCTATACTTACAGCAGGTTGCAAAAGGCTTGAATACAGATGATGAAGAAATCTGGCATCACTGATACAACTCCTTTTTGCCTTGAAAGGAGGGTTCATTCAAAACATAAAGCCAGGAATATTTTACCCCAAAGTGCAGGTGCTGCTGGAAGCACTTCAGCACACATTTCCCTCCCTGCCCCTGAGCATGGCCAGTGTCCAGCTGGGGTGTGTGGCCAGGGAGCAAGGTCTGAGGACAACCCTGCTCATGTGCCTGCCCTGCAACACTCCAGCCCTGCTGCCTGCAGGGGAGAGCAGAGACCCACGGGGTGGATATTCCAAAGCTCATCCTTACTTGCTACTTGTTTTAACGCTGCTTTTAAAGCCATTTTCTTCAGCAGAGAAATAATTTTTACCTCCAAGGGTTTATATCAGCTCTGCCTTCGGCTGTCCCTCAGCTGCCCGGAGAGCTGACTCCGAGAGAGTTCTGCTTCCATTCCCTGCCAAGGACAACGGAGGTTTAGGAGATGCTGATGGTCCTTGACCAGCAGTATTAAGACACTAAATTACGCTGACATGGCCCATAAATTGCTAAATGAGGGACTCCCAGACAGTGATGTGGCGTGAGCCGAATGACTACAAGGGCTGCCCGTTTGCTGGAAAACTCGGCACACAACGGATGCTCCAAGTGCTGATCCATCCTACCAGGAGGGGAGAGAACACTCTTTACCACAGGGCTTGGTCACAGCTGTGGAAATGTCCCAGTTGTGCAGGACTTTAGAGGTTTGGGTCTATTTTCACGTTAATACTGGCTGTTATTTACGTACATTGGGTAAAGGACAACTCTCTGGGTAGAGATGGACAGAGACGGCCTCCACCTCTAAAAATAGAAGGAGTTTACTATTTCTAAAGAGGAATAAAAAGCCTTTAATCTCCTTAAGATTGTGCCACCTGCCCACTAGCAGGCAGGAAAATATTATTTGGATTTATACATAAGTTGATAAAAGGCCCGAGGCAGCATGGGGAGCTTTTTCCAGTGTGGAAGGGAATGGGAACGTGGTCTCACTTCCAAGAGGATGACATGTAGTTCTGGCACGTGAAGATGAGGCAGAACCTACCCTTAGATAAAATCTCAGGGATGGAACTAAAAACACTGAAGTCCAGAGCCCCAACAGCTATAGTGAGATAAGAAATAAGCTGTTCTAGCTGGGAGTTACCCTTGATTTCATAACTTTTGGGGATCTGTGAATAGAAGGCCACTGCATGGCCTATTAGCCAGGCTGGACAGGGTTTGGAACAACCTGGTCTAGTGGAAGGTGTCCCTGCCCACAGCAGGCAGTTGGAACAAGATGATCTTGAAGGTCCCTTCCAATCCAAAGCAGTCTGTGATTCCATGAACTGACCTTTATGAATTTCCTCCCTCGATGCTGTCAGCCAAGTAATAGCTAAAGGTAAAGTTGACACAGACAAACAGGCCCATAAAGGCACTTTGTGCCACATCCTCATCAAAACAAGCAACTTTTTAAAAGTTACTTTCAAATAAAGGAAAGCACTGCCTCTTTTTTTTCCTTTCAGTAAAATATTAGGGTCTTACATATTGGTGCTAAAGGAGGCAACACAGCAGGTTCCTGTTATCCCAGGGATTCAAGGATCCATGGCTGATCAAGTTCAGGAGTTTCAGTGACAGCATGGTACTAAGTGGTCATAATTCATTATTTATACTAAATAGCTCAGTAATACTACACATGGTGCACATGTGTAGTATTTCACCTTCTACTTCTCTTGTCAGAGAAAACAAGCTAAACTTTATTTTTTAGGATCTCTTATTTGCTCTCTGTCACTGCCAGAGAACATTTGTCTAGAAAACTGTCTATGACCTGTCCAATTGGTACCTTGTTACAGCTTATAACAGTCCCAGGCCCTGCTCAGGATTGAGCTGAGACTTGAAATAATAAGATAGTCACTGTAAACAGCCCCGTTGTCAGGATCTCACAATCAAAGCAAATATATAAGGAAGGGGGGTTGGGGAAGACACCAAGACATAAGCAGTGATGTTTGCTTCCTCCCTCCCAGGCTTTCAGATGAAGTTTCCATGTTTTACCTGCATTTTAGGCTGGCAAATGATCCTTTGACAACAAACATAAGTGCATAAGCAATCTTCATGACTGTGAAGTCATTCTTCCTCCATCCAAGGTATGTAAATTCAGATAATCTCTGCTGCTTTCTTGTAGAGAATTGTTTTGTTTCATGTTTAAACTGAAGCAGATAACTCCCTCTTCCTCTCCCCCTACCCCAGCCAAGATTGAAAAGAATATGGGAAAGATGTCCAGAGAGCTGATAGAGTCTGGCATCATTTACTCTGGATACAGAGTGTGAGGAGGAATAAAAATGCAGACTCAACAGTTTCAGAAAAGTACCAGCACAGCAAGAAAGGCAGGAGGACAGATTGCTGGGATAGACTCCTTCTTAGCAACAAGATCTATGGCAGCACAGGTTTGCTGTTTGTTGTATGGGTTTAAGAAGGATGTATTTTTGCTCGGATTAAATAAAAAGGAATATTTTGCTTTCCTTAATTCTTCATTTCCCTCTATCCTCAGAGGCTTGTGTTTAGCTGGAGTAGAAGGAGAAAGATTATTTTTATGCTCCAATTTCAGAAAGCTGCTTTCAGTTTGGAAACAGCTGCTAATAACTTCGAGACTGGTGTGGGAAGAAGATTTCTGGTGTGGGAGGAGGGAGCTGATTCAGGTCTCAGAAGCTGCTGTCTCTGTTCCACCCTGCCATGCCCTCACTATGCAACCTTGAACAAGTCTTAATTTGAGCACTCAGGTCTCACCACCTGTGAAAGCCAGACCATGATGAGATTAGCTGCTCTCACTGCTGTTTGCTCATAAGAACACAAACTGCCACTCTGGACCACAGACACTCTGACCTGGCTTCACTCTTTCTGGCAGCAATAACCCCAAACTTCTGAAATACCAAGAATCTCACCCAGAGCAAATGTCAAAAAAATCCTGCACAAGGTGGGAGCGTCCTGCTGGGTCCCAGGCCAGGTTGTGTCACCTACAGAAATTTTACATCTAATTTTTCAGTCTGTGAAATGCACTCCTGAACCTTTCATTTCTTCAGAGGAATATCCACCCTGGCTAGATGTCCAAATGTCTGGTAGCTTGACCCAGGCAGCATGTTGTTTTTATTTTGCTATTTGTGTTCCAGGGTTTCACACGGAAACACGGAGGCTACAACCATCTCCTAAATCCTCAGCTCTGAAGACCCTCTGACACAGCAGTTCCCAGCTCTGTCCCACTATGAAAACCACAACATTCTTTTTTTGTTCTCCCATTTCAGCTGCACCCCACAACGTGGCATGGAGAGCAATTTGGCATTGCCTGTTGATGATGTAGAAGGAAGAAAAGGGAATAGAAAAGGTGAGAGTATAATCAGTTCTATGCTGGTGTGTGACTGGGTGTGAAGTAGATAGAAAGTTGTTTTCCTGAGCTGCAGTCACTGCATTCAGCTGCCCTTCACCAGAGCAGAATATTTCATCTTTCAATACCATGGACAACATGCCTGATCTTAAATAGAAACTGTCCTTCCTTTTACACATCCCTCATAATAATCTGATTTATCTGAGACAGCTTTTTCCATAGGATGTATCTCACGCTGACTCTCACATTCTCTTTTGAAGGCAAAAAATCATATTGCACCTGTTATGAAATATTCCTTTGATCTAAGGGAAATCATGAGCAATTTGTGTGTGACATTTACTAACTAATGTGCTGAGGGAATATTACTCCTAGAAAAACACTATTTTCTGGTAGTTTCAATATACTGAATAATGCTATGCCAGCGATGATTCATCTGGAAAAGGTAACTATTTCAGCATGATGAGCAATATTAATAACAACACACTATACACAGTGCTTCTCAAGCAGACAGATCCTAAAACCCACTGCAAACCTTTTATATAAGGACCATTCAGTCATTCAGTGAATTGCAGGCACCTGTGAGTAAAGCAGGAACCCCATTTCTGTACACACCATGGAGCAAAAGGGAAAAGGAAAGTGGGATTGGAGTTGAAATACTGGGAGAAGGGGGAGAAATTAATAAAACAAGCTGAAATCTGACACTGAGTATGATGACCCCACAGCCTTAAAAAAAAAAGTGTGTTGGGTTAAAGTGGTCTGTGTAGGGTCTGTCAAGGCACAGAAGAATGAGGGCTGAGCCTTGATTATTGCAAAGGGAATTTTCTATGGAAGTTGCTGGGCACAGCCAGCCCTTGCTGCTCTCCTGGCTCACAGCCTGCTGTGCCTGAGTCACCAGAGCTCCCCAAGACCTGGCTTGGATCCTTCAGCCACAGAACAGACCCAAAACCACCTTTCACCAGCAAACATCTCACCTACAAGGATTTGCTAACCCCTATGCAGTCAGTAAGCACTACACCAAGCTGGAAAAAGGTCAGAACCTCTATTTCTCCCTCCCCTCCCCACAGTGCCCTCCTAAATACTGACCTGGCTCCCTCTTCCTCTGAGAGCTGACAACAGAACAACCTGTGGGGGCTGCAGGAAATCTAAATGTGGTGGGAATTTTAATGATCACACGCTTAAAATCTAAGTTGTATCTATTCCACAGTGACATTGTTACTGGCATACAGGACATTTCAGGAGCATTAGCAACTGTAATACCAAAACACCCAACGAATATCTGCTGAAATTTGAGAAACACGTGGATGTATTAATGTATTGTGTGGAGATAAAATGCAGGCACAATCCTTGCCTACAGTAATGATCCAAGCTTTGATTCAGCAGAGTGCTTAATCAAGCACTTAACATTCAGACAAGCACCAATGCACTTCCTTTGGGGCTTGGCTACACATTGGAGAAATCCCTCTCCCCGTACCTTTCCCCCCAGACATTGCAAACCCAACCATCCTGTGCTCCCACGCTTGTAATCCTCCTGAATGCAGCACTGGATTTTTGACTAATTGGATGATCCACCCCAGAGGTGGATTCAGTTCATTTTGGAATAAGGTGGTGCAGACAGCTGAATTCACACAAAGATAACAACATTTCCACATTGAGACATCATCCAGAGCCCTCCCTGCTTTCCAGAGGACTCTGTAGCCCTGGGGCTACACTGAGTAGAGGTCACCTCCGTGCTTTATAGAGATAGTTGTGGCCAACACCACCATACCACCAGGTTTTCTGAGGAATAAGCCCCAAACCAGGGATTTCTTGCTTTTATAGGGTTGCAGGAGAACACAACATCCCTGCCTTGTGCATCGTGGTAAGGCACAGGTTTGGATGAGTGACAGCTGCTAATTCAGGATTGAGAGGAGCTGGGCCTGTTCAGAGACAGAAGTGACCTCATCCATGTCCATCAGTGGCTGCAGGGAGGGGGTAGAGGATGGACCAGGCTCTGCTCAGGGGTGCCCAAAAATTGGACAAGGGGCAGAAATTGATGCCCAAGAAGTTCCACCTGAACGTGAGGAAGAACTTCTTTCCTGTGCAGTGACTGAGCACTGGCTGCCCAGAGAGGATGTGGAATCTTATCTAGACATAATCCTGTGCTATGTGCTCAGGGGTGGCCCTGCCTGAGCAGGGAGGTTGGACCAGGTGACCCACTGTGGTCCCTCCTACCCTGACACATGCTGTGATTGAGGTGAAGTCTGTGCTCTGGGCACGTCGCCTCATTTGCTTATCTGTGCAGTGGGGCAATGGTAACATCTTTCTCACATTGGCTTTTAGAAAATACGTAAAAATTCAAGTCCATCAGGTTCTCAGAGCCTTTGAAGTTGTACAACAACAGCACCAAGGGATCTACACTCAGCTGCCAAGAGGATGCTGATCCTTGGTAACAGCCTCAGACATCCCCTATGACATTCTGTATATCCAACCTAAAGCCAAGCTCTCTCCATAGGCACAGTGTAATTTCAAGACTATTAGGCTAGGTTTGCCCCTCACCTACAAATTTCAGCCTAAAATCCCGTTTGGTTTTGGCTCTCCAATAGGAACCCTGAGTTTATTTTCCCATTCCTTGCCCCCCCATGGAGCTGTTCACTTTGCATGCTCAGTTGTTTCCCTTCCATGGGCTGCTGTACCCTCCGAGGAGTTGTTAAGCTGAACATGTTGTGGTTCTACTTTTGTATGTTAATTGTTACACTTTTTAATTTATTTTTGCATATTATTCGAATTTTTTCATTGTAAATTAGATTCTGAAGAGCCCCTCTAAACAATTGCTGCTTGCCAGCAGATCTCAGACAACCGCAACCTCCTTCAGAGGAAATGCTGATGAAATTCAGTCTTGTTTCTGACTCACTGATGCAAAAATCCCACCTTTAAGAACAGAGAAGGGAGGGGGGAGCCTCCATTAATATAAATACCTAATTTCCACTGACATTTACAGGGGCTATGATAGCTTCATGGAAGCAAAATATAATATAAATTATACTTAAAATATCTCTACAAACCCACCTGATGTTTTCTAGTGTTCAAACATTTATAAAAAGCAGTTTTCTTAATACTAAAAATGAACTCAGGGGAAATAGGGAAATGATTCAAAAAGATTTGGGTTTGAAGTTATTTCTTCAGATTTGGGTTATAAAAGAAAGGCTAAAATCCACAGGATTAATTGTTCTATTCACACTAGTATCTAACAGTATCCCCTGCCAGTATTCATTTCTCTAAACATACACGGAAGAAATTCTTCCCTGTGAGGGTGGGGAGGCCCTGGCACAGGTTGCCCAGAGAAGCTGTGGCTGCCCCACCTCTGGAAGTGTCCAAGGCCAGGTTGGACAGGGCTTTGAGTGGTCTAGTGGAAGATGTCCCTGAACTTTAAGGTCCCTTTCACCCCAAACCATTCATTAATTTTGTGGTTCTGAATATTTCAAGCAAGCCTGGAAATTGTAAAGGCTAAATACAGAATTGGTTGAAATGAAAAAAAGGTAAAATCAACTGTTTCATCATTCCTATGAAACACTCTTGGACGTATTTCCAGGTCCATGGCACAGAGTAGGGTGGAATACAAAGCCAGTCTTGCAAGGTAGACTAAAGCTGGTGCCTTGACACAATTCACCTCTGCTAAACTCTTCCAGAACCTAAATTCCCAGCTGGCAATGGTCCACATTCTGGATGACATATCTAAATAAGGGAATATGGGAGAACATGGCTCCAAAAACAACACAAAGCAGCAAGATTCCCAACTCAGCTCTCCTGGAAGACTCAAAACAGTATTAAACATGTTAAAGGATGAAGCTTCCCTCAAAACATGTCCTTCAGCTCCTTAATGGATCCTGTGCCCTCTGCAGGGAGCAGCAGCAGGCTCCAGCCAACAGGGCTGCCTTCCAGCAGACCTGGCAAAGGCACTGATTTACTCTGACAACCACTAAGAAAAACAAGGAAAGAACAAACTTTGCGATTAACAGTTATTCCCTCCCTTTCTCTGCTGTCCCTTCCTCTTGCCTGGCTGTAATTTAAGCTCTCAGACAATGGGGATGGGGAAATTCTCAGTGCTAGTCTTTACCATTAGTTTTTCACTTTAATTTTGTTTTAAAGCTCAGTAGAAATCAAAGTCAGTGGAGCTTGAAGGAGATGAGATTAAACTAGAAAATATTTTGAAATCTAAGAAACAAGAGCTTGCCTGGGTACCAAAGTGTTTTATCAGCTTCCCATGCCACTTTCTCCATAAAGCCAGCTGAACTGTGTCACCTGCTTCCTCCTGGCTTCAGATCACCACACAGCCCAGTGCTTTGGCTCTCAATAAAACAGATGTTTAGAGAAAAACCTCTTAAAATACTCTTAATATATACAGTGTGCAGTAAATTAAAGAAAAGAGCAATTGGTTGAGCAATTATTGAACTCCACTGGTGTCTGAAAGCTGCTTTTTCCAATAATCCAGAGGGCTTGGCTCGACTCTCCTCAGTGATCCACAGTAAATCTGAGCCTGGGAGCAGCTCTGTGGTGGCAGGTCAGGCTGGGCTTCAGTGTGAGAGTGAAGAACCCAAGTCTTGGTGCTCTTTGATGGGCTACCCTGTTTGCCAGAGCAATTAGGCTTTGCTCCATGACAGCCTCTTGGCAGCCCCATAAATCTGACCCGAGTCTCCAGCTCTGTGTACAATTTTCGGGTCTCCTTCTCTTAGGGAAGGGTGACTTGAATGATATCCAGCACCTCTATCATTAAGAGATAACTGGCTTTTCCTCAGCCATTTTCCCCTTGATCTCATTTTTCCTTTATTCCTTTTGTAAAACTATTATGGCCAGGCAGATTTGGGTTTGCAACATCTCAAAACCAGCTGCAAAGGACAAAATAGAGAGTGAAGATCTTATATACTGCAGGACCATGTTTTCTCTATACAAATATTGGGTTATCAGAGTAAAAAGACTCCCTGGGATTTAGCATCACACTGACTAGAGCTGAGGACAGAAAAAGGGATGACAAAGCAAACAAGAGTGGAAACTCTTCCAGAGCTGTACTTGCTAAGAAAGTTTCTTTCCCCTCAGAGGCAGCAGATCCAATAGATGATTTTCCTTGCTTTCTACCTTCAAGATCAACAAGCAAGTTTTAACTAGGTCACAGATGAGATACCCAAAAAAAGAAAACTGCTTTCTAAGGAATAGTTTCTACTCAGCAAATAATTGGTAATCTCTTTGCCAAAGAACCTAAAGAGACACAGAGCAGTGTTTCAGGTTGATCAGTCATTCTGACTGTGCAAGAAATAGAAGACTGGTTCAGTTTCTCTACCTTTTAATTATACTTTTCCCCAAATCCATTAGAGACAAACCCCAAATAATTCTTTTCATCCAGCTGAACTTCGAATTAGACACATAATTCTTCTTCAAGAGACTTTGGTGGCAGCAACAAAAGTTGCTCTGAGGTCCCCAGGCAGGGCTTTCTACAAGAATCATTGGGTCATTTAGAGCACATGATCATTTCCATACTCCTTTTCTGCATTTCTTATTATCAATAGAAGAAGACAGACTACTGGCTTTCTCCAGGTGTTCACATATAAATAGAATAAAAACCTTCTGTCAGGCAGAGAAGGAGCTGTAAATGTGGAGAGATGGAGAATGTTCTCTTTCCCTTGGTAATATTTTCAGTGCTGGTTTTCCTTCCCCTTATTCATGTAAGAACATGCTATTTGCTAAACACTTCCTCTAATAGTATATTCCATATCCACAGGGTTTTTTGTGTGTTCAGTACATCATGAGTCAATTTTTCCCCATGGATGCCACTAATACCCTAATTAAGCCATTATTGTCCTGCCCTGTGTTAATTCTCAAGTGTCTCCAGACTAAAACTGGACACAAGTCCCACTGCAAACTTCTTGGTAATCTGAAGTGATGAATATGATGAAGTGACCTAAAAAAAACCCAAAAAAACTCCCAAACCCTTTTTACTTGTTCTCCATCACATATGATACAACTCAACCTGGTGACAAGTTCCAAACACCAGAAGTTAACCTTGACTTCCAATGATCTTGTGAGGGATCTGAACGTGGTGCTGCTGCTTGTTTGAATCCCACCTCTGTCGTCCAGCCCATGGTGGGTTTGCAGATACTTCCATGAGGATGGGGCAGAAAGTAGAAACCCTTCCATTAATTTTGAATGATGCATTTCTATCTCCAGCTATGAATAAACCAGATCAATGACACCAGCATGTTTTATTGGGCCTCCTGTGCAATGAATTGGTGGTGAGACAGGCGGGGAGATGGAGTCGACATGCAGATGAGATTTGTAAGTGAGGACATATTGATTATTTCCATCTCAGTTCAGGCAGTAATTCCACACAACGCCTCTTCTCCTGTTTCAGCTCATTATTTATGCCATAAAAACACTATTTCAATGATAATAACAGGCTTCATTTACAAGCCAGAGCATAAAGCATCGATGCTTAAGATTTCAGGAAGTGAGTTAAAGGAAGTGAGAGAGATTTAACAAGTCCAGGAGATGCACAAAACTGCTGAGCCTCATCTTGTGGCTTTTTATGCCCTCCAAAAGGAAGATTGAGAGCAGGTGTTAGATTACCAAGCTTTTTATTAATAACTCAAGGCTTAGATGAGGATTGATTGATAGCCCAGTCAGCACTTTCCCAGTGAATAAAGCCCTCCACACTTGTGCCATCAGTAGACTGTCCCTTCTCCAAGGGAAAACATCAGGCCTGCTCCTGGTCTCCCACAGGAGATTCCCCAGGAGAAGATCCGATGGGATGTGTGCAACACAAATAAGGTTTATAGCTGTGATCTAATTCCAGAGGTTTTTCCAGTCATCAGAACAATCCTCATAACCAGAATGACTTATCCAGCAACAGCCTCACCCTCCAAACCATCTGAGGAAATTCCCAGAATGGGTCCATGATAACACCTGGGCTTCAACCTACATAAGGGAACATCGCTCCAGACATCCACAAATGAAGCAATAAAAACTTTTTAGGAGATACAACTGTTACTTCTAATTATTTTGCCACATCTGTCCTTTGCAACTGTGTTCAAATAATGACATCAACCTCAGCCTGCTTCCCAAATAGCCAAAGGGCAGCTGTGGTTAACAGCCTGTAGGAAAAGCCTCATGCCTTCAGTTCTCTCCCTTAATTGCTAGGAAATGGTCCTGGAGCATTAAAACATGGCTGATACTTCTGTGTTGAAATCTCCACAGAGCCATCAAGTGCAGAAATAGAGCTGAGCTGGGGACCCAGCCAGCCCAAAAGCCTTGGTTAAGCTGTAGTTAAGGCTGCGCATATGTCAGATAAGTCAAGAGAAAAGGAACAGCAGAAAATCCTCTTAAGGCAGCAAGAAATTGTTCACTAAAGCAAGATCTATTAAAACACAGAAGTGGAGTTAAGATATTCTAAAACACTCCTCAACCACTGCCATCTCCACAGCCAGGCAGAGCATTTGATGAAGGCTGTGGTGCAGCACAGAAGTTTGCAGTGCTGTGCAGAGCACAGGGGTCTGCTTCCCACTCTGCTGCTTCAGTCATGAGCCTTTAAGTGCTTAATGAACCCAGGTAAGAGGAACACAGCTAAAATATTTATAGATACAGGACTAAGCTGAATGCACACAAGTGATTAGAAGAACAGCAGACGACATTATTTGCACAAAGTTACTGCCCAAGTTCTCCCATATTCAAAGACAAAGCAACATCAGCACATTACTGGACAGCTTGTGTATGGATTGAAATTCTGAATGGATTTATGGTCCTGATAGAGCTTTATGGAGTTTTCTTCCAAGGGATGCCCTTTTAACCTGGCTACTCCTAATTAGGAGAGCCAACAGAGTCCCTGGATGCTCAAGGAGCTCTAAGTCATCCTTGTACACAGCTTCAGGACTAAGATTCTGCTCAGGTGTTCTTGAAACGTTACTGACCCCAGTACATTGGCACATTTAGGAAACTGCAGCAGGGGAAGGAAGAATTTTCTTAAAAATATTTAGAGTCACATGAGAGAAAAGCATCCCCTAACATAAGCTGCTGGTTTGCTCAGGGCAAACTCTGACAGCAGAGGCCAACACCAGCTGATGTTAAAGGGATGGTTTTGTCACTTCTCAGGCATGAATGACAGCCCTTGTAATGAAGTAAAGATAAAAGCTGTCCCAGAACTTGTCTAGGAACCAGAGATGAGTCCAATCTCAAGTATTCAAGAGGCAAATCTCACATTTCCCCAAAGTCAGGAAAACAGGTGGAAATACATTATTGATGAAGCCAGGAAGGGACCACAGCAGGTTATAAATGCAGGTGGTCTTATTTAAAACCTTCATGGAGATAAGAGATATGAGCAAGGAACTGAGAAATGCTAGATTTTATTGTGCCCTGCCAGTCACCTGGGGGCACAGCCTTGCCTCTCCTGAGTCCACAAACTTAATAGGAAACAAAAGCTCACAGGATCTTTGCCCTTCCCTGGCCTCTGAAACATCTCAGGTCAGCGAGGCTCCTCAGGACGTGTCACCAACCATACTGCTGGGCAGGACACTGTAATTATTCAGCTTCTGTGAATTTTTAAAAATGAAACCTGTGTGCATGTTATTACAGCACATCAGCTGGAAATCTGCCATCCCCAAAGGCCAGGTACAGCTATGAGCTGAATTAGGAGAGTAAGAGCAACAGAAAGGAACACCTCCCTGCCAGCTCCTTCCCTTACTGCAGGCTTATGCAAATGGACCAAACACAGCCACCAGAACTGGCCCCAGTCGCAGAATAAATATGTCTAATAATAACAAGGAAGGAGGGGGAGGCAAGGAAAGGATCTGTACTAGGGAAGTGTGCAGTTAGAGAAGCTTATACAGTACAGCTTGCCCTGAGGATCCTTCCCCTTACCACACCAAGCTTTTCTGAGTCATTAAACCTCCTCATCGGCATCGTGTCCAACTTTTGTGAACTTCACTGCAGTCACTGGTGAGAGGGGAAAACATCTCTGGGGAAGGGCAGAGACAGCAGAAAGGATAAAGCTTTTACAGCTCTACCAACTGATATTTCCTTCTCTAGGGGAGAAGATGAGACTCTCAAAAAGGAAATGAGAGGAAAGAAGGTGAAATGGAGCCATAACAAAGTGAGCCTTCACCTTCCCAAGCCATCACTATCCACTAGACCAGACTTCTGGCATGCTGCCCCAGCTCCCTGCACATCCACCACTGCAGGAGCACAACCTCTTTGGAGATCTTCCCTCCCTCCTGCCTGTGCCTGGACTTAGGGAGTAGAAGAGGATGTTCAAAAAGGCTCCAGGGGAGAAAAGTGGCCCTTGTGCTTTTGATGTGGTTTGTGACACCTTTGCTACCTCTCAGCAGCTGCCAAGGTGCAGCTTCTCCAGTGATTACCAGAGGCTGCCTTTTTGATTAGGCTATATTTAACAGCTTGTCAAGGACACCCAGGATGGGTGGGTTTGTGTGCTGCAGAATAGAGTTGATTATGATTAATACACATCTACTAAATACATGAGTAATACAAGGACAAGCAAGGGGTCTTCTTTGGCTCCCTCTGTTCCATACCAGAAAAGTTGCCTCCTGCTTTAAGAAACAAAGTTGTATTTTTTTTTTCACTTTTTTAAACACTTGTATAGCAGCTCCTTCTCCTTTCTCCTGCCTGTTCCCTTTCGTAAAAAAAAAAAAAGTGAGCCATTCTTATACAAGAGCTACAGAAATGAAATTATTGGATTCTCCTCTGGCCCTTGATCTCAGGCAAATCATTGAGTTAAAGCTAAATACCCAGTTTACAAAGCAGGAAGCCAAACCACAGCATTCCTCAATTCTTGCAGGGATTCCATGGAGTGACAACTAGCACAGTATTTGTCATCTGCTTTGTTGCTACCCACTGGCACATCCAGCCTTAATTAGACAAGTAGGAGTCAGCACATTAGCTGCAACAGTGCTTCTTTTATTTTGGTTCTTTCCTGTCTGCAATCACAGCCCAACCCTGCAAACTTCTGGGTGCAAATTCATCCTGCAGCAATCCCACTGGAGTAGTTTGGGTCTGCTGTAACTAACCTGTGTGCAATCATTGTTTTTAAGCAACAGATGAACTTTTCCATTGCTGCATAATATTTGCTTTATATAATGCTTTAGAAGTGCATCAGGAGTATTTCTGCCAGCAGTCACCCTCACACCCCAAGGAATGGACACAACACTTAAAATTCTTCTGCACTCAAGTTGCTTCTCCATAGAAAGATATATTTGGTGTTTTGTTTTTTTTTAAGACCTAAACAGTCCACATCTTACTTGCACACAAGTCTGGAAGGGGTCTCTGGGGTTAACAACCTTCCAAAAGGTTTGGGTTCATATGCAACAACTCCTCATATTTTGGTAGATGCCAGTAAATTTTTCCTCCTTAGTCATCACAGGCTCCCTCGACTTGCCAATTTCTCATTTTTACATTAAACACTCCTATCTGTGAACTGCTCAGCCTGACCCTTATCACAGGAGAAAAGAAAGCCTCATATCTGCTGCCTGCTGGGCTCTGCACACCTCTGCTCTGAAAGCCCAGCAAACTTCTCTTCACCTTATTTCTATGCAGCAGTGTCAGAGGGGCCTCTGCTCAGAATGACAAACCAGTCCACAAATCACTTGGGAATCTTCTGCACTCAATTTGCTCCAGCTCTGCCTGGCAAACAAGAGACAGGAGGCACATATACATTACTACTGATTAGTCCATGTCACCAGTATCAGCAGCCAGGCACCCGGGCTGACCGTAACTTTAAATATTGATAACCAAACTCATATATCATGGGCCTGGGAGAGTGACAGTTTCAGTGCAGAACAGCAAAGGCTTTCTACAATAATCAAATACTCAATAATTCATGAAAATATATCCCCCCCAAATCAAATTGGAAGCTATTTTGTGTAATATATTATTTAAAATTCAATATCATAATGCACACAACTTCTGCTCCCACCACAGAGGACCGTTTCAAAATGTGATTATGTGCGGACTCTATTTAAAAGTGACAATTTTGCTTTTCATTTGTTTAACAGCTTAAATGGAAGAGCTCAACTGGAACTAAGTCATCTGACAATGAAACCAAAGCCGACATAAGCAACTTTACAAACTTCCCGACAGCTAAAAAGGAGGATGAATCTTCCTCATTGGTAACACAGATGAGTTCCCCACTCTGATGCTCACCTTTACAATTTTTTCTGTGCTTAGTGAAAAGGCAATATTCTGCAAAAACTGTCTGACAAACATTTTCACAGTTCTGCTGGTCTGTCACCAGGCAAAAAAGGGAGGGGGGGAGGAAATCTGCTTGCATTCCAGGGAATAGAAAACAGCTTTGGCTTTGCATCTGTTTATTCCTGTTGGAAAACCCATTTCTGTAAGGGAAGGTTGCCTGGTGTAAAGTGCCAAGAGGAGAGGGTTTTGCCCTTGTAAACTGAGTGCACTGGAGCATAAAATACAATCAAGATCTGTGACAAAACCCACGGAGGGCTGACATCACTCCCCGGTGGCGGCGGGCGAGGGGTGAAGTGGCACCGAGTGATTGAGGGGCCCAATCTTGCACAGGGATCACAGAGGGAGGGTTGGCAGAGGGGATCCTGGGCAGCAGTGGCTGAAAGGAGCTGCCTCCAAGTGCAGGGAAGAGTTTTGAAGGATAAAACTACTTTGTGAAGAGGGAAATCTCAGCCTCTTGGTGAAGTGCTCACAAGGAGAGTCTGTGAGCGTCAGTTCAAATTCCAATCTTTTCTTGAGTGTCTACTGCAGGTTAAATCTTTATCTTGTTCTCTCAAAGAGTGGGTTTTAATGAAAGCAAATTTGAGGGAACAAGCACTCAACTCTCTCATTTATCACCCTAAAGGCAAAAGATGCAGTCTTGAATGAATTTTCTCTTCTCATCTGTTGCTCTGCATTGCCTATTTCCCATTCCTTTAGACACCTTTGATATTTGATGTCCTTTTGCTCACTTTATTCCTTTAGCTCTGCAGTCCAAAATCAGAACAAAGTCAAGTCTGAGCCCAAATACTGCTGCTTTCCACAGCTGCAATGGGGCAGCTGAGTAGGGCTGTGCCTCCCATGGGTGCCACTTGGCAATGTGCTTGGGAAAAGGGGCTGAAGTCCTGGGGCAAAGCTGGTGCCCACGAGGATGTAACCTCTTCTTCCAGATCACATGTGGTGGTTTAGGCTGTGCTCCCATCCGTCAGCTTTTCAAAAATTCCCAAGTTAATGTGTATCAGAATCTCAATTTAGAGCACTGTTCAGTAAGAGCAAAAACCAGACTGCTGTCCTAGGACCCGTTCTGCCAGTTACTGAAAATATTTTTAAGTGGGTTTTTTGGCACCAAGAATGCTCGTTTCTGCTTCCTTCTGGCTAGCAGTTCCTTCCATACTCCATGAGAAATCAAAATTTCAAATAGTTTGGCTTAGACTTTTGTTTCTGTTCATCTGTGCCCTCACTGGAGGTTCTCAGTCTCATATTATATGAGACCTGATGCTTTGCCACTGACATTCTGACATCATATTAGTGCCCAGCAGCAAACAAAGAAGGCACAGAGAAGTCATAGCACTCAAACATCTATTTTCAGAGCAACTAAAGACACTTAATATGTTAACCCAAAAGACTAAGAGGTGATGCCATGACAGTGAATAAGAGGAAAATACCAGGTATGAAAGAACTCCTCTGATGGAGAAAGACAAAACAGAAACAGTGATTCTGAGTTTTAAAGAAAATGTGAATCACCACCTGGTTTCAGCAGAGATGAGCTATTCAGTACTCTGATCTCCCTGTGGATGCTTTGACAGCAGTAGTGACTTAATAGTGGGGGAAAGCAAGAGGAAATAGCAAGAAAACACACTTCTATGAAATTATATTACCAATTTGAGTCATATTTTGGAGGTTAGAGTGGTTCATAAACATTCAGAAGCTGTAGCACTTTTATCAGTGACCCTCCAGACTTCCCATGTTCTCACCAACAGCTGCCTCTGGGTTTCCCCTGGGAAATTTCCTGTATTCCCAACCTGAATTCCCTGTCACCAGTTTATAAGTGAGCTGAAGTACAGCAACAAACCCACACTTCCAATGCCATAACCACCAGCATGTTTTGTGCAAGTGCCCATTACAACAGGATTTCACATGGGGATAGAAACAGGAGAAGAACATTCTGCAGAGCTCCTAAGACCTAAGAAATAGCAAAAGATAAAAGTGAAAAGAAATTCATAATAATGGTCTTTATAGCAAAGTCCACAAACCACAGGGCTCCAGGGGTGGCAACTTGAATGTGCCAAACAAGCTGAAATAACTGGATAGAGGTGGTTGATTTGGGTACTGAACCACCCTCAATGAAGTCAGGGTGGTGACTAAAGAGCCTTGTCTCTAAAGGGCTGACCACAACTGAAACAGACTTTTTTTGGGGAAAAAAAATGGAATCTGCAGCAAAGTCAGCATGTGAGATGCTGGAATTCTTCAGAGTGATATGGCACTGTATATGCAGGCATTCACACACGGCTGCATCTCACTTTTAAATGTCTCTCAAGACTTGTATATTAAACAGAAGAAGGATTTTTCCAGGAACTAACACAGTTGGCAGCCTTTTGTCTCTATTTTTTAAAGTAATTTATGAAAGGAGGAAAGTAGCAGAGTCAATTTAAAATAGGCTGCAGCCTGGACTTTGATAGATGAACAGATCTACTAACAAAACCTCTCAGTTTTCACTGAGCACTCCATCTTCTTATCTGTTAATCCTGGTGAGGAGAGAATAAGGAAGGCAGGCTGCTGAATAGAGGAAAGACCAGGGTAATGTCTAAACCAGGAAATAATCAGCCAGAAATCAACCTCCTTGCTTTTTTTCCCAGATCCAACCAGACAATCAGCTAAGTGTTACCTCTTGCCTTCTGCTCCCCTTCCAGGAGGGGTTGAGTAAGATGACAGTGATTCACACTGCAACCTGTTGAAAGAGTCCAATATATAATTCCTTGAAGAGCAGCCTTAGAGCTCTGGGGGTGGGTCCCTCTGACAATCTAGGACATTGTACTGGGGAGTAATAGCAGTTCCAGCTGTAATATCAGGGAGGTGAGAGCAAATAACAGCACTTTTCCCAGTTGGTTGTATAGACCTGCTCTCAGGAAATGTGGAGGTTTGCTCCTAAGGATGTTGCTTGAACAGAGTTACATCTGCGATGATTCCTAATGAAACTGTCTCAGACATCAGCACACTATAAACTGGCTTCAAACCATCAGAATTAATTAGGCAAAATGTGATTTTGTATCCAGAAACATACTGAGGACAGCTAGGCACTTCCACAGAAAATATTGTGTAGTATTTCAGGTACAAGCTGGGGTTTCTGGGCTGGGTTGGCATCTACTGGGACATGTGGAAAAGATGAGTCCTGCCAGTGCCACTCTGGAATTGCTGCCCACAGTCCCAGCTCCATCAGCAGTTCTTGTCTTTCTGCATCCTCAGTGGAGCTGCTGCCCACAACCAGATATCCTCACACAGATCTCTCATGTGATATTTTTAAACATCTTTCTCTTCTAAGTTTAAAAATCTAAGTAACTTCCAAGCCTCAGCGTTTTTTGTTCAGTGAACGCCTTGATTTGTGACAAGTGCTATAGGAAGAAGCAACACACTTGTGCTTCGAAATCTGTTCCTGTCCCTCAAGCACAGCCTTTCTCCTAAACTGGAATTTGTAACCCATTAGTCCTTATTGCAGAAAAAAACCCAACTGTAGAGACTTGAAATTAAACCAAAATCAAGAGAAAAAGAATCACACTATCATGACTTCAAGAAGGTTTACTGCAAGTTCTGCTGGAGTTCCTCACAAGCACTAACACCAACAGAACATACAATAAGCAAAACAAACACACATTTAATTGGAAAAGAATCTGCTTGATTAAGGCCTCCTGCATTTCTGTAATAAAACTGTGAACATTCCCTTGTCCAGTAAATCCCTTATATTGCCACACTGAGATGGAAAAATCATATGCAAGACTGGGTGAAAGCAAGTTCCAAAAAAAGAGAGGAGCTTCTTGAGCAAAACACACAATGTAAGTGAAAAGTGAGATTAAAAGAAAGCTGCTACTCGAGTATCAAATGAGCCCAGTTCTGCTCCTGTTGTCTCTGTGACTGCTTCCTAAGCTCAGATCTGCAGATCCCATCATCCATCTTCTTCCTAAAGCCCCAGCTCCTTGAGTCATATCATGACACAAGAGTCACATGTTAAATCACATTTTACCCTCCCTAGGAAGGGAAAAAAAAAAATCTTGGAAAAAAACCTAGGAAATTTTTAAAAAACTCAAATACATAGTAGTTTATAAAAAATTATTTTGGAGCCTGCCCTGAAAAGCATCTCCCTCCTGCTCTGCCTGGTAGAGGTAAGTGAACGCCCAGAGCTGTTGTGCCACAGCACTACAGCATCCAGACAGCCCTTGCTCTTTCCCCAAATCCTACCTGAGCTCTGGGATCTGCAGAACAGCTTTCCCTCTTCCTTGCTCTGCACTGCATCATTACCCGAGGCTCCCTCCCTGCGCTCCCTCCCCCGGCTCTGCTCAGCTCCTCTGCACTGCAGCACTGCCAGGAACCAGCACTCCCAGCCCTCTTCCCTGCCCTGTCCTACCCTGGAGCGTTCCAGCTCTGCTGCCCAGCCCCGTATTGTCCCCCATTTCCCACATCCCTGCTCTGTGGTCCAGCTTTCCCACTGCAAAATCCTCTGGCTCTGCCACCTCCTTCCCGTGCTCTGGGGCACAGCCCAGCCCTGGAGCATCACAACCTTCCTGTTTTCCTCTCCTCTGTAACACCACCAAGGCATCCCACAGGTTTTTTTGATCATTTTTTGTTCTCTTCAGTCCACACCTGTGGTGCTACAAGGATTCCCCTCCTACCTCACCATGCCCCTCATCCTCTGCCAGGTCCTGCCCTCCATTCCTTGAGCACAGCTTTAAAATTTCTGTATTTGTACACAATTCACTGCTCAGGGACAACATCAGAGCACACTTGGCAAGTACAGATTGTTTAGAGAGTCATCCTGGATTTACTAAAGGGAGGTCATGCCTAACAAACTTGATTAATTTCTTTGAGGAGGTGACAATGACAAGGGACAGGGTGAGGAAGTAAAGCATAATTCAATCAGACTTGAAGAGCCTTCTGATACAGTAGCACATAAAAGGCCAATTTATAAGGTTAATATGTATGGTATTGGTAGCAAAATACTTATCCATGTAAACAGCTTTTTTTTTAATTACTCTGCAAAGAAAGTAGGAGGGAAAGCAAACAGTGGCTGATCACAGGAAAGGGAAAAGGAAATTATCACAGGAACTTCAGGTATCTGTGCTCTCACACCCATATCTTGTAGGCATTTTAATTTCAGCACCTTCTAAGATGATTCCCTGCGGAAGCTGCTCATTTTGGAGACCAAACAGCCTACACCTGGTGAAGGGTCAAAGTAACATCTTTATTGTCTATAGGACATCTGCATAATGCCATTTATAACTGCATTAATAATGCTGCTTAATACACCAATACACAATCTCACAGGTACCATGTGAGAGGAACTGGTGGTGTTAAAAGCACATGAGGTTGTTGAGACATGCAAAGAGTGTTAAACAGAATGTCAGGAAGGAATCAAATGCAAGACTCAAAATTCAGGATACAGCCTTAGTTCTACCAAGGCAATCCTACCTTTCTGCTGCTCCACAGGAGACAGGATGCTGCTGCCATCAACTGTCTTGCTCCAACGTTATCAGAGGTTGATGATGACAACAGCAGAGCAGTTTGCTTGCCTTCAACTGCAGCTCTTGTTCTTCTTGGCCATTAAAAGGTCATTTAGCAGAATAAAAATACCCTTCATTCCAGTAACTACCATAGAAAAATGTTTTCCCTTTTGCCATGGAGGTGAAACAGCTACAAGACCTCTGGAAGGTGCCTCCACAGAGCCCTGAACCACCACCCATCTCCTTCCCAAACTGGAGGCTCCAGCCAGGCCCTGCTCCCCTCTGCCAGCACAGCCAGTGTTTCCCTCCTTTTCCCAGAAAAGGCACATCTGTTTGCAGTAAATGCTGTAAATTAGTTAATGTTTGTAAAGTGCTCTGATCGTGTGAAGTGCTGTGTAATTACTACATATTATCAATATAATTTGGTGAGATTGTGCCACTGCTGCTTCCCCCCTTCTGCACAATTCTGAGAGTTCTCTTTAGGCATCAGCTCTTTGGGGCAGGGACCCATCTCAAAACAGTCTTGCTCCTTCTTGAAGAGCCCCAGAGAGCAAATAAACTACAGCCCTGAGGCACATCTTTGGGATCACTCCCCTCCCCATGTTTCTGGGAGCAGACTGACATATGCCTCACAAGGAGGAGGAGCTGCTCTTTGGGAAGTGCTGGCAGTCCACAACTTAATGACCCAAACAACACAGAACAAATACTAAAAGTACCCTAAATCTTAGGAAAACCAGCAACCTCTACTAGTGATGGGCTCAAAACACAGACTAGCAAAGTCCCTGGTCTAGCAGTGATTCAGGCACTAACAAACCTCTCTGCTCATCTTAATATATCCCCCAGATTCTGCCCCCAGAGTGAAACAAATAGGAACAACCATGAACTACTTTTCCCCACTACCTGCTCCTTAGAACCATCTTCCAGCAAATCCTGGATTTTTACAGCCCTTACAAAACACAGTCTATATAAAGAACTTCCTAGTTCCAGGCTAAAACCTGATGGAAAAATAAATTTTAATATAAGAGAAATAAACTTCATAACAGGCAGCCTAACTCTCCTTAAAAGATACAGAAAGAACTCCTAGAAGGTCCTAAAACTTACCACTGACAGAAAACAGAATCCTAAATAAAATAAACCTAAAAACACTCAACAAAATACCCAGGCAAAGGACACAGCTACTTCCTGTCCCTCCAGACTGCTTATAAGGCTGCTGCCCATCCCACCTGGATTTAAGGGGATGATGAGCAGAAGTGGTATCAGCTGGGAAAACAGTTAGGTAGAAAAAAATTAACTATTTACAGGTGTTTTCTAGTATTCTTCCTTACTCCTGGGACAAATAATCTAACTTGAAGGCAAAATTCCCCCCAGATCTGTCAAATTATTAAAAAAGTAGAATGGAAAAATATTTGGCCCGTGACAAGATATATTTAAAATTGCTGAAGTGAGAAAAAGAAAAAAAAAATGTTACCAGAATATCAGTTCTTTTTAAAAGTGAAAACTACCAGACTATGAAAAAGGTGTGATTGGAAAGCTGGAAGACTTCTGGTGTACATAAAATACTTCACAGAGCACCAAAAATGCTTGCTAACCCTTCCTTACACCAGTGCTTCCTGCAAGTGTTGCCCGAGAAGGAACTTTTTCACAGGTACTGTATTTGTATGTAATAGAAAATTGTCCTACATGTGGAATCTCATGAAGAGAGAAGAGGTGATCCTGTACAGGTCAGGATGCACGCTGATCTAATCCATCCAAGGTTGTCTGGGGAACCTGTGATCAGGAGGAAATGTCGAGCTAAGATGTTAAAAATCATGGAGAAGATTATTCCTAATTCAAGGTTTGTTCATTACGGATTTGCCTCTGAGCAGTTTTCTATTTCAGAGATTTTTACCTTTGAGCTTTTACTTTCTGGAGCCTTCCCTCCATGTTCTGAAGGGAGGGGATTCAATCCTGATGTCAAAATGAAGTATATTGGACTCATAGCTAATTCTTCTGGTTAAATCTGCAGCTAATAACAGACCAGCACTAGAAGGCTCAACAAATATACATAATGCTGACAAAATTTTCAAATAAATATGAGCATATAGCAGCATTTATGAAGCACATGCCACTCTAGGCCCTGGGAGGTCTGTGCCTGTTTCTGGAATTGCCAGATTCTTCTGTGTAGCCTGAATCTCTCCAGCTTCCATCCCTGATCTCAGGGTCCCTTGTGTATAATGGAGGGGCCTTGCTGCTCTCAAATCTTCTGGAGACAGACCAAGAGACCACAATATTTTTGGCATGGGTGTGATTATAAAGCAATAGAGGGGAAAAGGGGTATAGAAAACAGTGGTCCAGATCATCTGCAAGTGCAGGTGGGTGTAGGTGTGCTGAAATCAAGAGATTCAATGCCAGTTAACAGATTCTGAGGCTCCTGCCCAGTCTGCACACCAGGGCACAGGAGCTGGAACACCTGGCTTGTAAATCCTGAAGGAATAGGTTTCATAGGAAACTCTTGTTTGTTAGGGGGGAGACAGAAGGAAAAATATTTTCTTGACCAAGTTTTACATAGCTGGGGGGAGAAAGAGGAGGACTGAGTTTCTATCTAAAAGCCAGGAGGGCTGGGCAGAGACAGACCTGTGGGAGGTGGTCTGCACCAAACCCCCTCTCCTGGTCCCTTGCATGTTGTCCAGAATCGTTGTAGCTCCTGGTTTGAGTTTTTCCTCTCTCAGATATGTTCATTGCTTACCATCTTACCAAGTGAGAGGGATTGCTTTAAGAAAAAAAAAAAAAAGAAAACTAGAAGTTTCAGATTATAAATACATCCTATTAGGGTTTCTTTTTCTTTTCTTCCAGACAAAAGCATTTCTGCTTCCAAGCCTGATAGACCTCCTGACCCTGCTGATGTGGGTGGATGGCTCTGCATGTTCTGAATCATTTGCTTCCTTTTCAAGTGTTACTTTCTCCTTATTTCAATTACCCTTCCTTTATAATTACATGGGCTGCTCCAGTGAACAGGAGTGCTTGGAGCTGACAGACCGTCTAACAACAGGGCAGGCTGGATGTGGAATCTACATCCTGATCCATCTTGGGCAGTGGGGAAGGGGGATGTTTAATGGCACAGGAGAAATTGTTCGAGGATATTCAGACTCAAGCACTTTGTGGTGGGTTCACTGCCCAGGCTTTCACCAGGCTGAACTGTGTGTAATTGCTCTCCCTGTCCCTGGAAGAGTTATAAACCATATGTACAAGGATCACCTCCCTTCATTCCTGCTGAGTGATTGCCTCTGTGACAGCAGGAGTCAATGGAGCTTGATCCCACACCTATTGAACTCCATGGGAGTCTTTTAAGTAAACTTGAAAGGGATTAGTTTAGCCCCCAAAAGGTGCAACCAGCACTGGTGTGGGCAGGGCAAGAAGGGAAGGTGGGGAACAACAAGTGACCACCTACAGGTGGCATGTGGGTGGTAGAACTGTCGTGGGGCCAGGGGTGAATCTGCATAAGGTTCACAGTTTTGTTCTATGTTGGTCCTAAAAAAAACAAAAAACCAAAACCACCCAAATTTGACTTTTTTTTTTAATTCTGATTTTCATCTCATTTGTAACCAAAATTAAATGGTAGNAAACAAAAAAACAAAACCACCCAAATTTGACTTTTTTTTTTTTTAAATTCTGATTTTCATCTCATTTGTAACCAAAATTAAATGGTAGGGTTTGTATAGAAATTTTGCCAAATGGCACATTTTTTGTCAAATATTGAGCTTCATTTAAAAGAGACACAGAGGTTTAACTTCTGTGCTACAAGTCAAGTTTCCAGTGAAGCTCTGCCCTATCTATTCTAAGAAAATGCTTTATTATGTAGTTTTCCAAAAGTTAATATGATTTCCAAGGCTTCTTCCTGACTTCTATCCCTGTAAAAGCCACTTTCATTGAATATCCCATCCATACACTGTGCTAATAATGTAATGCCTATTATTAGCACATAAGGATATTGGCAAAGGATCTATTCAAAAGGTCCTAAAACCTATCCCAAAATAAGAGCAGAAGAGCTGCAGCAGTGCAGAAAAGGCCCAGCTCACTGGTGTTTATTGTAGAGAAAGGGATTTTTTTTTTTAGCCAATTAATTACACATTTCAAATTTAATCCTAAATTTAAATTCTAGCAAGCAACAGCCCGGGGAGAGGGTGTCAAAGGCTTTCTTTAGCAGTGGTTCAGTTCCTGCAGTGAGTCCTGCAGAAGGGGCTGTAATTGCTGCTCTGCTCTGTGTGCTTGGTTCAGGTACCTGTTGATTATTCAGCAACACAACATTATCACTTTTATTATTTTAGCTCTGTATGATTAAGCTGTTGGGAGTGGCTGAGCAGTACCACAGGATAGGAACAACAGGACTATTTCTCCTCTTGATTCATCTGGAAATTAAAGGTGTAGCAAATAAATTGTGACACTTTGGATTGTACCATGAAGTGATTTTTAGTGAGGTTTTTTTGCCACCTGTGTGTACAACTTCCTACTCCATCAGCATTTCCCTTCACTCTGGTGCTCAGGCAGAAGAAGGAAACAAGAAAAGCCACAGTCTCCCCACCCCACAGTAGGTGCCACAAGCTGTTGTGTCCTTGGTGGGATATGACCAAGTATTTTTATTTAGGGACTCTTTGTATTTTTATACATAATTTTCTGTTTGTATGCAGCACCAGAGGCGAGGGCCTGCTTATAATTTACTTGGACCTTTCAAAGTGTTCCTGGGAGCCAAAGGTGTTCACAGGAATGAAACATTAAAATACAACATAGGTGTCATGGTTCAGACCTCTAAAAGGGTCTGGCAACTTCAGGAAGCAAAGGCAAATAATACCCAGGACTCTCAGAAATGGGCCTGGATTTTTAGACCTTTCTGAAAGCTAAAATACTTTGTTTAATTCAGTATTAACAGATTAGATCCAAGCAAGCCCACCACCATGTGGAAGGACAAGAAAGGCTGATTTATCTTCAAATGTTTGTATCTTTCACAAACATCTTTGAAAAGCAGAAAGTTCATGTACTGACAGAGTTATATCTGCAAAGGAATCAAATTGTAGATCAGATGAGGGAAAATCCACACATTTCCCTTATTCAGGGAAACATCAAGTTATGTCAGGAGTGAAATCTCATGTAGCACAGGCTCTGTGAAGAGTGGAGGTTGGTTCTTTATAGATGTAATGGGAAGGGAAAGTGATTCCCACAATTTTCTGAGCCCAGAGGATCTCATTTGGCATGCACTGAAGGAGAGGAGAAGAGGGCTCTTGCCTTGGGAAGGGCAAGAGTAGTGTGAGGTCTGAAAAATTTTGGCTCATTTACGGATTTTGGAGAAAACCCAGCTCCTCATCTCTCCTATGAGTGACTGGGACCAAAGCTGAACAGCTCCCTGTGTCTGTCATGGAGGAACTGCTGCTATCAAACCATAGCTCTTCTTATCATGTGTGTCCAGGCTCAGGTTTGGTATTACAGACACAAAATAACAAAACAATTTAGAGTTGCCTCTGTATCTCACTTCCTAGCAAAGGCTCTACTGCCACACGGGGGTTTTATTTTTCAGAGCAGTCATACTCTGCCCTCAGTCCCACCCTGAGGATTTTCCGGCTTCACCTGACCCTGGGAAACAGAAAATGGGCTACAAGTACAACGTGGTTGCTCTTTCTGAGCCTTCACTCATTCCTGCTGCTCTCTTCTGCCCTCCCAGGCCTTCTCAGCCTCATTCTTTTGCTTCCTCTGGCTTACACAGTTGTCATTCTTCAAAATCCAAGATAGGATTGAACTAAAACCTTGAGCTAACAGTGGAGTGCCAGGCTGGCATATATTTCTCTCCCAATTAGAGTGGATGAAAAGCTCAGAGAGAATATTCAGTGGGTCTGTCCTTGCTGGTATTTACACCATGAAATCTCCGTGCAGGTCTTCACCCCACGAATTGCCTTGGCTTTGCCTCACCTTTGCTCAAACAGCAGAAACTCATGAAATGCAAAGTCAGATAGCTCTGAATGTTAAGCCACATGAAATATTTGTTCTTCAACCAGCCAAAACTTTTTTATAATCAGGGTTCACATGCAGGTGTTTGCTGGATTATATTCTCTTTGCTGTGCACACTGTGTTCTCTGCTCCTGGGGCAGGGAGATCAGAAAGTTTGCTGCCTGGGCAATTCAGAGAGCTGCCTAAAACACATCAGAATTAAGAAACATACTGCTTTGCTAAGACCTTCTGAACTTATTCTGTGGCGCAGTGTTACCAACGAAAATCAAATCAAATTAGACAGATGAAGAACATCATCGCCACAAAATTACATTCCTTTCTGGAATAAAAAACTTGCCCTGCATGTGCACACACTTACTCCTGTTTGTAGATCATCTGCTGGGTGTTTTTGGGGGCATCTACTCACTGCTTTGCCTTCCTGCCTCAAGGTTGGGTCTTCCAGTGCAATAGGAACCAGTGGGCATCAAGTTTACCTTCTCTACCTGTAGCACATTCTCATGCAGACTCTGAGATACAGAAAAATAACCCTGAAAGCTGCCAAATGGTTGGGGGTTTTTTTCACTTTGGAAGGCTTTGCCCTGGCAAATCAGTTCAGCGTGTACCAAAGATAATTAGGGCATCTTATTTAAAACTTACGATCTAATTAGTGGCTTTAATGGTAGTTAATTACACAGAGAGCAACAAAGCAGTTATATTTCCTACCAGGCTTCTTTTAAGTCAAGGTGCAGGTACTTATCTAGGGCCATAAAGGAGAGTGGCTACCACACTTAACATCTAATTACACAAAATTGTCCACAGTAATTATGAGCAATGTGATTTTATTTATCTGGCTTAATTACTGGGGCTATGCACAGTCCCTGACCTGGCACGGTGACAGGGAGGACAGAAAGAAGAAAAAGTTCCATCCCCTGTGTGAACACCCTGGTGGGACTGCAGACTTCTCACTCTGAGCTCAAAGGTAGAGCCTGGGCACAGACCAGCAGTGTTCCTGAGGATTTGGATACCCTCTGATCCCAGAGATTCATGGGAGCCATGGATGCACATGTTATGGACAAGGGAGTGCCTTTACTGAGCCCTATGAGATGTTCAGGATGACTCTCTCACACCACAAGGAACCCACTGTTACCAGCAGGTATAGAAAGGACAATTCATCCTTTTATTCAGCAGAAGGGACATTCTGTTCCCACCATCCACATCTTAAATCTTTCCCAGACACCATTCGTTGCTGAAACTCCCTAGAAAATTTCAGGGCATCTCCAAAAAAGCCACTGTCTCATAAAGAACCACTTTTCACTCTCAGGGGGAAGCACAGGAGGGTTTTGTCTGTCTCTAAACAATTCTCTCTCATCTTCTTCATGTTTAACATGTGTATGTACAGGCATAAACCCAGGTACAGCTTAAACCTTCTGACTGTCATCAAGGAAATCTGCTCTATATTTGGATCAATCTCCATTATTTGCAAATCCCAAGAGAATGAATAACTACAGTGTGTTGGTGCTTGAGTCCATAAATACAGGAATAGGTCATGAGGAGTATGAGTGAAATGTGATGCTTTTGACTTGTCCTTTCACACCATTGGACCAGGTGGAAATGTGTTGGTGAGAGATGTATTAGTGCTGTCCAAAAGTCCATCCAGCCTGTTACATTTCTTGTGGTAATAAAAGTAATGAGTGCTTTAACAGGAGGATAAGAGTTTATGTCAGTATCTTGTGTTGTTGCCCAATCTCTTTCTTCTCATTAATGAATTAACCCTGATGAAAGGGCTACCTTTGAGTTGTAAAGTTTAAAATGATATATATGATTTACATGCCAGAAAGACAGTTGGCTTCATGCCCACAGCCTTGAAAAACAGCATTTTCAAATACTTTCACTTCATAAAATTGCAGGCAGCAGCATGTACAGCTCTGCTTCTCAACTCATCCCCTCAGGACATTTCCATGTTATACCAAATCACTTGTTCTGTGGCTCACTAGGATTTTGAATTAGTAGTAAATACATTTTGACCTTATTTTTCTCCTGATAATTGCACTATTTATAGAGAAGTCACTGATTATCATGCTAATTTCTCCCATTTGAGGATTAGATTGGCTCCATCAGAAATAATGTGTGGTATATAATATTTTTTAAAAAAAAGAAGAAAAAAGTCAAAAAAGGGAGTTGTCTCCTTTAAGAGTGGATTTGCTCTTGCTCCATTTTTTTAATGAAAGCTAGAAAAAAATACTCATTGGTGAAAAGAACAATGATAACTTTCACTGACAAGTTAGGTCATTCTCCTCCTTTAGATATCAGTTTGCTGTATTTTATGCCTTTGTTTTCTATAAAGTATTTCAGCATCAGCTTAGAGAGGAATGGCCTGTCATAGTGGGATGTTTTATAGTCTTCACACAACCTATCAAAATATCTGTGGCCAGATTAAAATAAAAATAAATTTTGATTTCTCAGTATTCAGGGCCAGAGTTCAGATCTGGGCAAGGGCAACCCTTTTTTGTTGTTGTTGTTTTCTTTTTAAGAAATCCAACCACAAGTGCTGCTTTATTTTCTTTTCTCCCTCCCTGAGCTCGTACCACACAATCATTTTGAGATGCCTGACCTTGCTCGGTGCACAGAGCACATCCAGAGGGTTCTCCTCTCGTTTTCCATGCTGCAGCACCCTGGGCACACCCCACACTTGGGGCACTTCACCCTGTGGCCGTGAATCATTCAGGGCTTGGTGGCTGCTGGCAGGGGGGTCTGGCTGTCAGTGACAGCCTGGTGGCCCCAGCTTCAAGTTCTACTGACACAGCAGCTGTAAATCTGGGTGGGTTTTGTTCTGAGAGCCATCAGCTGTCCCCTGAGCTGAAGAGGGATGGAGAGACCCCGATGTCACCATGGGGAGGTGGCTCAGGTTGAGTCACTACAGGTTGCGTGGTTCAGTACCACAAAGCAATTAGCAGGGAGCATTTCAAACCTTTGCTAAAAATCAGGGCTGTTTATCAATGTGTCAGCCTGCTGGCACATCCAAGAAATCTAAATTTAACAGGTGACTGGTCCCCACATGCCTGGCTGCAGCCAGTGGATCTTCAGGATACGGTGTCCAGCTGGGGAGGAGAAGGGGATGAATGGGACCAGAGTTCAGGGCAGGGGAGGCTTTTTTACACCACAGCTGCTTAATGACTTCTTCAATTGATTTCAGCGGTGCTGCTTTTCGATTTCTGATTCCATCCCAGCCATTGGGCAGAAAAATGGGCTTAGGAAAATTACAGGCAGGAAAGAGAGGTAAAAAAGAAACAAAAAAAACTCAAAACCTCAGCAGCTTCCATAACGCAGTGACATTTGTCCAGATATTTTATGCTGAATTGAGGAAAAAGGGAGAAATGGCAATTCCTCCCATCTCTCAGCCCGTGTTGTGGAAGGGAGTGCACATGTTCTTCCTTGCTTTCAAGCCCCAGTTCATCCATGCTCATTGACCTGCTCCTTGGTTTGGAACCAGCTGCAGAAAGCAGCTGTCATCCTCTGTTACTCTGCCAGCCCTATTCTTAAGGCAGCCATCAAATCCTGGCACTGACTGAAGGCAATTCAATTAGCTGTGACGGTCAAACAGAAACCCAGGGTCAATTGAAACCTCTCTTTTCCTCCCCCTGCCCCCTCCCTTATCTTTATTTTCATCTTCAAGTCTGAAGAGGCAGAAATCCATCCCCAGCTTGGGACATTTTTGTGGGGTGAGGATGGGAGAAGGAGGGTGCCTACACAGGAGACCCTTACTACAGTGAAGAAGAAAGGAAAAAAGAAGGAAATACACACCAGGGAGTGGGATGTAGCTTTCCTCAGTCCTGCTCAGCTCTTGTGCTGCCTCCTTAAGATGCAACAAGCTTGGGAAGTGGTGCCTTGTTGGGTGCTTTGGTTAAATCAAACAGCAATGATAAATACTCCTTTAGCTTTACTGCTCCCAATCACAGTGGTCACTTCAGGTTTTGTCAGACCTTTGGGCTTTTTCCCAGCACGCCCAGAGGAAGGAGGGAAGGTGAGAGGAGGAAGATCGGAAGAAGAACAGGGATGTGGCACCAGGCAGAGCTGCATTGACAGCCCCTTCTTTGCAGGCAGCCTCCACAGCTCCCCGCTAGCGTGCAAATAGTTGTAAAAATAAAGGTCAAAGAGATACTCTTGATAAATATTTAATAGTAACTGTTTTTACATCTCCCTTATTGTTACAGGTTGAATGTCTGACACTGGTGACATCTGGCACACACTGAGCTGGGGGGAGCACACACAGCCTGTCCTGGTGTGGGGGGAGCTGGCACCAGGGCAAGGGGGGACAGTCCCACTGGGGCCTCATGCCACCATCCCAGCCCCCTCCATCCCCCTGCAGAGCCTGGCTGCTGTTTGCACACCAGCAAAGCACAGCAGCACAGCCCCATCTGCTTTGATTCAGTGAGACCTCACACGAGGGTCAGGAAATCACACCTTCAGGACTCCGGGTTCCCTCATCCCTCTCCGGGCTAATTCACTAAGGACCATCTGCACACAGGTAAATTGGATGCTCCATGATTGGTGGCTTTGGGGTCACTGTGTGCCTGCACTCTCCAGAGGTGCAGGTAGGGTTTGGCTCAGTGGGTTTATCGCAGGACTGGAGATGGATTTCTTCCCCCTGTGGGTTCTCCTGGACTAGCTCCAGGCTGAAACAAGTCTTAGGGAGATTAAACGAGACTTGTGGTGATAATACTGCTGATCTCAGAATCCTATCAGCCAGCCAAGTAGTTATGGTAGAGCAAATGCAAGCTGGGGATTGCTTGGCAATTAAGAGCGCTGGACATTTCCTCGTGGTAGCTGGTAGGAAATCATCCATCTTTGCCCAGAAGATTAATATATTGTGGGATTTTTTCAGTTTTTCATGAATTAATTCATTATGATCACTAGAAACCTTGGGGTGCCCTGAGAAATAGGAACATGTTTTAGACATTTTCACAGACACTTTCAGCTCTGACGCTGCAGCACAAGATCTCGATATCATTTTCCCTTCATGGAGATCCTGTAAGAAGCATTTCAGTGGGCTTTGGAAACCACTGGCAGTAATAGATCTCCATATGGAAGAACTAATGACCCTGGATAACAAATGAATTAATGTGACAAAAGGAGAATTCAGGTCCACACTCCCTGCTTTGTGTGACCTGAGTCTTTGTACAGCAGATGAGAAGTGCCAAGGTAGTGGCCTGGCTATTCATCACACCCAATTCTGCTCTGAAGGAATCAGTCCTGCTCTGGACAGGGTAGCTCAGGGATTTGGATCCCTGTTTCAGCAGCCTAAAGATCCTTTAGGATGCTATTTTCATCCTGAGCAGGAACTAGTCCTAAAACAAATAACTTTCCTGTATTCTTTCAGGTGGAACATGAATTTCTTTCACTTTTTTCCTTTCAACCTGTACCTCTAAACATTCAGCTGCTCTCAGAGCTCTGCTTTCCTCCTCCTCCTGACCCAATCCAATCTCAGTCTCATTCACATTGCAAGGAACATGTCATTAACGTTTGACAGTGACTCTTTTCCTTCTCCATTGCTGCATTCACATATTTTTTTTTCTTTCATTGCAGCTTTGCTACCCTATTTTTCAGGCTGCACAATGTGGAAGTTGGCAGAAAACCAGGTTCAGCTGGAATTCAGAACTGACTCTATATGTGAATTTAAGAGGTGCCAGCATTGGGGTAGCATTTCATGCTCCCAAACAGCCTGACACAAACAGGGTAAGCCTCAGTGGCAGTTGAGGACTCACTCAAATACTGCTTAAAGCCCTCAACAACATTAAAAAAAAATAAGGAAAAAAAAGAAAGATTGATGGTTTTGACTTCAATGGGAAATAGTCAATATTTCAACAGGCTGCTAAGAAGACACACTGAAAACTTTCATTACTCCAGGAAAGGCAACACCTTCCCTTCTCAGCAGCTAATGAACTCCCATGGTGTCAAGGCAGCAACCTCAGGGAGGTGCAAGGCAGGTGCTGTAGCCATAAAAGTAGTATAAAGCAATAAAAACTAGAAAATCTGGAGCTTATATATGAAATCCTGACTAATATTTGTAGTTAGTGCAAGGGAAGGGAAGAGGAAATGTTGGGGATTGCCCTACAAATGGGTATCAGCAATGTCTCTCACCAAAACATTGTTCACTCAGTGTTTTAGAAGCATAAGTCTGAATAGTAACTCCTATATCAGCAAGTGAACCTCATTTTCCAGCCTATTTGTGAACATCTCTCTGTATCCAGCCATGCAACACTCACTCCTGACAGAGCACCATTGACCATTTCGTTCTCAGGTGGTGTTTCTGTTCTGACAGGACAACCAAAAATGTTACAGTTTGAAGTGAATCAACTATTAAGGCAGCTTTAAAAAGAAAGAGAAGGGGGGAAAGCCCTTTTCCCCATGAAACTTCACCCAAATTGTCACTGAAGTGTTTGTGGCACTTTTACTTTCTTGGAATGTTCTTGAAACAAAGGCAAAAACTATCGCTCAGTAAATGTTCACAGAGTAACAGTAAAATAGGTCAGAAACGCAACTGGAACAAATGTGTTTGAATAAAAGAAAGCCAAGCAAACATTGCAGGTACTGGAACTGTGCAAACACAGCAAATAACATAAAGCTTCCCCTCAGGAGAAGAACAATATGCAGAAATCTTAATGCTTTTGTTCACTTAGTGCAGGGCCGGGCAGAGAATGGAAATGGTTGTGTCCTGCTGTTAAACACCTTTTAACTCCTGAGGAATCATGCACCGTGTTTTTGTGCAGGCTGGGGGGGACATGGGGCACTCAGTGGTGACATTTGGCTTGTTTGAGTTAGAGCAGCCTCATGGCAGCTCTGGATTGGGCTGTAATAATAATTTTACCAGCAACGGTTGAAGTGTGTTTTGTGATATGAGGGGCTATGTTGTTACCATCCACTAAAAAAGCAGAAAATCCTGTGCATTATTTCAAGGGAATGACTTTTCAGCTTCTGTCCCTGATGTTACTTCAGGTTTAAAAGGCCCCATCCCAGATAAATCTCCCATAATGGTCGAAACAGCCTTGTGTCCACAAAAATGTGCATGGTGGCGTAAGGTGAGCCCACAGCCTCTGAAGCAATAGGTTTTTGTGTCTGAGAACCCAACCAAACTTCCCTTGTCCAGGCATTCTAGGTCATTCCTTCTGTGGGAAGGAGGAATCATCTGCCCTTCACAGAATCATGGGGAGGTTTGGGTTGGAAAGAACCTTAAAAATCATCTTGTTCCAACCTCATGAGCAGGGACACCTTCCACTAGACCAAGCTCCAAGTCCTGGCCTTGAACCTTTCCAGGGATGAGGCAGCCACAAATTCTCTGGGCAACCCGTGCCAGGGTCTCCCCACCCTCACAGGGCAGAATTTCTTCCTAAGATCTCATATAAACTTAGATCCTTTTCATTTACAGCCATTCCCCCTCGTCTTTCTTGTACCACATCCTTACTCCTGGTGTTATCCAAGGGTTTTAAAGGCTAAATCATGGTGCTGATCTGTGTAAGCACCTTGAAATTCTACATGACTTGAAGATAATGCTCCAAGTCGTATTTCCTTCCCCTTTTGTCCCTGTGGTCTCCTCCAGCAGGTGACACCGTGCAGCAGCTGCTGCTCCTGCCTGGGAGGAGCAGAGCAGCCAAAGGGGCTCCCACTGAATCCTTGTCCATGGCTCCCTCTGAGCTTGCTGGCTTTCACTTATTGAATTAGAATAAATTGGGACTTTCATAAAGGGTGATATAAATCATTATCTCAAGTTAGCAGATGTGGACTCACCAGGGTAGAGCTCTGTTAATAACTCCTTCGGATTAGGGCTGATTGGTACAATTTGAAACTTGTTTCTCTCAGCTTGATCAGTCTCGTTGTAACTGTGGCAATTATCCCATTTCACTTTCAATAGCTCAGCACAGAGGAGCTGCTGCCTCCAATCCATCCGTCTCTAATGAATCCAGTGTGATATGTTCAGCCCCATGGACAAATATACCCTTATCTCCCCCCTACTCTGAAATAAGCACCAAGAAAAAAAGAAATCCTATGTCCAAATGACACGTAGGAATGTGTCTTTCAGGGAGTGAGATGCTAAGTGTGCATGTAAACATCACCGAGGTATTTGGCCACTGAAAAGCCTCTCTTCTTTCTTACAGCATCATTTGCACTTTTTGGCAGTCTTTCTGCCTGGGAAATTAGATTAAAAAACAGGGGTTTGTCCAAGCATTGAAGCTGCTTGAATAGATTCTGACGAATGTGTTACGCGCCGAATTTGAGGGGGCTTGTTAAATAACTCCTCTGGTGATATTTTTCACGTTTTTTTCCTCCAGGAGTCATTAATAAATGATTTAATGAGTGAACACAGAATTCTCAGAATAATATATTTGACAAGTGTTTTCTTTCACTCCTCTATTTGACTCTAACAACAAGGCTGGGTCTCAGTTCAACAGACTTTACTTTGACAATAGCTTCAAATTAATTTCCTTTTAGAAAGACATTTGTTTACTTTAAGCCCACATTTAGATCTTACCTCAGATATTTTGCTGGACTGTGGGCTTTAGCAGTAAGGTTGTGACCTTGTGCTTAAATCATTGCAGTGATGGTTTTCATGCAGTCACCAGCTCTGCTGTTGGCTCTTTATGACCTTTCCATACGTATCAGAAGGATGAGTTGCAAATGATTTTCCTGTTTCCTGGGATTAGGAGATGCACAAGTGTCTTTGAACCATCCCCAGCTCTCAAGCTGCAAAAGGAGTATTCCCTTTCCTTCCTACCACCGTCTTATCTTTCTGGCTGTAAATTCTTCAAGCCAAGACTGTTGTTCACTTCTTGTTCACACAGCACCTCATACTGTGTTTTATGAAGCCAATAAAATGTTAGAAATTAAAGTACATGGACTGATTTGTCTCCCACTCCCATCACCAAAGCTGTACAGTGCTGATGCCCACGGAAACGTGCCAGTGAAAGCTCCAGCACGATCCCACCCCAGCTCTCATTCATAACAGTGGGAATACCAGAGCTTTCCCATTTTCAATTCAGATCCAATGCACATCTGTTCTTGGAAATTGTTTGAGGGTGCAGCCTAAATAAATGCTGGTGTCCCAAAGTTTTGGGGGAGCATCCAATCCCTTCTCCCAGCTCTTTGCCAGCTGCCTCCGGCTCGGCTCCGAGTGCTCAGCCTCTTGCAGGGGCTTGGCCAGCTCTGAATCATGCTGCTTACAATATGTTTCTGCTAAAAATAATAGTAGTAATTAATGCTCTTAGTTTTAGTGCCACCATCTGCCTCCATGCCAGCCACAATGGCTATTTCCCTCTGTATTCCCCAAAGCAGGAAGGAGGAGGAAAACAAGGATAGAGGCAGCTGCTTGTGCCTTTCCCAGCACTTCATTTTCAGCTGGCAGGGATACTTCTGCTGGGGGCAGGAAAAGGGGGGGATTCCCTGGTCTTGCAGAGGCAGCAAGAGGCATTGGACATCCTCAGAGCTAAAAGTAGTAGAGCTCAGAAAAAGAGATAATGGAAGAAAATACTCACAGAGATACATAACTTCTCCTGAAGGGATTAGCTGTACAGGTAAATACCCCAACATCTGTAGGAGATGTATTTAATAGATGGAGCTCTAGGGAATATTTTCACAGAGTCATTTAGGTTGGAAAAGACCTCCAAGATCATCAAGTTCAACCTTTGTCTAATCCTCACCTTGTCACTCAGCCCAGAGCACTGAGTGCCATGTCCAGTCCTTCCTTGGACATCCAGGGATGGGGACTCCAAACCTCCCTGGGCAGCCCCTTCCAATGCCTGACCACCCTTTCAGTGAGGAAATTCTTCCTGATGTCCCACCTGCCCCTCCCCTCCAACAGCTTGAGGCCGTTCCCTCTCCTCCTGTCCCTTGTTCCCTGGGAGGAGAGCCCTAACCCCCACCAGCTTCCCCCTCCTGTCAGGGAGGTGCAGAGAGCAAGAAGGTCCCCCCTGAGCCTCTTTTTCTCCAGACTGAGCCCCCCCAGCTCCCTCAGCTTCTTCTGGTGCTCCAGATCCTTCCTCAGCTCTGCTCCCTTCTCTGGACACGCTCCAGTCCCTCCATGTCTTTCTTGAAGTGAGGGCCCAGAACTGGACACAGCACACAAACTTTGAGAGTATCTATCTCACTATAGACCCCACAGGATTCTTATGGGGAAGGGATGGATGCTGGAAGTTTGCATTAGGTCAGGTCCTGGGATGGGCTGGTGACAGGTGAGTGCCAGGAGCCCCTTTCTCCTCTCCATCTCTGGAAATCTGTTGTCTTGCCTGGGCCATGCAGATGTCAGGAGCACACAGGCAGGTTGGGGAATTGAACAAAAGGAAGTGGCAGCGTGTTTAACAAACAGCATCAAGAAAGGTTAACAAACAGCATCAAAAAGGGCATCTGTCACAGTGCATCACCTTCTGTTCCTCTGAGGCTCCTGCCAGAGCCTTTCCCTTTGTTTTGCCTGTGTCCCCTAATCACAGAAATCCTCCAGCCCCACTGGAGGACAAAAGCACCACTTCAGGTTCACAGGTGTTTATAGAGGAAAAAACTCACCTGCTTGGGGGCAGGAGCTGCAGCATTAAAAGTAATCCCTACTCATGATGGGAAGATCTGGGGAAGAGGATGACAAAACTGTGGTAGACAACAGGGCCCCTTCAGTTCTCAAGATAGGGGACTTTTAAAGGCTGTACAAACCTCTTCTCCCTGATCCTTGCCTGGAAAGCTGGTGAGGCCTCTTTTTGCTATCAGAGGAGAAGAGCTATCTCACGTCAGGCAGCCACATCTCTCCTTCACAGTGAATGACACTTCACAAGGCAACCTGTTGATCCGAGTCCTATCTGCCACAAGTATGCTCTGAGAAGCTTATTTTGACTACAGCAAGGAGAAAACAGTTGTTGAGGGCTAGGAAAAGAAGAGAAAAGAAAAAGGAAGGAGCTGCGGCAACCGAGATTGTGATACAGCTGGCCCAGAAGGAATACTTTTGATAATCCAAAATCTGCACAGCTCCTCCCAGGCTCCCAACCCTCCACAGCCCGAGGCACCCTGTGGCCAAACTCAGTCTGTTCCCTTGGTGACCCAGAAGCTTTAACTCTCATGCTCTGAAAATTGCAGGGTTTGAGCAGCTTGTGTATGTGGGGCTTCTGTTCCTTGCTTACCTCCTTCCTTGGATCTAACCCCGGTGTCTTAAATGGAAACACAACTCCAGTTCCCTCTTCCATCCCCTGCCTAGATGGTGCTGAAAGGATTTAAGGTGATATTTTCAGCCCAAAGGTTTTTATTGTATCCCAACATCCACCTCCAGCCTGGCTCTGGGGTCATTTTCTGAGAGCACCTATTAGGTCTTTCATCACTCCTCTTTTTTTTTTTTTTTTAATAAGTGTCTGTATAAAAATCCAGATTAGATAATAAATTTCTGCTTTTTAATCAAAAATGGAAGAAAAGTTGTAAGAAATGTCAATTGTGATTAACACTTCAACGTGGAGAAATGACATTATCACGAGTCTTGCATGGAATCGAACAGACATCACCTGGCATTTACCATCAGAGCTTGGCAGCTCTCCAGACAGGTTGCTACTTAGCTTTAAAGGTAGGAAAGATGTTCCAGTTTTAAAGGTTTTCTTATTTTTTGATTCCCGCTTCGAAAAAATAAATTATCAAAGTCAAACTTTGCTGCGAAACAAAACTCCTGACAAAAGAGCACACATACACACAAAAAAGCAAAAAGCAAAACAACCAGACCCCTCAGCTTATTTTTAAAAAGAATAAAAAGAATTCTGCTCCATCTCATCTTGGAATTAGTAACTTTTAATTTGTGGGTACAGTTTACAGGGGTTTTTAACAAGCTGCTCTCCATAATGCAAAAGAATGTGATTTTCTTGTTTAAATCATGAGAAAGCACATATTTTTTGAGGATCAAGGATCCCACAGCAGAATGAGATGAGGACACCTCCAGGGTCATTGTGGAGCCCAGAACCTCATAGGCTGCAGGTTGTAGGAACAACCAGAGCAGAACAGAGGGAAAATTCAGCCAAGTATCTTCTCTTGGCTGGTGGCTGAGTGTGGCTGTGTCGCTCACTCAGTCCCCAGACTGATTCCCACCATCACAGAATTGTCTGTAAGTCCTGGTTGGAAGCCAAGAAAGACATTTTAGAAAAGAGACCTGGGAATAAATAATCACATATCAGACCTTCTGCTCCTCAGAGCAAGCACAAAGGGAGAGTTGTGTATCTTGCTGGTGAAGATGCTTCCCTGTTGTCCAGCAAAGGAAGTGGCTGAACAGGGAGTGTGGAGCTGCTCAGCTGTGAGTGTGCAGGACCCCTGTCTCCATCCATCACATGTCTCCATCCCTCGTGTTCCTTGGTGCTACAGAACTTCCCAGTGCACTCTTATAATGCTGTATCATTAGAATAATAATTATTATGCAACATTTGTTGCACAAACAAGAAAATAAAGGTAATTAATATACCTATGATGTGTATTAAAACTTGTTGGTCGTTCCAATATCCCCCTGGATTTGTACTTAGAAACAAATGATGAATCATAGCATAGTTTGGGTTGGAAAGGACCTTAAATATGATCTTGTTCCAGCCTCATGGGCAGGGACACCTTCCACTGGCCCAGGTTGCTCCAAGCCCTGTCCAACCTGGCCGTGGACACTTCCAGGGATGGGGCAGCCACAGCTTCTCTGGGCAACCTGTGCCAGGGCCTCCCCACCCTCACAGGGAAGAAATTCTTCCTAATATCTGATAAATATTTAACATCTAATTTAAACCTACTCTCTTTCAGTTTGAAGTCATTCGCCCCTTGTCCTGTCACTACACTACACCAGTAAATGAATACTCCATGGGAATCTTGAACTAGCCCAAAATTCCCTTGTCTTCAAACCCAGCTCCACCTCCCCCTCCTTCTGTATTGTCCCTGGAAACAAGAGAAACTGTAAACAACCACAACAACCTCCAAAGTATTTCAATAACAAAATAACTAAAGCAATTCTCCCAGGGGCTGGTAAATAGCAGCCAAGCTATCAGAGCCCAGAGGGGGAAAAGTTCAGCTGAAACTAGTTACAAAATCTCAAGATGTGGAGTGACAAACTCCAGCCTGCTCCTGCTCTTGCTCCCGTTGCCATTTTCCAGCAGAATGACAGTTTTCAATTACTGGGCTGTAGCTGAGAGCAAATTGTGCACTTCAGCAGCTGGAGTTCTCTCTCCTGATTTTCAGCCGTGGCTGGGTAAAATGTACAGGGGCAATGAGAATGGCTTTCTGTGCACAGCTAACTGAACAAGGACATGCCCAGAGACTGCCAGGACAAAGTCAGAGGGAACAGCAGGCAGGGAGGGGGGATGGCTGCCCCTCTCACCCCCTGTGCTCCCCCAGCAGTGAGGTTCCAGCTGTACGTGCTGCAAGAGCAAAGCTGTGTCAACCTGTCTGCTCAAACTTTGAACATGACTTGCATTATTTTTTTCCCCAAATGACTGATTCTCTAAATAGTCTGAGATCTGAATCACGGTATCCTCGTTGTTACACATGCAATAAATTTCCCCTTTCTCCTATTAGGGTCTCCCATTAGACCAAAACCCAGATTTCTGGATGTAAGGATGTGCTTGAGCTAAAATACACCCATGAGGGTCAGTCCTCTTTGTATAACCCAAGCAGGAGGAGGGAAACCCAGGCTTAATGGGGTACCAGAAGTGTTGCATCAGGTGTTGTTCAACTGATGTGTGGAATAACTTTGGGGAAGTCACAATAATAAAATATTTGTCCTAATAAAAGAGACTCACCAGCCTTTTTCTCCCTATTTGGTGCAAAGCAATTTCACCTGGGTAGAGACAAAGGAGTTTGAGGCAAATCTTTCCCTGTTCTGCCTGGGGGATTTTGGATTGGTAACCAGCTGCAAATCTTAGAATTATTTAGATTGGGAAAAAAACTTGAAGAACATCAAAATCAAACAGCATTAAGGAATTAACCAGGGGGGGAGAGGGGGAGATCAGGCTGGCAGCATCTAAAGTTTGTCAATAGCTGCCTGAATATTGTCCACAAAGTCAACTCACTGAAATCTTTCCTTCTGGGAACTTTGGGATCAGTCCTTTGAATATTTATATTTTTTTCTTTACAGCAAATTAATGTTTTAGCATGGTTGCATTATTTTTCCTGCAGGAACCTTTGCCCTGTGAAGGAGGACTCACCTGCCCAGGGCTGCAGGAGAAGGCTGTGAGTCTCACAGGCTGCTCTGTGCTTCCCTGGCATCACCTTCTTTCATCCCCCATCAGCATAAGCAGCATGCCTGAGAAAAATAAAATATTCCAAGTGCTCTGCTGTTTCAGGAGCTCCAGGTCTTGGCTGAGCCCTTTGCCATCCCTGATTACCATCCTCCATGGTGCCACCTCCATGCTTCAGACAACCCCAGCCTGCCCAGCCCCCTGATGGAATGTGGGATGACTGGGAGCTCAGCTTGGGAGCCTGGAATTCTGTGCCTGGCGAGTCAAGCTCATGCTCTTGTTTAAACAACATTAAATTACTCTGACAAAGGTGGAGAACCTGGAGAAATTTCCAGCCACATATGACATCGTCTGGCAGTGCACTGCTGCCAAGTGGGAAGGAGGAAGGCAGAGGGTGGAGCTGGGTGAGCAGCCTCAGTGGTGACATGCCATTTTTAGACATAATTATGTAAATTACATAATTCATCTTGAAATATTGAGGGTTTTTTTTCCTCCCTGTATTTACTGCAATTACGTCAATTGACCTATTTATGTTATCTGACGTGCTTATCATTAAAATGGGACAATATATCCCATTAGATCCTCTTGCTACATTGAATGGAATGATGATTAATTATATCATAAAAAGGAGCTGTGCTACGCATCTCTGAACATGGAATTTGAAGCTTAAAATAAAACAACCTACCATCATAATTTTCTACCTTAAAACTTCATCTTGCCCAATTGGGAAACATGCTCAGGGTTCCTCCCCACATGGCATTATTTGGCCTACATTTATATCAATAAAATGTTTAGAAAGCCAAACATAGTTTATGTCTTATAGGACCTACAGCTCTATATTATACAGAGGCAATGTCTAGAGAAAAATCTAACAAACTTGGCTCATGTATATAACTTCATTACTCTGAGAATCTCCTTCCAGAGTGGAGGAAAGGGGGTTTTCCCAACTACATGGGTTATAATTTCTTGGAAACCACCTTCTGCTGTACTCTCAAAGCAGTCTGAATTTGTCAGGCCATGTTAGTAACACGGTGGCTCTGGGAATGCAGGATGACAATGAGGGATGTAGTTTTAATTCCTGTTTAAATACCAACTTGAAAGTGAATGATAGAGCAACTTGGTCATTTTTTTTCCTAAATAAGGCCTTCATCCCATCCTTACTTAAGCCAAGCTCTGCCCAATTCCTCTGCATCTAAACCTTGTCCTCCTTTAACCTACTACTTCAGCAATAGGTTTTTTTCAACATGGGAATGAAAATTTCACCCTGAGCACCAACTGGGCCAGAGAGAAGTCGATGTGTGATGTGTTGGATATGTGCAGGGACCCAGGGTACCCCTCAAAGGCACAAGAAGAGCTGGGTGACCCTGTTCTCCCAGTTTTTGCTCTGTTGGGCACTTACAAAACTCCTTTAATTTTTTTATTTTCCGGGCAATATCACAGGCACAGTTTTTTTAGTTCCTAGCATGAAAGTCCCTGTGCACTGCTCTCACATGGGGAATAATGACCAATATGTCCTTGGGGGACTCAGAGCTGTGGAGACAAGAACTCTCAGGAAGAGCATGAAAGGGATCCATGGTGTGGATCATGCTGGAGCTTGGTTCTGGAGACGACTGTCCCCTCAGAACTGTCTATTAACTTTCTTGGTGCTGCTCCTACTCAATCCCTGACCATCTGCTGCTCCTTTGAACAGGCAGAGGTGATGGCAAGAAAAAAAAGGATTATTGCAATATGCCTCTTCTTAGCTGATCTCACCCTCCCTCAGTAGCCAGCACAAGGTCCCAAAGGGAAAGGTTTCAGCTCGTTTTAATCCAAAGGAAAGGGCTCCAGTGCATCTAGAGAGGGGTTTCATCGTCGTTTGTTTTACTCAATTAAAAACCTGCAGACACAGATTAGCTCCCTGCTGCTCAGTGTAGGAATTCTTTTAACACCACAGTGATTTACAATCTACCAGCCAGCGTTTAAGGAATGGCATCCAGAACCCAGAGATGCTTAAACACAGGGCTGGTCACTCGTGTTGATGAAAAATGGATCGGAGGCGACAGTCACTTGCGTGGCTGCGTTTTGATAACGAATGACACAGCGGGGCCGGAGCTCAGGGAGGCTCTGTAATTAATATTACAGCAGGATCAGGTATGTAACAGGGAGCTTGGCTTAGAATTAAAATCAATACAACAGCTGTTGGGACGTGTCACTCCTGGTCCCCAGGCCCTGAGACATTCTGCCAGACGCAGGGAGGGCTGATGGGAAGGTGATGACACGCAGCGAATATCCATCTTGTGGTAACTTCAGGCAAGAAATTATGCTTAGTGGAATGTGTTGGCAGTTTGGGGATGTTTTATTGGCTTTTTGTTAAGTTTTTTTTTTCCTTTTTTCCTTTTTCTCTCATTTTAGTCGATGGATGAACAGAAGGGTGTGGGGACAACCTCTCTCTGCAGCTATAGCTAATTTTCTTTTCAAACAGTATTTTCCAGCAACTAATTGTTGTGATGTGGGAGGTTTTTGGCTTTCCTTTGTTTTCCAGTCTTCTTGCAAGTCAGAAAAAATCAAGTCTAGTGTCCATGATGGTCGGGTCTCTTATGAAAATATAACACAATTCCATGTTTCTGACAAAGTACGTTGTTGGCTTGTAGCAACAGGGACATCTCAGTTCTATTTTGAGCCTCATTCTTCTGTTCCTTTCCTTCCCCAGACATTCCAAGGGTGAAGATCATCTCCAGAGTGGCTGTTCTTGTTCTAGCAGAAGTCTACTTTGAGGCTTCAGGATGTGGAGATGGAAAAAAGTCAAGTGGTATCTCGATGAGGATAACAGAGAGTCTGTGTAGTTTTAGGAGATCCTTCTGAAGGAAAAAAATATTCAAAATTCAACATTTAAACAACTTTGATGAACAAAAAATAATCTGCAGTGGGTGGGGACGCAGGTTATAGATGATCAAGACAGATGATGCTTTGCATTCCACATCAATGTTGACCTTTGTCCCTGCTTGCTTTTTTTTGTGCTATAAGCTCGAATTTCAAAACTGGAGGTGTAAATCCATTTTTGTTCCGAAATGCCATTGGGAATAACATGGCAATGATAGAGCTTTTCCTGCACTTCCTTAAACTCAGTTATATTTAAATGTGGTTATTTAGGAAGCTAGGCTAGTTTTACAACTGGTTTTAGCTCCAGCAAAACAAAATAAAGCCCACGGATCATAGTAACACTCCAAAACAGCTTTAGACAGCATCTTTTTTGGGCATGTACAGTACAGCTGCAATCTGTAAACATTATGGTTGGGCACTGTAGCAACCAAATACCACAGCAGCTAGAAAATGAGCAGCAATATCTATATATCAGATAAAGGGAAATCCATTATCTGTATGCATTGCCCTGAGGCTGGAGTTCAAAGCTCAAGCCAGACTCAGAACAAGAAGAGACTCAGAAATGATGCCCAAATTTCTGTCAGCCCCGGTGAGTGTGACAGAAGTGCTTGTTAACATCCACCACCAAGATCAAGGGCTGTAATTGTATCCCTGCAGCAAGGTGCCTAAATTATGGCCTCCTCCAAAGTCCACCAAAGCCAGTAAAAAAAAAAGGCTCTGACTGATTTCATTAGGTTTGGGAGCTCCTCTTAATGAAAAGCCCATCTGCTGCTCAATTCACAGGCTCCTGAATCTCTCACCTTCTCTTCCTATACTCCCTGCCAAGTAAAAATCATAGCTCTTGTGACATCAGGGAACCTGTCAGCTTATTTTTGACCTGAATCACCATGGTGGGGTTCATCTGGGGGGTGGATTTCAGGTTTCTTGCTGCAGACAGAAATCTGGACAAATGCACTCTAATTATTTCTCCCTTGAGACTCAACCTGCAGCCACAGATTCGTGAGTTGGTCCAGCAAGCCAAGTTGATTTTAATCTGTGAATATATGGAATGATCCCTAAGGGAGTTTTAACTGCATCCCAAGATGCAACCTGTACATTTCACTAGTTTAAAGTGCCACAAAAATGCCAGCTCTGATGTTCTGGAGCTGCACCAGCCAGGAAGGCTGGCTCAGAGAAGCAATCAGCTCTGGATGCTGAGGTACCACAAGCAAGAAGGGGAGCCATGAAACCTGTGAATGTGAGGGGTGAGGGGTGTAGCACATCACTTACAGACCAGACCTGAGCCATATGTGAATTTTTATTCAGATCCAAGGTTTTTCCTGTGGCTTCAAGTCGATTATTGCTGTTCTAATTCTTACTTTTTACTGAAATGTCTTCATTTGGAGTACATGAAGGCACTGTTATCCCTAATCTGCCTGGGCTGCCTGCTGGACAACTGGCCTGATCATCAGAGCTCCTCATCCCTTGCAAATGTGGGAATGACATATGTTCATCAGCTCTGAATGGCTGCCCTGGTGCTGCACTGGCTTCAGCAGGTTGACTGAGAACCATGAAGAAACAAGGAGAAAAAAGGAGAAAAAGATCACTGCTGCCTGTTCCTTGGCATCTCCTAAAACACATTGACACTTGTGCCATCTTCAAGCACCAGTGACAAGATTTTGTCCAAATCCTTGGCTGGATTTGGGAGCTCTGGGGGTGAGAAATGCTGTTGTTCTGTTCACTTCTATGTGGGCAAGTGTGTGTGCATGTACTCAACTCCAAATTCAGATATTTAAGCTCTGAAAGAGAAAAAAGGGACTAAAGTCCTTGTGAGAGACTCCTGACTATATAGCAGCATCACTTGAGTGGTTATTGAAATAATGATTTGTTTTGGAGGTTTTGTATACAAATGAAATTTGTGCTTAGAATAAATGAGTCCCTTTCATGGGTTAAGTCATAAAGTATCTGGAAGCAAAGAGTTGTCAGCTGCAGGAACTGGCAAATAGATCTGAATAACATATGAAATTTGGAGAACTTTGTGATCTCTTCAGACAATATGTGGATATGCATCAGTATGCCACGTTCTTTGAATAAATTATTCCTTTTAAATTATTCACTCAGTTCTAGTGATTGTTAAGATGAGGGGATTTTGACATAAAGTGCTAACTAATGAGATTAAAAAAAAAAACCTCTGTTTTTTTTAATCTTTTTAGAATTTTCTACCTGCATTAGTATCATTTTTCCTTTTTCAGACAACTTTTTCTGTAAACTTGACTCTCTTCTTCCTGTCCACCTCTTTCTTCCTGTTTTCTTTCCAGCACTGCCTGAAGACAAAACCATTTCTCTGAAGGAGATCCTTTTAGGCTATAATGGGATTAGGCCTTGGAGCAGAGATCTTGTTTGGATCAGCTGTTGAACTCACAGGAGTCCTGTTAAAGGCCTATTAAAATTCCATGTAATACCTCAGTAAGTAACATGTGAATCCCCAGCTCATCTTTGGGAATTAGAGTGTGCAGAGCTTCCTTGGCTGCTGGCAGGAAGGTTAGGCAGACCCAGGACTCATTTGTTTGAAGAAGGGGACATCACCTGCCTGCTTCCTTCACCTCCAAAAAAACATGGGAGTGAAATACCACAGAGGAGAAGTGTTTGTTCTTGAACTAAAAGAGGGACCTGACTGGAGATCATCCAAGGCTGATGATGTGACCAGTGACAACTGACCAGTGACCACGGCCATTCCAGGGATGACACCTGGATACAGGAGACATGGGTATCTCAAAGGGAGGTTTGGAAGATTAGGTTTAATTCAGAGTGTCTTATCAAAAGCTCTCTCTGCTATAAATTCAGCAGAGTCTCTCAGAATGAGCTGAAATAGCTCTCAGTAGGGTGGTATCTACCCGGAGATCTCCTAATTCTGCTCAGACAAGAGACACCACAAGAATAGACTTTTTCTCTGCTCTGCAGAGACCTTTTTCCCTGCTTAGGTTTGAGATCTGAAACTGTTTCCTTTTCTTCAGTTTCTTGTTATTTTCAAAGTTAAAAAGTTAGGGATAGTTCTCAAAATGTGCTTGGGTAAACACAATATTAATACATTCTTACACATATTATATTCTATTGATCACCCAGCACTGCATCAAGCTTTGGGGGTGCTATTATACTGCCAAAGAAATAATTCATTCCACCCTGCAAGGCAACAGCAAATTGCCAGAGCCTGAGGGGGCAAACAGAGGGAAAGGTGGGGTGAAATGTGAATTTGGAAATAAAAAATCTTTGATGTCTCGGAAATTAAAAGCAGCAGATCCAAAACCTGTCAAAAGTAGAAGTTCTTGCTTGACGTCTGGCTGGCACTTGCAGCTTGGCAGTCACTTCCAGCTGAGTCCTTTACAACCCAAAATTGCTCTCCTTTTCCATGGCATGGCCAAGGCTGCCCTTCACTGGTGAGCTTCAGCACCCAGCCCTGTCAGCACTGACACGCCAGTGGGGCAGCTTGTACCTCCTCCCACTCATTAGTCTCGGAGAATGCTGAAACCTTTTGTGGACATTTAATTTTTTAAGAAGATCTCGGACCATTTTACAAATCTCTATTGATTAAGCATCAAAACCTTCATCTGATGTAGATAAGTTTAATGCTATTATCCAGATTTTACGAGGCAGATTTTATCGAAGACAAGGAGAAGCCAAACAACTTGGGCAAGGTCAGACATCAGCGTGTGGTAGGACAGGGAACAGAGCTCACGTGGCAGCACTCGCTGCTCTTCACATACATCACCTCTCACAACATTGTATTTCTAATTATTGTGCCTTTGGATTATCTCAGGCAACGTTATGGATTTTGCTAAGAGATATGACAAGGGGAATGTATTTGCATACACAGAGAATTAATTGTACAGAAGTGTGTTACTGCAGCTGATGGTGGGAACTGGCTGGCAGGATTCCTGTGATCTGTTTTTCCTCTTCTGTCATTTCTATCACATCCAGGCTGTCTGTCTTGGCTTCCTTTGGTAGTTTTAACCTGAGAAGGTGAATGCTCCATTCAGGAGAGTAAGATCTGCTCATAGCTGGTGAGGAAAGCAAAATTCAGGGATAATGTCTAGGACTGCCATTTGGATTAAAATCCTAATTTTGGCTGTGACCTTGCATGAATCACCTTTGCTCTCTCTGCCTCAGCTTTCTACCTGTAAAATGGGAAGTTTTGGGACATTCAGCTGTGCTGCAGAGATTCATATGGCCAAGAATGTCTGTGGTGATGCAGGAGTGATGGAAGTTCTTTGCACTGGAAAACTCTTGGGCCAAAACTTACTGGCAGCCTGGCCATGGAGCTGAGGAAAGTTTCCATGGTGGGTACAGACTTTGTGAGGAGAGAGGAGGGTGTCTGCAGCCTCCTAATATCTAATCTAAAACTACCCCCTGTCAGTTTAAAGCCATTCCCCCTTGTCCTGTCACTTCAGCCCATTGTCCAAAGTCCCTCTCCAGCTGTCCCCAGATGGTAAAGGTGGGTTCTCAGCTGAAATGAGGAATCAAATTTCCAGAGAGAGAGAGAGATGCTGGCAGAAAACCTTCACGCTCATCACCGCCGCGCCGGGAGCTCCTCCTGAGCCACGCGGGGCTGGACTGCGAAGCTGTGAATCTGTGGGCATCCGTAAAAAGGAATCTACGTTCTTTTACTCTCAGGTAAAGCCTTGTCTGGAGGACGAATCCCCTTTCCCGTGCCAGCGCAGCCGCTGCAGCGGGAGCCGGAGCCGAGCCCGTGCGCGGAGCTGTTCCCGCGGAGCGAACCCGCCCCCGTGAGCCCAGGGAAGGGATCGCTCGGACACGTCCCCGAACATCCTTCCAGCCTTCTGGTGTAGCAAAAAGGACCCCTTTGTGGCAGGATTTGAAAAGATATTCCTAATTCCACTCCCCATTTTCTCATGGCCGGCTCTGGGTGCAGCGCTGTTTGTCCAGAGGAGGAAGGCTCAGCGGGTTCCTTCTCCATCACCCACCAGGGCACACACAGAAATTGTTTTTCCATTTTCTGATCCTTTGCTCTTATCTGTGCATGGTGCCAACCACAGGGTATTTTTCAATGGCAGCTTAAATTCCGCTTGTGTTTAGAAAATGGTTTGGGATCTCTTGTAATAGCCAGGGGGAAAATAAAGTGAGGAATTATTTAGGAAGAGTCTGTAGGGACCTTAAAGCTTATCTCATTCCAACCCCTTGCCATGGGCAGGGATACCTTGCACTGTCCCAGGTTGCTCCAAGCCCCATCCAATCTGGTATTGGACACTTCCAGGGATGGGCAGCCACAGCTTCTCTGGGCAACCTGTGCCAGTGCCTCATCACTCTCTTAGTAGATAATTTCTTTCTAATATTTAATCTAAATCTACTTTCTGATATCTTAAAGCAATTCCCCCTTTTCCTGTCACTCCATACCATTGTAAAAATTTCCTCTCCAACCTTTTGTAGGCCCTTTGGGTTCTGAAAGGTCATGTCACATTGGCCTCCTCTGTTTCTCCAGATTTTGTGGAAGGTTTTTGACTTCTCATCCCTGACTTGCTTCTTTTCCATGAGTTTATTCTCCCACCACTAACTTCCACAAAAACTTCTGAGGGACTTCCTTCCCTATTCCCAGCTAGTCCAAATAGTTAATTTGCTAATGCCTGACTATCACAGAGAGATCCCAGTGTGTGTCAGCTCCCAGGAACTCAGCATTTAGGAGTTTACAGAGGTTTTCATCCTCCAGCAACCAGCCATTGTGCCTGACACCTCCCTGCTGCCTGGATTACTGCACACCACGTTGTACATTTTGATGAAGCAAATGATGCAGCATTCTGCCCTGGCAGATCATCAGATCCAAGGAAAAAACTCAATGGCAATGATAAAACCAGTGATTTAATGGGATGTCTGCCCTGCTGTTCCCCAGTTTGGGGGATTCATGTAAGTGAGGAGCAGATGGGATCTCCAGGGGGAAATTCGAGACTTGCAATCCTGAAACCAATGTAAATTTAGTGCTGTATTTCTAAAGTGTTGTAGGAAAGCAGCCAGGAGTCTGAAATCTATCCAAGGTTTTCACCTCTCTGATTCGTATATATATATATATTTATTTATATATGCATACAGTTCTATATACACACACTTACTTATTCATATGTTTTTCATCTGTAGAAATATGATGTTTCATTCTCATGCCTTTGTGTCTCATCTTCTCTAAATGACACCTGACTCTCCATTTGTCCTTTTTGGAATGAGAGAGAACATCAAAGTCTTGACCAACCGTAACTACCAAGAAAACATTTCCACTGCTCCCCAGAACAGGCACTGGTAATACTGCTGTACCAGCCAAATTTTAATTTGTACCAGCCAATTTTTAACCTTCCAAGTCCCCAAGTCTCTCATGTAATTGCAATGGATAATGACATTTGTCACTTCTTTTTTTTTTTGTGCCCAGATGCCCTGCAAAGTGTTGCTACCAGCTACTGGAACACCATCCCTCCTCTGCCCCTTGAAGGTGGTTGCACATAAAGAAACCCTCCTTTGCTTCACTGTCCCTATTATACATTTTACAAAGCCCCTTGAGGAAAGCAGGAATGCTGTAAATAAGAAATCCTTCTCTAGAGGTTTGTAGGGTTGCACCAAGCCTGTGGGACACCACTGCTTTCAATTAAAGACACCTCAGGCCATCCCAGAGGCAGCAGCTTTTCTCTGGCACATTCTTCATCCTGTCCCTCACACTCCCTTCCCAGTGGTGCATTGAATGACGTGAAAGAATAACAGAAAGAAATCTTGGCCCTATCCTATCTAATCTGATCAGTTCAACAGAGCAGGAGTGATAGAAATCCACAGACCCTGCCAATAAAAAGGTTTCCTTTGGCTGGGGCTGACGTTTGGCATGATCTGTATCTGTATGGGAAAGTGATTAAAAAAATATAATCAACAGGAATGTCCCTTAAAACTAAGATAGGAACAGGAGCTGACACGAAATAGTCTTATTTAGCAAGGGATATCAGGTCAGCTGGTGTTCTGTATTGATTTCAGGAAAAGCCCAAGGATGGAAAGGCTTTGTGTCATTACACACCACCTCCACTCGTGTCTCAAGGAAGCTGCACAGCACCAGCACCTCCAAAGCAACAGGGGCCTTTCACCCAGCCCTGGCAAACAGCATTTATAACATTATAATTTCTTTTGTAGGGCTTTTTCCAGGTAAGAATCACAGAATCATGGAGTGGTTCAGGTTGGAAGGGACCACAGTAGTTCACCTGGCCCAACCTCCCTGCTCCAGCAGGGCCATCCCAGAGCACATGGCACAGGACTGTGTCCAGATGGGTTTGGGATATCTCCAGTAAGGGAGACTCCACACCATCCCCAGGTGATCAGTTCAGTGCTTGGTCACTGCAGAGCAGAGAAGTTCTTCCTCATGTCCAGGTGGAACTTCTGGGCATCAGTTCCTGTTCCTCTTGTGCCATTGCTGGACTCCCCTGAGCAGAGCCTGGTCCATCCTCTGTCCCCTCCCTGCAGACCCTGACACATGGATGGGGTCCCCTCTCAGTGTCTCCTCTGGAGGCTGAACAGGCCCAACTCTCTCAGCTTTTCCTCATAAGAGAGATGCTCCAGCCCCTTCATCACTTCTGTAGCCCTCCATAAGAAGACTTTCTACATCCTCAACTGAAGATACTACAGAAGTGCTAAATGTGATGTGATCACAAGTTTGCCAGTGTGCAAATGAGATGCAGTGATCTGGACTGGGAAATAAAGAATCAACATTTTTCAAACTCCCTTCAAAACTCTCATTGAGATGTTTTCTTCAGGCTCAGCTTGAATGACACTGAGGAGTTAAATTTGGCTTCTTTCTTTGTCCCACATTGCTTCCTGTAACTTTTGCTGAAGGTCCTCAAAATTTTTAAAGAAATCAATGTATCCCTATTAAACATCTTGGCTTCAATAAATCAGCATTTTCCAATAGAAAATCTGTCTGCCTATTCTTACTTTATTTTTGGTCAGTGTTATATTTCAGAGAAATGTATTTTGCAATGCAGCCTAAGAAACAGGTGAATTACTGTGCTGGCTCAGATCCATAGTTCGATTAGATTCATATTTTGCATCTGACAGAGCAGTGGAGGGGTCATTTTGGAATCCAACACAAGAAGCACGGGGTGAAGTTTTGTGCTCTGGGTGAATTTGTGACAGCCACGATGCAGCTGAAGCTTCCTGAAGAGTCTCATGGTCTCCATGATCCTGGTCTGAGTGATTTCCCATGTTTGCTTCCTTTAGAAAGCTACTCATATTTCTTGACTTCTTTATTTAAATCTAGTTCTCCCAACAGCTTCAGAGGTGACATTGATTTACATCCACGTGCAGGGAGTGCTGTGCACAGATGTCCCAGGCTCCCCACGAAGTGACCCCTCGCTGCCCAGGGACCCTGACTCCACAGATAACCTTTCTTTCCCTACTTCCCTGGGACTGCCATGACCTTTCATTTCCTACAGGGAGGAGACAAAAAGGCAGCCTTCTCCCCTTGGATTGAGCTGCTGGATCATTCAGCAGATGTCTGGTTGTGTGCCACTGAGAAAATGTCACTGCGTGCCGGCAGCTCCGAGCAGGTGATTAATGCCAGATTGAGGATTTTTGAGAGCTACATTTGGATCCTTCTGTTCACTGCTGCTTAGTGAAATGACAACCTGGCCCTTGTGCCACCAGAGGCAAGAGTAAAGCTTGGCACATGATGGAAGTAGAGACCTTCCTCCTCTCACGGGGTCTCAGCAGAAGCCTGGTGAGTTAGGGGTGGATGGGTGGTTCAGCCGGGGCAGATCCTGCAGCCACAGCTCCAGCGAGGGCCCGTGGGCACCACCCCCACTCCGTTTGCTTTGCCTCATCAGCTACAAATTGGTCATTAGGAAAATGGTGCTAACTGGCTGCCTCCCCCAGAGCAGGTGTTTGAGCAGGTGCCATGGAGTCGCAGAACCATTTTAGGATGGAGATGTTGCAGGATGCAAGCGGTGGCTGGAGTATCAGCGCGGGTGCAGGAAAGCCCTCGAGGGGTGGAAGGAAAAGTGATGCTTGAGAGATTATATTTTTATCCTCTCAGAGGCAAGAAATGAAGAGGGAAAGGTGAGAGATGAGGGAGGAGTGAGCATGAGAAAGTGGTGCCTTCTTGAACTGAAGGATATCACAGGAAGCCTTTGTCTGGGATCACAGGGAAGTCTTAGGCTTGTGCAGACCCCACAATAGATTGATTGCCCAGACTCAAATAGGGGTTTGTCCCTTCAGGGAGTTTCTTTTCAGACTAAAAGGGTCAAACATGATAGTGTGATATCTCCTGATAAGAGCAAAGAGGATTCTATCCTCAGACCCTCTAGAGGCTTTAAAAAACAACCTTTGTTCTAAAATACAGTTTTTAAGCAAGCAAACAGAAGAATGCAGTACCCTGACCATCATCCCAGGCATGATCTCAGCCTTTTTCATGTGTTAACTGTAAAAAAAAGAGGAAAAAAATCAGCACCTGACTTTTTCTCCTCCCTCTTCCCAACTCCAAAATATATCTATCTGTGCTCCACATCCTCCACATCCTCAGCCTGATTGCCTTCACTGCCACGTGAGGGCTGTTCCTTCAATCTGGCAGTTCCTTTCTGCAAACTGAAGAGTTCCTGAGTTGCTGGTGCTGCTGGTTTCTATATTTTAAATCTTTGATCTTGTGACTGAAACAAGAGAAAAGAAAATCAAGGCTTTGGCGAAGTTCCCAGTCCTGTCACTTTCTGACCTTGAGCCAATCACACGAACTTCTAATGTCAATATTCCCATCTGTTAAGCCTCACAAATGTGCTGTAAAGCAAAATTAATAAATTGTATTGGTATCTCTACACTTACAGTCAGGAGCATTTCTTTCATGAGTAATCCCATCGACTTGAGTGCAATCACATTGAACAAAGAATTACTCATCATCAGTAAGGGGCTAAGAATCCAACCTTTAATATTTGTGAAAAGCTTGGGGTTTTTCTGCAGAAGAAGTGGAAGAAAGAGAGAATCTCTCTGATCCAGGCTACAAATGTGCAGGAATTCATCCACCATTAGTGTCTAAAAGGCAGATAACAGTGACTCTCTTGTTGTTATCGACTCTTGCACATTTCCCTTGCTCAAAGGGTGATTTGGTTTTCTTAAGACTTATCCCATGCCAGACTAAAACTCTGGAAGAGGAGGAAGGACAAGGATGTGGTGGAATCAAGAAACCAATGGAGAAGGGCTGAGCAACACCACCAACCCCCTCAGCAGTGATGTGCTCTGGACATTCAGTATCTCCCCTTTCCCATGGGCATCCTTGTCGAGATTTTTTCATGGAGAGTCACTCCAGCTGTGCCAAACCAGGTGCCAATAGTACCTTAATCCATGCCACAGGTTGTGTGTTTACATTTTGGAAAGCTACATCAAAACATAGGGCCTGCTGGTGCAGTTTTGTGTCCAACCCAACCCTGGTTTGTGTTCAGGAGTCTCCTGGGGCTGAGACAACCTCATGGAAGTGGGACAATTTGGGGATTAGTATCTCACTTGATTATAGCTCCTGTGCAGTGAGGCTGAATTTTGGAAAAGGTTTTTAGGATCTCTGGCATCTAAGGATGGAGAAAACAGGCTGTCACCTGGAATTCAACTGACAGCATCCCAAACAGCACAGACACATCCCTGCCACAGCAGAGATCAGGTACCAGCCCCCAGGACCAGGTTTTGATGGGGGTCATAAAGCAGCACCCATTTAGAGAAGTAACAGAGCTATATCCCATCAGGCCTGGTCACAGGAGAACTCAAATGGAATTGCATCCTTCCCACAAATGGAATAACATGAGCGGGTCCTCCCGTGTGTTTATCACTTTAGCAAGCATTCTGCAAGAGTATCTACAACCAAACACAGTGCTCTGACAGACTGTGTGGTGAACAGGAGGGAGTCTGCCATGGCAACTGGTGCAGACTTCATATATTGGGCTTGATCCTGACACCTTTTTGGCTTCTGCAATCCTCCTCTCACACCTGTTTGAGTCCATGTGAGATCACAGCTGGGTTAAGTGATTTGTGCTTTCTCCAGCACAACCTTGGAAACTTTCAGCAAACAAAGATTTTAACTAATCACTGAAATCTGATTTCTAAGTGCATTTTGCACCTGGAGCACCCAGGTCTCCGACAGGCTTTGAAGGAAGACCTTAAATCACCTGGCTGATAAGTTAATTCTAAAAGCTCACATGACAAGTGCTCCTTCATGGATATATATCCCTCATGTTAAAGTGGTGTTCTGAAGCACACAGGGGAAGTGAGGGTCAGAGTCAGAAGCTGCTGAGGTTATTTGGGTCTCGGTCCACTGCGTGATCTAGAGGTCAATTTTGGCTGTGTGCAGAAGTGCTGCTCAAGGTACTTCATCTCCTCGAACCACCTGGGCAATTTCCTTCCCAATTTCTCTGCTATTCCAAGCCTTCAGACTTAGATGTGTCCTCTTTAAGGGAAGTATTGTCCCATTTCCATGCTGTGGGTACAGTACCACTGAAATGAGAAATGACTTTATTTGCACACTGTTCTGAGGTTTAAGGTTGTCATTACTGCCCATGTTTTCTTCCTCAGAGAAATTCAGGAAACTCTTGTTGTTATTTGCCTCAAAGCAAACAAGCAGCTGGAAATGGCACAGGTTAGTTATGTTTAAAGAGGGAAATTGTTTCCTTTTATTTACTCCGTTTTCTTCTTAATTTGCTCAAGTGACCTTTTCTCCATTTAATGTTGAAAAGGACAAAGAGAACAGCTGATTGACCTGGATATCTTTATTCTTGGCTGTTGAATCCAGGTACTCACACAGAGAGTTCAGCTGACTTCCACATAAACAAAATAATAAAGAAAACAAGGCCACTTTTCCGTTCTTTACATTTTCCTTTCTCTTGCACTTCTACCACCTGGATACCCCTGCAAGAGGGTGACATGCTGTTATTGACAATTTTCCTATGAGTGACAACCCTCCCCCCTCAATTATCTGCAGAAATTCTCTTTTTCCTTACCTCCTTCAGCCCCTCTCTATTTCTATATTGCTTTCCTTACATTGCTGCTCCCACATAATCCTGTTTTCCAGGGCAAAAACATGCAGCTGATGTTAGAAAACAAGTGAGGAAATACAATATCTCTCCAAACAGCTTTACATTCCATTTAGGGCTTTGATGATTGTTGTGCATTGAACACATATCTTATACTGGGCTCCCCACAGCAGCCTCACATCTTTATCCCGAGAGGATACGATTCATTTGTATATGAACAGTTTCCAAAGGTGTTGTTATGTGTGCAATGGCCTCAGCAGGAACTTTTTTGGCCATTGTATGATCCACTTACATCCTTCTCTGAGCTCTGTCTTAAATTAATGTCTTGTCCACTTCTCCAGACCTGCCCCAAGAAAGAGATGGGGAAGAAGGGAAATGTTGTTCTTTGAACAAATGTTGCCCTTTTCCACTCTACCACCCCATCTTTAGGCTCTTAATACATCTCTGTAACAATGTTTGTCCTAGGAGTAGTCCCTGGAGCACCTCCCACTATTAACCTCTTTCCATGCTGAGAATTGGACTTTTTATTACAGCTCTCTGATTTTTATGTCATAGTTTGGTTTCAATCCATGAAAGAACTTTTGCCTCTTATCTCAAGGTAACCCACTAAGCTTTCCTTAATAGCTCCTTGTGAGGGCTTTTCTCAAAAAATCTTTTGAAAACCTAAATAAATCACCTCTGCTTGTTCACAGATATCTATTATTTTGCTAACATTTTGAAATGCATTAAAATAGATGGAGAAGCATCACGATTTACCATGACAGCCTCCATGCTGGTTTGTCCCAAGCATCTGGGGACATTGTAGTTGTTTTCAATGGCTTTTTTCTTATCTTTTCTTCAATTGAAGCAAGGTCTGCCAGCCTGTAATTCCTTCATCTCCTTTCACACCTTTATTTAAGGATGGATACATCACTGGCCACTTTTCAGCCCTCTGGCATGAGTTCTGATTTTAATGAAAAAAGTGACAGGCTTTGTGCTAATAGCTCTACTTCTCTGCTCTCTCATTCCTTCTGAATTTGTGTCTGGTCCCAGTGACCTATAGAAAATTGATGGTCTCATCCAGAAGTCTTTACATGTGTGAGCAGGTCCATTAACTTCCTCAGCCCCTCTTCAGCTTCAGAGAGCCCAGCTGCAGAAATGAGTCTCTTTGATCGGGGCTGCTCCTCCATCTGTCACTCTGAGCAGGAGTGTTTCTGTGCCATCTTGTGCTTCCTGAATTGTTGGGGTTTGGATGGGCTTTTTTTCCAACTTTCCCTCCTTTTCTGGCCATTCTATATTTGGGCATGGACTTTTTTTTACTGTATGTGTGTGTGATCTGTGTTAGAGCAGGTGACCCAGTCCTTGCATGAACTGTAGACTTTCAGCTCACATCCTAATCCCCCCCAGCATTATATCACCTTCCTTATCTTGAAAGGAGAACTACGAAATGGAGACTTTTCCCTCTTCCCTGTGGAGATGTGTAAGTTTTTAAAAACAAACAAACAAAAAATCACTTTTTCAGTTATGTCTGTTATGTTTCCACTTAGGGGTTGAGGACTGAGGGGATTCAGTGAACCAGAAAGTAAAGGCAGTTGCATTCTTGAAGTAAAATAGGACAGGTATAAAAACAAGGAGAGGGAAAAGCTATTTAGGTTAAGCAGCATTAGTAGCACAGTAGCTCTTGGATTTAAAATGTCACAGGTGGACCAAACACTAAGAGAAGTATTATGAGAAGAAGTGGAGTAACTCTTGAAATAAAGGAAAAGGAACAGGAATCAAGCTCTCTGTAATTGGTGTTGGATGTGGTTCAGATCAGGGTTATGTGTGTGATTGCCTGAGATGATAAAAACTGGATTTGATGACACAACCAATTTCTTTCACCTTTTTGTCCCAATGTTTCTGGGAGTTCAGATGCCCTCGGTGTCAGCTGATTTAGGCTGTGGCTAAAGAAGCACAGCTGGCAGTGCCATGAACTCCTCTGGTGCTACTTCCTTCAGTTGGACTGAATGATTAACCAAGAATGTGGATAATCCCCTCCATTTTACAATTTAGGATGGATGCAGACAACACAAAACCTTGAGTATCTTTGTGTCAAGTCAAGAACAAGGTCTGTAAGTTGGTGGCTGTAGCCCCTGGAAACAATGCAAAGAGTAGGTGGTGTGTTACAGAGAAAACCAGCAGCTGAACGATGTCACCGGAGGAGAAGCACGAAAAACATTTCCCCTCTTGCTGATCTTTTTCCTTTTGTCTTGACAGACCATCAGGAACTGCTTTTCCCTCCTTTCCTCTCCCCTTTCTCACATGGCATCTTCACAGTCAGCCCTTGGCAAAGGCCTTTTGGTGGCCATTCATTAATTTTGCTGTGGCCTTTAGTAATGTCATCTTGGCTCCAATGCTTCCTTGAAATACAGTGCTGCAGATTTCCCCAAATATCCTCAGCGTGTTATATGGCACTGGGGCAATGCTAACTCTCCTACAGCAGAGATGAAGCAAACAGTGCTAATTTATGCCTTGCTTTTTATTCCCAACATAATTTTGATTTTAATGTCCCACCCTCACCACATCAATATCTTTTCACTACTGGCATGTGGAAAGAAAAAGTAAATATTTCATTTTCTTTTCTCCCACTAAGATGCTCACCCAGAGCTCCTGGGAGCAGGCAAATGAGATGTGACTCAGGGATGCTGCTTGGGTGCTTTATGGGACATTGGGGCACCAGGATATTGCCCACGAGTGTCAATGTGAATGGAAAATTAGCTATGCTGGGAAGTGATGTATGATTTAATATAGCAAAGGATATTTACAGTGAAACAGCAGCTCACAAACACACATTGCAGAATCACAGGCTCTGCCTGAAGGATCAGAAGGGTTTATTTATTTAAGATATAAAAATCAAGCTGCCCTTCTGCTTTGTTCTGCTGGGCATAGGGAGCAGGGCAGTGGCCTATTGCATTAGCTATGATGTATTCCCCCTGCCCACAAAGCCCCTACACACTTCTATCAAAATTCTGGATTTTTCATCATTCCAACTGCGGGTGGTGTCCAGAAATGCCACATAAGTGGCCACTGAACATGAGTAAGGCACATTGCCTTGAGGGAGCACTGAATCTGGCCTGGCTGCAGCTGCACAGCTCCTGTGAGCACCAATTTCTTCATCATCCTTCTGACAGGCTACAGACCTGACCTAGTCCCAAAAACTGTGACCAAATTAGTGGTGATTCTGATACCCAGGAGAGACTTTTTCCATTATACTCTGCCTGTAAGGAGTCTCGGAGCAAAGCTTAGAAGCAGACCCGGGACTGGGCTTAGTCACCTGGAAATGACTTCTTGAAAAAACTTACATCTGTCAGCCAAGATTATTTAAGGCAAAAAAACCCACAGTTCAGCTGAAACCTTGTGCCTGGGGGAGTCTGCAGCACTCGCACTCCAGTGGGACAAGGGCTTATGAGGAAGCTCTGGAGACTGTCTCTGAGGCTCAGTTTTCCTCCAGAGGAGATGGATTTGGCATTACTTTAGGGAATCAGCTCCTATTTTCCACCCATTTATTATCTTAGTATTTGGAATAGTGGGGCCGGGCAAGCGAAGCTGATGGTTTCACATGTAACCAAACACTTTCTGCTGTGATACAACTTGCAGAATGAGGCTGTTACACAAATGTAACCTCGAGATTTGTGTTATTGGGAAATAATTCACTTGAAACACCTTTTCTATGTCCCCCTCCCAAACCCACAGAATGCAGTGGCTTAGTTGTGCAGCCACCAGCCAGGGTGCTGGAGGGCCTGTGGGGAGCCAGGATTGAGGCTGCTGGAGGAGAAGTGGGGCAGCTCGTGGGAACTGGGGTGCAGCTCCCTCCCACTCCAGGGTCAGCAGGGTCCCACCTTCCTCTCCCCTCACACTTTATTCCAGATTTTAATGCTTGGCAGTGACATGCACAGGGTAATAAAGCCTGAAACAGCTCAGTACTTGTCATCAACTGTTGGGGATCCAGCACTCAATTTGTCTCTGTACTTACCTTGTATGATGGGTAATTTAATAGCAGCCTTAGATACTGAGGTGATAGATGCCTTGTAAATACAGCAGGCAGATTAAGTTATTAGCGTAGAAGTGAAAAAAATTCCCAGATGGGGAAGACACTGAAGCTTTACCCCTCCTACAGTCCATGAAGGATGTCAGTGAATGTTCAGCAATCCTTTAAAACTGGTGTCCAGGCTTATAACTGAGTTCAAGAAACCTTTGCATTAAGCGTACAGTGTAAGGGAAGGAAGCCCAGATTTTCCTACCTTTTGCCACTCCTGTACTGGTTGTGTCTTGTCCCACCTGACATAAGAGCATCCCATCCCCAGAACTGCTGTGTCCCCCAGCAGCTCACACAGTGGGATGCAGGGCCTGCAGAAAGGAAGCAGCCAGGGGGGATCTCAGTATCCCCACATCTCAGTGAGAGGGCAGTGAGAAAGGTCTCTCTCTGTCAGACTTAGGAGTGAGAGAGAAGGAGAGGGAAAATAAACCTGACCCTAATTTGGAGCTGTGGGGAGGAACATGTGCCTCCATGCAGCAGCTTTCTAAAGTGTGCAGCTGAAGCCTTTGCAGTGCTGCTTGGGCTCCCTGTGGTGCTTTTGAGCTCTGTCTGTGCAGCATCAGTGAGACTGAGAACAGGGAAGATGCTGAACCTGCCACTCACTGCAGGGGTGACCCTGCTTGGCAAAGGGGTGGGTTTCCATGATCCCAATGAGGGAAAGTGTCAGCTTCACTCCATAGAAAACATGAAGATGCCAGGATCTGCCAACAAAGAAAATCTGAGTTCTGTATCACAGCATCCATCCCCTCTGGAGTTTGCACAGTGGGATTTCTGCTGGGAATAGCTCCCCATTTAAAGGTCTTGGGGTAGGGGAGGAAGAGGCACACGGAGCAGGAGGGACAGAGCAGAGCCCTGCTCATGGCACAGCATTGCAGTGTCCTCCCTCTGGACCCCACACCAGGATCAGGGTCCCAGGGAAGGACCTCATCAGCAGGAGCAGGACAGCAAACCCTCAGTGGTGATTATGGAATCACACAGCATAGGGGAGGGAGTCTCACAGCTCCCTGTTAGTGAGGAGCTGGTTTGTGTCCTTGAATGAATCTCTTTGAAGATAATGGGGAGGGTTGGCTGCTGGGGAGCCTCTGTTCTCACAAATCTCCATTTCTTATCTGAATCTTGCTCACTCACATCTTTAGCACTCAGTTCCACGTGCTTTTTTATATATGCAAATCATAACAGTTTTGAATTTACCTCCCTTCTGTTTCATTGCTGATACTTTAGCTGTTCGCTACTAATTGGAGGCAACTCTGCTTGAAGTTGAAGCCTAGGAAAACTTTGATTCCCTAGAAGAATACTAAATATTCCCAGGATATGTTTATATTGCCCTTTTTGTCACACAAAAGAAAGGAGGAGACTGCAGAGATGTCAGACAATAATCTTTCTGTGGTGTGAAGGCTGAATGGGAAGCTACTTTTCCTGTTTGCATACAATATATGCTGTTCTTTCATGCAGCTCCTTTAATCAGGTTTAGTGATCAAATTCTGGCCTGTTTTGTGTAATTCACAGGGCTGGTTTTACATATGCTTTGCAAAGAGAAAATGTCAAATGCTTGTACTTGCAAAGCAGCAGTTGGAGACGTGCTGTCTGTAAGCAGAGCTGAGCAGGGCAGAGTCAGGGGTGAGGGCAGGGGAGTCTGTGTGTGTCCACAACAGCATCACATGGCTGGGGAGAGGGGATCCATCCAGTGAAACAAGGGGAGCAACAAGTCACCTTCAAAGCCTCCTGTGGGAGAAACTGGGGCTCATCAGCAACATCTTGTGGAGTTTCCTGGCAGCTTCTCCCTCCTCTCCACTGGTGGGTTGACTTTGGCTGTCCCAGAACTGAGCCGAGTCAGGCCCTGGGTGTCTGTTACTAAGAGCATTTGCCTGGATGTCTTCACACTCCTGACGTGTAGGGATTGTGCTAAATGTGAGCAAACACAACAAATCAAACAGCCCCGGGGGTAGGGCTGTGAACTGTGAAGTTATAGGGTGTGAGGTTACAGCCGGGCCAGGGAGTGAACTTCAACAGGGAAGGAAGCTCGATGTGCACAAATACAGCTTTGTTCAGCAACTTGTATCAACAGAGGTGCTCCAAAATTTGGGTGAACATCAGCACAACCGATATCACATCGAGGTAGTGCCTCATGCTTACCCTTGGAGGGTGGGGAGCTCCTGTCAGAGAGTGCAAAGTAGCCCTACATCACCCCCTTGCAAGGCTGAATTTTCCAGGCTCTTACAGAGCCTCCCCAGGATGTAAAAGCAAATAAAGAAGGCTGAAGCTTGCCAGGAACTGATGACACCTGGGGGAGAGGAAAGTGCTGAGGAAAAACACAGGCTCTCCATGAAATGACCATGAGAGCTTTCCGGGCAAATACCTGTAGATGAACAAAGACTCCTTGGCACAAAATAAAGATGACTCTGGTGAGTCTTTATGACATTACTGTGCCTGGCAGGAACTATGAGGAATATACATCTATATATTCCTCACATTATATATATTAAAAGCAAGTGCTTGCAGCAGCAATGAGCAAGAAGAGAAAAAAAAGGAAAAAAAAAAAGGAGGACTCAGTTATAAGCAATGAAGGAGAAATATTTGTTTCTGTTTGTATCAGGCTGAGCACTTCATAAAATATGATAGAACTGTGGCAGCTCTTCCCATTCCAGGGAAGGTTCTGATTCTGATAATTTGTGCATCATCTGTACCTGTGTATCCAATGGGAAGCTGAAATAAGCTGAAGTGACAGTTAAACCAATTGACAGGGAGGAAAAAGGTCTTATGGACTGGTTAAATCCCCAACATCCCCATAGGAATGAATTGCATAGGAAGGATTGAGAGGCTGGAATGAGCTGTCTGGGGGGAGTATGGGATACAACTGACAGAAGACTCATGAGTGGGTTTGTCAAAGATCAGAAAGGACACAAGTGTGACTGTTTCTGCCCTTTCACAGGGACAAGGACAAGACAAACTTCAGCCATCTATTCCTACCCTGGGATTCTTGGACAATAGAAATAACATTACTGGATTTAGCTGGGTTTTAGTGTTTTTTACTTGATTGATTATTTCCTGGAAGACATTAGCTTGGAGTAAAACACCAATAATCACTCTACAGTATTAGGAGCAGTTTACCAAAGTGAGGAATTTCCTTTCAAAAAAACATCCTAAAGCAGGACACTCAGTGTAGTTTATGAGGACAAGAAAAACCATCCAGGGAGCCAGTACAGGGAAACTGTTCCTGTAGCTGGGATGGGAGAGTGCTGGATTTTATTTGTGTTGTTCTGCCGAACATCTCTTATTTGTTTTTGAACAAGTCTGTTTGCACAATCAGTAAAATGTAACTAGCATTACTTTCTGCTTTGGATATCATACCTAAAACCTCTCTGAAGTCTGCCAGGGACTCACATGCTATAAAATGAGGGTTCACATAAAATACCTAAGATAGAGAAATTCAGATATAAGACTCTGTAAGCATTTTTACGTGGAGAAAACCTATTCCTAGGCTGATTGTCTGCCTTCAAACAGATGCTAAATAAAATAGTTTATTTAGGATGATTGATTATAGGAACCTCACTCATACATCCCAAACACATTCTACAATCACATCTTCTTTTCATTTGCAAGGGCTGAAAAGAATTTTCATATCTCTTCTCCCCCTTGTGATTTATCATTTCTGAGCCTAAGCCTGTTATCAACATGGGTTCACTCCAGAGCTCCCAGAAGTCATAACACATTAGCATGTCTTATTAAACCAAGGCTGTGGTTGGAGCTGCAGAAATAGCAACGCTCTTTCTAAAGAAAAAGAAATAAGAAAGGATCAAATTCTGCATTTATTAGTTCTTCTCCTGTCAAAGATCCCTTTGGATGTCAAGGGGCTTTCTGCACTGTCAAGGGCCACAAGGAACAATTTAGGTGGTATTGATTTAATCAGATTTAGTCCATATAAAAGTTAGGTGCTTATTCTAAGACAGTTACACTCTTTCTGCAGCCAGTGGAGAGCGCTGGGTATTTCATCCCACCTGATGTCCAAGACAGATCAGAAAGATTGTCCCAGAAGTGCCCCTCTTTGGAGCTACTTTTATAGGAGTCCAGCTGCTCAGCCTGGCTTTGAGCTGACGAGATTTTGGACAGCTAATGTCAAATATGATTAAATTCATCCTTAGAGCTTGACTCGGAGCTTATTGGAATAAACAGGAAATTTTCTGTTGACCCAAGAGAGCTCTGGGCCAGGTTTTGATGTCATGAAAATATGTAAATCCAGCCCCTTTCCTGCCTCAGATCAGGGTGTCAAGATGTTTTTCTTCTCTTGTACCTGCTAGTCCATTGCCTTTGGAAATGATGACAAAAGGGCCCAATAACCTGAATGGGAGACTTTTCTAAGAAAGAGCATGAGGACTGGGTCCAGAGTGCACCATTTTTAAATTAATGCAAGGTTAAATGATAACTTGCTCTGAACCCCATCAAAGCAACAGAAAGATTCCCAGTGGGAGTTAGCTCAGATTTTATGTTAGGCAACAGAGGTGTTCATTTTGTCTTTGCAGATGAATCATGGTTCTTGTGGGACTGATTGTACAAACTTCCTGCAGAGATCAAAACTAACAGGTCTGAAATGTGTCCTCTGTGTCACTGTGCCCCAGTGGGACACAGCTTCCTGTTCATTATAAGGGTTCTCCCAATTCACCCCTGCAGAGGTATCTAAGGAGATCAAATGAGTGACTGGAGGTGTTCCTGCTGTCACTGGAGCACATTTGTACCATCAAAATTGAGTCCCAGCCTCCAATCAGCGAACACAGACCCCTGGTGCCACAGGAGTGGGCAGGCTCCAGAGCCTTCTGGGAGGTGGAATGTGCTTCCAGGAGCATTAACAGCTCTGTTCTCCTTGGTGTCTCTTGACTTTATTTTAATTTTTCTTCTGAGGTATGCAAATTGCAAGTTAACATGGTCTTCTAGGTGTAGGTCCAGGGGAGGAACTGGTGCCAGGAGATGCAGAAAGTCTGAACATTTGTGGTGACTCCCTTTGACCAACAACCAGGGAGGCTCTGTGCCCCAACAGCACCCAGTTTTCTCTTGGGATTGTGGTGTGTTTGCTTCCTGGAAGCAAACCCACTTTAGGAAAGATCAGGGATTTCTAGATGGTGCCAAAAAAGCCACTTAGAAATCTCAGAAACAGCTTGATCTTGTAAGCCTGATTTCTCACCATCCACAAACCCAAGGTCTCCAAAGTGACCTTTCCCTTGATCACCAAGAGAAGGTGGGTTGTGGCAGGAATCAAAGCAGAGGTGGAAGGGATATACTCCCCTGGGAGGAAAGGAGAAAAGGATTGGGGTTGGCTTCCCTTGGAGGGAGGCAGCATTGCTCCATCACTTTGGAAGCTATAGACAGCCTGATGCAGCAAATATTTATCACTGCAATGACAAGGGAGAAGATGAAAGGCTGAGACAGATCCCACCTTATTCATCTGCCCTTGCTCAGAACAGAAAGACATCAACAGATGAAGGAACCAGGTGTGTGGCAGGAGTAAATAGACAGGACCTGATCATTCCTGGGAGCCACATGGATTCACCCTCACTCAGAAATGGGTGTCCTGGTGCTTTGGGGGTGTCAGAGCTTTGCCTGCAGAAGGGTGTTTGTTTTTCTTCCTGAGGGACACAGAGATGTCAGGATGCTGCTGCCTTCAGGAGTAAGTGAACTCCAGACCCATCACACACACTCATCTGGACTCCAGATGCCACAATTCCCTGCTCACCCAAATCCCTGCAGAGCAGCACACACACTCTGCACAATCCTCCTGCCTCCTGCCCAGCCAAAGCACACAGGGAGCTCCAAAACCTGAACCAGGCAGGGCACGTCCCAAGGTGAGCAATCCTGGCTGTTCCTGGTTTCTTACTCAAGGGCAGCAAGAGAACCTTTTGCACAGCATCTCCTTCCCCCTGTGTAAATGGGAGCATTCACAGCTGATCAGAGCCTGGGAGCTGCTGACGTACTTTGTTATTGTAATTTCTTGTTCATCGTTGCCCGTGGAGCAAAACCACACTGTCCAACTGCCTGTGGCAGTGAGCAGGTGAAATGAGGCATCAAGGTGAGAGAGAACAGAACATCTTCCAAAAAAATCCCACCAGCTGAAAACACATTAGCGCTTCTATTTTCCTCCCCCCTTCCCACACTCTCTATTCTTCCCCCTACTGCTGCCTGGGCCTTTTGCAAATGTGATGTGAATAGCAAAGAGCCCCACAGGCAGCTGTGCTATTTTGGATACAACTGCTAGGAGGTCCCAGAATATCCTCCAGAACCAAGAGGAACCACCTCCATGGCAGAAAATCAGGTCCTGTGTCAGAAAACTTTTTTTTTTTTTTGGCCTGAATGATCAGGGTTGAAAAGGTTGGTCTTCCTATGGGCTTGCATTTTGGGTATGGGAGACAGTGTGGGGTCTCTGATGTCTGCTAAGACTGAGTCCTATCCCTCAGTAACCCAAACTTTTCCTCCTCTATCCAGTTGCTGCTTTGTCACACAACTGCTGGGAATATATGTTTGTTTACTCTTCCATGCAACAGGGTGATATTTGGTGCTGAGGCAAAGAAACAGAGAAATAGGAAAATTAGGAAACAGATGATTACTTAATCTTACTTTTTTAAGTATTCACCTCACCCCTGAATCTGCTTCTACCTCACAGCACTGTTGCAGGGCAAGACATGAATGAAAAGTAGTTCTGATAATATCCAATTTGCACGTGGGAATGTCTGGAAAAGGAGCAAGAGGGTGCTCCAGCATTGCCCACGGGTCAGCAAAAGGGTAATCTTTCTTTTGATGCTTCAATCCTTGCCTATGACAAAGTGAAATGGCAGGTCTGAGATGTTTCTGGGGAACTGGGAGTAGTACTTCCTCCCTGCTGGGAATGAAGGTCACCCAACTACCTGTGACAACCAACCTGCTCCGAGGGAACTCCTTGAGGGATGAAACTTCCCCATCAAGCTGGTCCTGCCTACCTGACTCACAACCATTACCTGAGATATTGGGAGAGGAGGAGGAGGGTGGGGGAGAAAAAGGGACGAGCACATCAGAAGTTTATTCCTCCACAAAGAGTTCAAATGCAAAACCTAAAGGTGTATCTCAGAGAAAATAAAGCTCCCTTAAGTATTTGTTTAATATTTATCCAGTTCTGAATCCTTTTCTTGGCAAACGACTGTTCTTGCCTGTGAAGTGAAAGGGCTGGGACTGCCTGCCAAGCATTTGAAGGCTTCAGAACAGTGCAGGGGAGATTTGTATCACCAGGATGGATGTGATGCTGAAGCCTATTTCCTGCATCCCAAGTCACAGGTGAAGAATGCTCATGTTCAGCTAATGCAAAGCGATGGTATCATTGGACACTTTCATATGGGTGCATCTTGCATCTGTTCCTTTCTTGAAAGAAAAGCATCCTGGGAACTGCCTGCAGGAGCTGCTCTGCACCTTGCCATCCCTTATGTCTGTATTACTATTATTATTATTATTCTTTCTGTGTAAAGTTGCTACAGAAGTGCTGGCTCTGAGGTTTGAAGTCCTTGTTTCCTGAATGACAAAGCCTTCGTGGATCTGAGCCAGGAGTTGGCAACTGGGAGTTATCTAATGGATGAAGTTCTTTTGTACTTCTCTGAGCAACAGAGGGACACTGAATATCTGGATTTGAGAGTATTAGAACTTGCTAAAAACAAATCATGTGCATACTTACATTCTATAAATATATGCACAACTTGAAAATATATATTAAGGGCTGTTCTTACTGTTCTTCACATGGTTGTGGAGAATACTTTTTTTTTTTTTTGGTAGAAAATGAACTTCTTTTTTAAAAGAGAGGAGAAAGAAACTAAAAGAAAACAACCCTCTTATTTTACTGATAGCTGGTTTAGAAGCAGTTATTACTGACAGTCTTCTTAGGTCAGGATCCTTTGCACTTGAGTGTCTAAAGGAAAATTAATTTCTGCAAGGAAATGCACCAGAAGAAAGGAGTAAATGAGGAAGGGGACAGATGACTATTTCAGCAATAAAAAAGGGCAAAGCACATGACCTCAGCAGACAGGAGGGATGTCTGGATGTCTCAGGTGATTGGCAATGAAACAAAAAGCCTTTCACTTCCTTGTCAACGTCTCAAAGCCAACTGAATACAAAGAGTGGGTTGATGGTGTTGATGGAAGGAGTTGATGGTATCTTACACTGATTTTGGCTGGAAATGTTGTCCACCTCTCAGTTAGCAAAGAAGTGACTGAGGCACAGAAATCAAATTCTTTGCTCATCCCAACTGAATAAGCAGTGCTCCAGACTGACACACTCGAGTCCCAGACACCACTTGGAGAAGCTCCTCCAGCTCTTTCAGGCACCAGACCTTTCAATCCCACAGCCTTTCTGAGAAGTTTCTTTTCATATATAGTGAAAATAAAGTTGGGTTTTTTTAATAGTAGTCTGCCACTTCTATAGAGCCCTGTAAATTTGGGCTCATGAGGTCTAATTTTCAGTGTAGCTGAGCTGTTTCCATTTCCAAAGTTTCCAGTTATTTTTATCCATGCCTCACCTGGAAATATCCCATCACATTAATGACAGCACTGTATTTGATAGGCTTAATGTGGCTGTATCACACTATCCTGTCTCCACTCCTGTGATCCCACATGGAGGGAAGGGTGAGGGTAGTGGCAGAGGCCAAACTACAGGTTTAAGCTGGGGCTGATGTTATTCCTGCCTGTACACAAGTAATATTCTGGGACCACTACTTCTCTTTCCAGGCTTGTGTTTGTTACTCTTATTTTTCTCCAGACTGAAAGCCCTTGTGTCAGGCCACCAGTGTTGAGGAGCTCAAGCCACTGTCTCCTGCCCTTACTGTCCCACTGGCCATGGCTCCTCTTCCCCCCCTCTGGCATTGTCATCCACGGCAACAAGGCATCTGGGCCGTGACTGAGGGTTGGGGCAGTATAATGGTCATAAAGAGGGGAGGTAGGCACATTTCTAGAAGAATCTCCTACTTCCCTTGCAAGCTGCTTGCTTTCCCTGGCAGTGCAGTTGCAAATCCCATCATCTTCTTTGCTCAAAGCCCTCAGTGAGTCCCTCTGCAAACAGCGAGAAACTCCATCAGCAGTGACAAAGCTCCTCAACGTACTCCGTGGTGTCCCCTCGCCCTTCCCTCCTCCCTTTCCCCTTCTCCAGTGCTCCTAATGAGGTCATCAATTCCTAAATCAGGCACCCCAAAGCTGCTGCCACAGCAGTGTGAGTGTCCCTGCCATGAGGGAAAAGTGGGCTCAGCATGGGAAGCCTCACTGCTCAGCTGCTCTGTGTGTTGACACAACCGCCCTCTGGGGAGGGTCCTGCCTGGGGAATGGGAATCTCGTGTTTGCTGCTTGTTGAGAAAATTTTTCTCCATAAGCCACCTGCATTTATAGGTACATGTGTATACTTTGTCCTGTTTTCCTCTGGCTTTCCATCCCTTGTTAACTGGTGTGTGGCAATTATTCTAAGTGAGGCTTCTGCGGGCGAGATGCCTGCAGAGCTGAGCCCGGGCCCTGATTGGAGATGTGGAGCTGATAGCCCTCTTCTTGGCACTCAACCATTTCTTTTGACTTCAAAGCAAGAAACAAAAGATGTTTCAAGGACTTCTTTGGAAAATCACCATTAGATATGATGAGGCTTAGGGCCGTTTCCATGGCAATGGAGCCTTGTTACATTGTGATCATTGCTGCAAAATGGAAATGTTCTTTTGTCTCTGAAAGTCTGTTCACTTATTTATATATATGTGTGTGTGTGTATGTGTGTGTGTATTTCTTTCAGCAACAAAAAAAAATTTAAAAAAAGGCATTATATCTCATGGCAGGCTTCCTAAACTGAGTCACCTTCTCACCCTGTGAAGTTTTTTGTTAATTCTTTAAACTCTTGCATCAAAGAAAAACTTCATGAGGGTTTGATTTAAGTGAATATTAGTATTTAGGCCATCAGATTAACAGCCTTTTAACACAGAGTGCTAACATCTTGCTGTCCCAGTGGACTGCAAATGTGATGAACAGAAGGTGCTCTGTTGACCCAAAAGAGCAAATCAAACTTCTCCCTATGACTGTAACTACCACCTCTTCAACCCTCTGTGCTCGGCATCTTTGTATCTGCTGCTTCATCCTGTTACTATTTGCCCACTGATCAGAGTTCACTTGAAAATCAGTGATGCAGTTGGAGTCTTGGTGTAATTGTCTCCCCCAAAACTGTACCACCTTCCTGGAGAGCAAACACTTCTGTCTTCATTCAGACATGGAGATGGCTGTTTGGGCACACTGAAAGTGGACCCTAACCTTCCCATGAAAATATCTGAATTTTCTCTTTCTCATGATCAAATTAATTTGGGGCAAGAGGAGACCTGGGGGAAGGGGATGAGTGCACTGGCTAAAGTGTATGCAGTTCCCAATTTTGCAGGCATTGCTCCGCTTCCAGTTTATGCCAGTGACCAGAAATTCCAAGTCCAATATGTCACAACCAAATATGTCACATCTGGCATAGAATTTGTATGTACCTTCCCACCTCATCTGGTATATTCTGATCCTTGCCCAGGTTATTTCTGAGGGCCGTGGGCTGTGCTGGAGAGTCAGCTCTGTGATGCAAGGGATCCTTCTGGCCCCTGTCCCTGCCGTACAGCTCAGGGGGAGGTCCTGGTGTAGCCCCCAAATCCACCCCAGAGCCTTTGCCCCCCAAGCAACATCCCTCTCTTCCTCCTCATCACCCTCAGATGTGCTCAATGGCCTTCCACTCATGATACCAACTGAGGAATCAGCCCATAAAAGCTGCGGTTAATCTCCTGCCGTTTCCCTGTTTCTTGTTTTATTGTCATTTCACTGCCAGTTAAACGGAGTTTTCCTCCACTCTCTCCTCACGCTCCTTTTGCTTGCATAAAACATGATGCTGTATTGTGAACAATGCAGGAATACATTACATAAATTTCTCTTTGATATCCAGCATGTTTCCTGCTGTAATGGAATCGGAACAGAGCAACCTCTCCTCCCCGACATGTCAGATAACTCTCCCTCCACTCTCCATTAGGACAAATGTCTGCAAGCCTTTGAAGAGCTAAAACACCATAAAGTAAAAAGAAAATGTTAAGGGTGCTCCAGTGGGTATCACTGGAAATAATTGGGTTGAATTAAGTGAAGGGAAAATTTAGGCCAAGTAACGGGAATAAAAGAGCAAAGTCTGTTAGGCTGAGAAGTTGTCTCCGAAGCTATTAGCCTGGGGAATAGTCTCAAAGGAAGATGGTGCAAACTTTAAAGAGCAAAATGTATGATTTAGGGAGATAGTCTATAAAGATAGTTGGTGAAAAATGTATGGCTTTGAGTCATTCTAAGCTAAACTGAAATGAGTCACTTCAGGCCATAATGCAACAAAGAACACTTTGCTGGGCTGTGTGGAAGATGCTGACCTGCTGAAACTCTCATGCACTGACTTGTGCCTCAGTCATTCAGCAACCTGCTCCATGTATACTTACCACAGAATTATAACATGGCTTGGGTTGGAAGGGACCTTGGAGATCATCTCATTTCAATGCCCCTGCCATGGGCAGGAATCCACTAGCCCAGGTTCTTTCAAGCCCTGTCCAAGCTGGCCTTGGACACTCCCATGGATGGGGCAGCCACAGCTTCTCTGGGCAACCTGTGCCAGGGCCTCCCCACCCTCATGGTAAAGAACTTTCTCCTCATACCCAGTGCAGTGTGTCTGCACAGGGGCTGGCAGCTGAAGTATTCCAAAGCAGACCACAAACCCTGGTTGTAACACAAGAAGAACTGGGGGGAAATTAGAGACTTCACTGTCTCCCTGGACTGGTTGCTTATTCCCTGTTGGAAAGCACACACCCTGTCAAGTTGTGTGTCGGCAGAAACCTGAAGGCAAAATTCTGCTCTTTGACTCATGTTCCCTTAACGCTCTCTCCCACGCTGCTCTGGGCTATGGCATGAAACAGCCTGTGAGATGTCACCGAGACGTGCCTGAGCAGGTTGGCATCCCACATGGTCTGATCCACTCCAAATCAATGAGAGACTGGAAGAAAAGCACTCAAGTGCCACCCACACTTTCTGATTCTGACTAGCAACCAGAGCTGGAAACGCTACAGATACCTTTAGAGAGTGATGGGAGCAAGATGCCTTCTTTCATTTAAAGGTTTCTGCTTAGATTCTTCTTACTGCTGCTTTTTCATGCAGTAATAGATCATCTTTTCATGTTAAAATGCCTGGGTTTTTTTCCTCATAAGAAATTAGAAAAGTAATTTTTCTCCTTGGACTATTAGATTTTCTGACATGGTCCCCACAAATCCTCATCTCCATCTGGTGAAGTTCCAGTTCACAGTTCCTACCTCCATATCTTTGTCCTTCGCTGCCAACCTCGCCTTATGTTTCTCTCAGATTTCTTATTCTGAAGACAATTCCTAAATCACAGCTGCAGGTTGAGCCTGGAAAATGAAAGGCAGGCTGGGGTCGTTCAGGATCGTGCATCACTCATGACTTGGAGCTGATGGGACGTAACTCTCAATTCTGCATTTCTCTCTAATTGTGTGAAATCCATGATTTTACTCCCAGCTACTCATATGAGTGAATTACATCCGAATTTTGCTTTCTGGGATTCTTTTACCTGGACGTTTTGGCCAGTAACTATATTCATTCCTCTCTAGTGTCATGCATCTAAAGCTATTAGTATACATGTTCTTCTGAAACTCTCTCGCTCTGGGACTCCCTGTCCTCTTTGCCATCATAAGCACTCAAAAATTCTTCCAGTTTGCTGCTTTCATCCTCCCTCCTGGGCTCTTGCTGATCAGATCTCCTCAATGACATGCTAAGTTGTTTTACTGACAGTGATGCATTATGCTGGACTCCATCAGCCCAGCAACCTTTGGGACCAGTGCTGGGAGTCAGGCAGCCAGACAGCTCAACTTGTCTCCATCAATCAGAAAGTGAGACTTTATGGGCCAGAATGAGGGCTACAGGTGTACACCACTGTCACAGCTTTAAATAAACACAATCAGTTTGCCTAGTGCTAAGCAACTCTTTCTGAGAGCGTGTTGGTAAATGTGTTTATAAAGCATAAGAGTCCAATCCATCAGCCCTCAAAGAGCCTAATCAATATATTCCAATTTGATCTTAGAGAAGTTTCGCCTCTGAGAAGTTTAATTTATTTCAACTCATGGCCATGAAAAAATGAACAGCCACGGCACTTTGACAAAATAGAAGAAGCGGATGAGGTTGTATCCAGCACCTGTTCCATTTCAATTTTCCATTTTACCTGAACAAATCACCCCTACGACTTGAATGACCATGAAAACTGATCGAGCGACGGGGAGAGACTGAGGGCCAAGGGGAGGAAAGGAATAAAATATGGATGGGAGATGTAAATTGCAGGATTTCTGAGATTCTCGGCTGTGTTAGTTGGCTCTGTGTGGAGTATAAGTGGAATGGAACCCCTAGAACTTCATGTGTGAGGGAAATTCATTGGTTCCCAACTGCACAGGGCTGCAAACCTGGTGTCTGACCAGACTAGGCAGCCTCCTCCCTGATCACTATATCTGTGAACCCTGGGCTTACACCTTCCTGTCTGAGGAAATGTTTGGACAGGACCTGGTTTTCATGCTCTTTATTCCAACTGTCCTTTTAGCAGAAGGAGATGAAGCCTCATTGACTCCATTCAGGGGTATTTCAGGTAATCCAGTTTTTATTGATAGTGGCTCACCTCAGTTCTGGAGGTTAAGATCACACTGCTCTGGTTGGATCAATGTGCAAGATACTTCAAAGTGTATTTAACAAAAATACCGTGTAAAACAAATGAGACATTTGTTTCACTAACCCTCTGAGGAGTAAGCCAGGATGTTTGACATCTTGTTATTTTACAGTTTGGCAGGGGGTGTTCAACCCTATTAGTTTCCAGCAAGGATTTTGTTCAGAATGGACCATGAGATGGTGTTATACAGAGATATCCTTGATTTTCCTTCAAGACTGGAAGAGAACAACAGGTGTTGTCCCATTATCAGAGACACTCATTGTTCTTCCCAGGAACCAACACTGTGCAAGCAACAACTTTTTTCTGGCCTTGCCCTGTGTTACTAGAAAGTCTTTTGGGGAGGAGACTCTATTTAATGCTAATTTGTTAAGAATTGCGTGTAGTGTCCTCAGAAAATGCAAATCAGTTGTTTATACTGATGGCAGGAAATGTAAAATCAGAAACGAGTGTGTTGATTTTCTTTCCTCCAACTTCATTTCATCCTAATGTCTCTGCTTTGATGCTTTCTCCCCAATCTTATTTGATATAGCATCAGACCATCTTTTTTATGTCAAACATTTTGCTTCAAAGCTTCTCATAGCCTGTGCTAGTTGTCAAAAGTTGGAGGCAACACGTTTTAAGCATTCAGCAAGCATTCTCCTGAAAAGAAAACCACTATTTCTAATGAGCATTTGAGAGTGCGGTGCATTGCAGAAACTGTTTTCTAAGATCTGTCACAAATGATTTACTTTTATTAGTTTTAATGGCCCTTAGCTACAGGCATGGAATATAAGTGAAAATTAAGATATTTTTCACAAGATAAAAATAGATTTCAATCAGAGACAGTGGGTATTTCCCTCCCCTCACTGATCCCCTCTTTAGTTCTGTTTCTGACTAGACAACCCTGCTCCAAGGAAGTGGCTTCACAGTGTTATGGCAGACACATATTCCTCTCCAAGCATAAGATCTGCTGATTTCAGAGGCCCTTTTGCTGGTAATTCCTGACACTTTCCATCAATAGCACTGGCATCATTCCTGATGGAGCAACTTCATAGGTTTTACTTGGATTTAGCCATGGGTAGGGACATAGCAAGGGGTTTCTATTGAGAACCGTAAGTTTGCTGAACTGAAGAACTCATTTGAAGCCAAAATTTGTTAATTCTCCGTCATAATTTCACTGTCCCTTTCCATCTCTCCCTGCTGCTCACATACTCTGTCTCAGATAAACCCGTGCTCCTCCTGTTAGTGTTTTGGCCATCTTGTTCTTTCCAGATTTTGTTATTCTTAGGAGATTTTTTTTAGAATGTGCTTTTAAAATGATTTTTAGCACCTCATTTTGGTTTGTACCCAGTGGAGAAGGGGTGTTACAGCTAAGCCTGGGCACTTACTTTGTGAGGGCTGTGCCCAGAGACTCGCTGCATGAGGAAGGCTCTGCCAGGCTGGTTCCAAAAGTCAGCAAAGCTCCAAAGAGAAAATGGTTCTGCAAAAAGGATCTCTCCCCTCCATGCCAAACCCCTTCTTTGTTTCCAGTCCCCATACTGTGTTATTCTTATTCAGCAATTGATTTTTATGTCATCTGCAACCCATGAGAGCAAAGTAGGAGCCCGTGTTTCCTACTGCAGCTCCTCTGTATCAAAGGCTTGCAGTCTTACCACGGCTGTCAGTGTGTGGAGCTTGTTCTTTGTCTTCAATAACAGAGACACTCTCTGCATTAGTTGTAAAAGTTCCAGATCCAAACCTTCCTAAAAACCCAAGTATTTTCAGTTTCCACTTCCTAATCTGTACCTGCTTTAGAGCTCCAGCCTGAATAATATATAACCACTCCCAGTAAAGTGCTGTGATAACTAAGGAAAGACACCAAAGACACCTGAGCCATGAGCTCTTCCTTCCTAGACTTTGGATGTAGTTTCCAAGCTAAAACTATCTTTGTTTTTCCTCTTAGGTCCAGTGCAGCATTCTCCATCTGGAATGTGCTCATTGAACTGGGGCTCTCCTGCCTCATTCATAATCCTCAGTAATTAAGCTTTTACAGCTAGAACATAATTGATAACTTTATTGCTGATTAAAAAGACAGGCTATCTCCAGCTCCTTGCCCACAACTCCATTGGCTGTGTGGTTTTAAGAGAACAACCACTTGTTTTCCCTGGGGAAATGAGCATTTGCAATCTGAAGATGTGGAAGTGGCCAGATTTGGCTCTTGGTTACCCCAAAGAACAAGGAGACTAATTTAACCAAGTCAGAGTAATTACTCTGGATTTACATCAACGGGGTTGGGAACATGGTTTGGTCAAGAGAGCAAATCAGTGGAATAAAACTGAGCTAATTTTACAGAATTTCTTCTCTGAGTGCAGCCACAATTTAATGGTCACCTATAATTAGTTAATTCATTTGCTGCTATAATAAATGCTTTGCAGCCCTTATAAATGTCCATTAAATGTGTCAAATCCCTTCCTCCTTTCCTCCACACACGTGCAATTTCCTTGGCAAGTGCAAAAGCAGAGCTAAACCCAAAGGTGAAAAGAAAGATGCCATATGAAGAGGGCATGTTTTCCCCTGTCACTCAAATTCTCATGCTTGAATGAGTAGCAGGTGCTCTGTGACGATGTTTTAAATGCAACAGATTCCACTCTGGGGAAAAAATTAAGAATAGAATAGAATAGAATAGAATAGAATAGAATAGAATAGAATAGAATAGAATAGAATAGAATAGAATATCCTGAATTGGAAGGGATCCCCAAGGATCATCAAGTCCAACCCCTGGCCCTGCACAGACACTCCAGCAACCCCACTCTGTCCCTCAGAGTGTTGTCCAAACCCTCCTGGAGCTCTGGCAGCCTTGGGGCTCTGACCATTCCCTTGGGAGCCTGTTCAGTGCCAACCACCCCCTTGGGGAAGAACCTTTTCCCAATATTCAACATAACCCTCCCCTGGCACAGCTCCAGCCATTCCCTCAGGTCTTGTCCCTGGTCACACAGAGCACAGATTGGAGCTGCCCCTCATGAGGAAGCTGCAGGCCCCAGTGAGGTCTCATCCCAGTCTCCTGCAGGCTGAACAAGCCAAGTCCCCTCAACCACTCCTTATATGGCCCCTCTAGGCCCTCCACTACCTTCGTGCCCCTCCTTTGGATGCTCTCTAATAGTTTCAGATCTTCATTATATTGTGGTGCCCAAAACTGCCCCCAGCGCTCAAGGTGAGGCTGCACTTGGCAGAGCAGAGCAGGACAATCACCTCCTTCAACTGGCTGGCAAAGCTGTCCTTTCCTCTGGCCTTTTTAGCTCTATCACTGATCCAGAGCCCCCTGCCCCAGTAAGACCAAATCCTCACCAGTGTGGAAGTGTCTGAAACGTCCTAAACACACTAGTTCTGAAATCCATGGTCTGGCAGGCACCAGCAACCTAAAGGACCAACCTTTAATGTGTCACTTGTTTAAACCTCCTAAATCCTACCTTAATCCCACCAGCACACTCAGAGCAGGCAGCATTCCTTGCCTTGCTGGGTCTCACTCTTTAAATACATGGAACAGGTGGATCAGTGGCCAACAGGCAGAATCTCAAGTAGTGGGTTGGGGAGTGTAACTTCGTCTGGGTTTGAAACTGTATTTAAATGTTAAGCAGTCATTGCTTCTTGTCCACTGGGATTCCATTTAGGGAAAGGAGGGGGTCACTTCCCCAGCTTCAGCTTTCAGCATCTAGTTCTTTCTCTCTTCTCTCCTTTTACTTCCCTCAAAGGAAGTCAACAGAGAGATGGCAGGAGAGTAATACAACAAACTACAACACATTGTGTAATTGAAATGGACCATAATCACTAATATTAAAGACAGTGAATCATTCTAATCGAGCCATGCTCAGCAAACAATGAAAAACTATATGCCAGAAAAGCTAATGCTGGTTTTAAAATGAACAGAAATGAGGCGAAATGGAACCTCACTCTTTATTCATGAAGGTCAATTTAACGTGATTATTTTTTCCCTGGCATCACAGCTTTGTGATTACTGTTGTATACCTCAGTGCTATTTTCTAACCTAATAACAGTAAAAAATAACCAGCTGGTGATGATTCTGTTTAAGGCAGAGACTAAATGCTCACGAAAACCCGCCACTGAACAGTTGCACACGCTAATCAGACACAGCTCAGCCAGATTCCCAATGGAGTCCATATTTTGCACATTTCAACTGGTTGACTACATTGAGAAATTAGATTATGCCTTGGACATCCAAGGCTCAGAGTCATCCTCGTTCCTTCATTCCTCCTGGGTGAAATCAAACCCTCCACAGATCCAGACAGGCGCTTTTAATTCATCCCACTCCCTATCTTCCCATAATATTTACCATCGTGCAGTACAATCACTTTGGGGACTGGCTGTTCCACTGACAGTGGCAGGGGCTGATTCTGTCTGGGTGTGTTGTCTCTTCAGAGGAGAGAAACAGCTTCGACTTGGGTGAAACTGCTCCTGGTGCTGGGCAGGGACAGCACGGGAAGGATGTGTGTTCCCTCCTGGGAATATGTGACACATAGAGGAAAGCTGACATTGTTAATGATTGATAATTACCAGAATTGCCAATGAACGCTGTGAATTTCGGGGGGGGGGGAGGGCAGGAGGAGGGAGGAAAAAAGTTAATTAAAAAAAATGCCCAAACGTTTCCCTGCTCAGAGGAAAGTGTTGTTTACACTGGAACGAAGTGATGCCTTTGGTTTTGTTTATTTCTCAGCTGTCTGTAGAGCTCAGCAGCAATGTTACTGGCATTTATGCTATACAAATACATATCTTTTTAATGCAAAAATAAATGTATTTTTTTACACTTACCTCATTTTTTTTAAAATTTTGTTAAAATCCCAGAGAGACAAATTAGTAACGAGGCAGAGCTTTGCCAGGAAGCCTTCATCAGCTCAACACTAATAACTTCTTTCAGCAGCCATGGATAGCTTCTGACATCACAGCTCAAGCTTGTCCGAAAGCTAATTATTTTCCCTGTTATAAAACAAAGGTTCTGTATCAAAGGCCCATAATGTGACACAGCACACGCTCCAGATGCACTGATTTGCAAAATAAATCAACTGTGTCAGGGTGGAATTTGGAGGAGAAATTACAACAAATTGCAATTATACTTGCAGTGGTACACTATTTAAATGCATTGTCAATTTGTTAAATGCAAGGCACCATGTGTGTATTTTTCCAAGGTTTTTTTATGGGGGAATAGAGGAGGAAAAATTCTTTTCTGTCAAAAGGAAAAAAATCTTCTTCTCCTTTCCCCTTGTACAATTTCTTCCAGCCTACAGATGCTGGCAGAGCAGGCTTTATAAAACATTTAAATGCTGTCATAGGAAGGCAGACGTAAACAGGAGGAGCAAATGGTTGGAGCCCATCCCAGGCAGAACAAATGAAGAGATGTGTTTAATAACAGAAAGCATTCAGACCTTTCTGATCTTGTTGCCTTGTTTAGACTGCTATGAAACCTTATCTCCAGGTAACACAGTACTGTGAGACTTGTGCTTTGTTTTCCTCCTCCACATGGAGATAATTTTCTTCCCTTTCCCCCTTTTCTCTTCCCAATATTCTCCTCCCTGAACAGTGCCAAAATCATGACCATCAGGCCACATGTCGTGATGGTCAACAAGACACAAGGACAGGATTCACCAGGATCCTTCCCACACCAGCATGTCTCAGCCTGGGTGGTTGGATAAGCAAGGAATGGTGGGAAGATGTCAGGAAAGGGAAAGTAGGTGGAAAGAGGTCTTGTCTGCACGGGCTGGTGACTCTGAAAGTTTCCCAGCAGTCTGAAAGCACAGCCAGTCCTTGGAGCACTTCCAGGCTGAATTCCCTCCCTGCCCTCACAATGTCAGTCTCCTCCTCTGACTTTCTCACTGTACTTTCTGTTGTCTTATGTTTTTCCCCTTCCTATCTACTCCATAATTTATTTACTAATTTTCTTTTCCTTTTATCATAGAACCATCATAGAATCACAGAATGGTTTGGGTAGAAAGGGACCCAAAAGCTCATCTTGCTCCAACCCCCTGCCATGGGCAGGGACACCTTCCACTAACCCAGGTTGCTCCAACCCAACCTGGCCTTGGACACTCCCAGGGATGGGGCAGCCACAGCTTCTCTGGGCAACCTGTGCCAGGGCCTCCCCACCCTCACAGGGAAGAATTTCTTCCTAAATTATTTGATTGTGTGTGTATTTTCAGCCTCTAATTTGTGCCACATTTACTGTTTGAACTTCCCCTGTCCCACCTCATCTGTTTACTCTTTGCAAACACTTTTCCTTTCATTTCCAGTGCTTGTTTCCCTTCAATTTGTACCTCTCTGAGTGTATACACACATACAGATATATACATATATATACATGCATAAATCTTGCAGCTGAAGCCTTTTGTGTTTCAAAACCAGCCTGTCCCTGGAGTCAGTTTGTTATTCCGGTCTCATTCACTTTATTGAGTTATTTTCTTTGCTGCTATCAGTCTCTAAATACAATCCAGTAAAGATACAGCAATGATTTTTGACAACCTGACCTTTCTTTGCTTTCTTACACTTGTTTAATTAGGTACCACATGCAGCTGTGGCTTGATCTTTACAGTTTTTCAACCTCCCATACCCCCTACCTGGGGGGGGGGAATAAAAAAGGAGAGAGATGTTGTTGAAAGAAGGTCATTTTTGACAGGTCTGCCAGTTATTTCAGGCCTTGGAAGGCCGGTGAGTTCTGCAGGAATGGCAGCCCATGCTGTCTGTATTTTGCTTAACAAGTTAGAGAAAACCTTTGGCTGGGGGAGGTAGGGAATTAGGTGATTTACTGGTTTGATGAGGGCCTGCAGTGATTTAAGCTTCAGGTGTCCAGTTTAAACACAAACCTGACAAATAAGAGAGGAAGCTGGGTAATGCTCTGCCAGGCTTTGCTTTGGAAAGCTGGGCTCTCTGGAGTAGCCAGGCTGCCTGCAAAGAGAGATGGCAGAAAATCATTGCTAGCAGGACATGGGGTTTTGTGTCCCAGGTAAAAAAAATTCTAGTGGTGTATGAGTTCATTCATAAGATCAGAGATGCTTTTCCAGTTTCTGGTGGACCATAGAATCATGGAATCCTTTAGGTTGGAAAAGGCCTTTAAGACTATTGAGTCCAACTGTTAACCCAGCACTGCCAGGCTCAGCACTAAACCATGTCCATAAGCACCACATCAACACATTTAAATCCCTCCAGGAATAGGTTTTCCCTCCAGGACTCAGGCTCTCAGCAGGCACACATCCACCTCACAAACTCCTCCCTCACTGTAGTGTGAGTCCACACCCTGGTCAGCAGGTCTCAGCCACCAGAACCAAAAGCCAAAGTGAATTATCTGCCCCAGAACTGGTATCCTCATGTGTGTTTTGGCCCAATGGGCAGGCAGGGAGAGCTTGTTGATATGGTGTCACATGAACTGTGATCGCACATCCTGAAAACCCCTCCTTATCTGGCAGAGAAGTTGAAGCTTGTGCCCAGGGACAATGTTAATTTTGCAGTTCGGTGTCACATTTTCTTGCAGACTTTTTTATATCTTTATTTATCAGACTTATCCTGGTGCACCAATGGTGGCTGGCATATTTTCCCACTGGGATACACATGCTCACTCTGACAATCTGCTGCAGCACCATTCGAAGCCCATGGAAGACAACTTGGAGTCTTTCAGTTTTCCTACGTCCTCCAGAACAGATCCTTCTGTCCTGACACAGGCAGATCCCCCACTGATTTCCAGGTGCCTGCATTACTTGTATTTTGGTTTGGATATTATTTAAGCAAAAGGACATGACAAACTGCCTGGTAACGCTGATTAATGGGTGCCCCTGAGGAATAGTGAGGCATGAGATGAAGTTAAATAACTCCAGTGTGCATTACTCAACACTGCCACACCACCTGAAGTGTCTCATTGTGCCTAAAAAATGGATTCCCTTTTAAAAAGGAACATTTTTAATGTTTCACATTAATTTTCTCCAAAGTCCTTACGCTGTGAAAAATATTCCTTATGGAAAGGCCTTTCCCCACCTCCACCATCAGTACCTCCCACCAAGCCTTGCCCTGCAGGTGTCCAATGTATCTTTGACAAGGTGAAATAGCTCAGTGCATGTACTGATAACCCACGTGCCCACCTTGATTTATGCTGCACACCCAGGTGGTGCTGCTTGGAAAACCGATGGATCCCTAATGTGATGCAAATCTGACTTCAGTATTTTTTGACCACCGTAAAAATGATCCTGAATCCTTGGGCTTAACTGCCCCAAAACACCACAGATACAGCAATCATAGGATAATTAAGGTTGGAAAAGATCATCAAGTCCAACCTCCCCTCAGAAATGCCACGTTCAACACTAACCCACGTCCCCAAGTGCCACATCCACAGGGCTTTTAAATCCCTCCAGGGCTGGGGAATCCACCACTGCCCTGGGGATCCTGTTCCAATGCCTGACCACCATTCCCATGAAGAAATGGTTCCTGACATCCAATCTAAATCTCGCCTGGTGCAATTGCAGGACTTTTCCTCTTGTCCATGTTGCTTTGACTAGGGAGAAAAGACCAACCCCTGCCTCTTTTCATGGGATTGCAGAGAGAGATCAGGTCTCCTCTGAGCCTGAACAGCATCCTGAGCAACTGTCAACTAATGCCTGCACAAGCTCTAACCATCCAAAATTCTGACACCACCATTAGTTTACTAAGCCCAGCCTTATGGGCACATAATCTGCCCTGAATTTGGTGGGATTTTGCCTGCAGGAATGGGCGACTCCTGATGTCCTTGGGCTTCACAGGTGTTCATAGCAGAAGGACTTTGTGGTTTTTTCCAATGTCTTGCAACGTAACGACTCAAACATTTTAACTTGTGCTTGTGCTTCTCCCAGATCCAGCAGAGAATTCAAGTCCAGCTGCTAAAAAAAAAATAAATCTCCCCAATGCTTAGTTAAACAAATCATGTACTTATTGTAGGCCAGAGTTATTATCCTTTTGATTTTATTTTTTATTAAAATTTATGGTTACTAAAGATAGGAGATATAATACAAGGATATAAACCAGTAGTCTCTGATTGTATTCACAACAGATACCAGATACTACTATCACACAGTTCATTCTCCCAACAAAAGGATCCATGCACAGATAAGAACCACTTGGTCATTTATCACACCCTGGAACTCAACAGCCACATAGATAAATAGAGAAAACAGCATTTTCCAGAAGAAAAAATCCTTCTTTGAAATTTATTCACCTAAAATATTAGTGTGCATTATATAATAAAGAGTGACAATGTATCCACTTAAAAAAATCAAGGTGTTGAGTTCAAGGGACACTGTGAGCATTCTGTCACTGAAGTAAGAAACACTTGGAACAGAAGGATTTGATACCTAAGTCTAAATTTAGGGAAGTGAGAGATTTACTTCCTTGAGTCTCAGAAATACCCATGAGTCAAATCAGCTGATGGTCTTTTAGACCACAGGAAATCAGCATTTACTCCACCAAAATCTGTGGTTTAACTTGCTTCTAGAAAAGAATGGGGGCCCATTTGTTTCCAGTGACTCACTTTTAACCTCTGTCAGTTTATTAAGCAAAAAAAAGAGTATTTAAGTAACTGTTGTTCAGCTGCAGAGTCCCCGTTGCAGGTGTGAATTCTGCATCAATAAAGTGAGCCTTCAAAGGGGGAATTGCCCTTCTTAGGAGATGCCCCTGGGCACGCTGCAAACTGCTGTGCATAACCAAGTCCCCAACCTCATCCTGGAGCTGATTTCTTGCATGAGGAATTTCAAGACAGAGCAAATTTTGACAGTTCCATGATGAGAAACTGGAATTTCCACTGCAAAGTCTGGTGCAGGTGTGAGGGTGCTGTCCCACAGGGGGTTCATGTGGGAGCTGTCACTTGTCCCAGGCAGTGAGAGGAGAGGTGGCTTTTCAAGTGACTTCTCAGCAGCCCTTGCTGTCCTTAGGTTAGAGCATGTGACAGTTCCCTAAAGCCCAGAGTCCCAGTGAGGACAGTGCTCCCTTGGGGTCATGGAAAACTTTTGATTTACAGAGTCCTCACAATCCTCTGTTTTATTCTGAGGCAAGAAGACTTTAGAAAATACCATGTTTAGGGTTTAATCCTCTACTCCACTTGCTCAGCCTAAATTCAGCTTTGCTGAGGAGCTGAAACTTCGCCAGTGAGTGAAAGGACCCACCTGCAGCACTGAGGATGCTCCACTGGGATCTGACTGTTGTTCATCTTGGAGAGAGGGCAAAATAGACTTTGAGTCTTGCTTTGCATTTGCAAGCCCTGTGGCTCCACAGCTCATCACAGCCTTGTTAAAGTCTGATGTAGGAATACAAACTAGAAGGGGCCCATTTTCTGTGCCCATCAAGGAACACTGAAGACCTCAAAAATTCTGGGAGCTGGGCTGCTTGTCTTTAAACATTGCCAACTGCAGATTTTAAATTAATCATTTATCAGAGCACAGAGAGAGACATTTCTCATAACTGGCCTGAGGAGTGGTCCTCAAATATGTGGAGGTGCAGGTACAAGTCCTCTGTACATCCTCCTCGAAATCCAGGCTCAGACAAACCCTCCAAGCCTGAACACAATCTTTCCAAAGTTTTGAGAGGTAGATGAGGTATTGTGCAGGGTCTGTGAAGGACTGGTTTAGTAACAGAGCAATAAAAAGTGCTATCTTGTCTGTTGAATGCTCCAAGCAGGTCTTCAAGGTCTGCAGACACTGAAACCACATATCTGAAAATGATCGAGTTACTCAAGTAATTATTAAATTGGATACCACTCAAATCTGTTCTGCTCTTTATTATACACAATGATTCACCATTTATAGAGCCATAAATTCATTTGAAAGAGGTATAGCAGGTCCAGGCTGGGGACATGCTGCAGAGGTTTGGGAATGAAGCTGAAGCCTCTGGACTGGCTCCTCTCCAAGGGGCTGGGACGTGGAGCCCTCTGAGCAGCAACGTGTCACCTGAAGTGCAGCCACTCCAACAGCAGCTCAGCACCTCCTCATCCTCCCTGGGCTGCCAGAGCAGGGCTGAAAGGGCACGAGAGACACGTGTACAGTGAAATAAAAGCTTTGCCCCTCTGCCAGAAGTCCCTCTGCTCTTTTTCATGTTGTTCTTTTACCCATTCTCCCAACCACCTTCCCTCACTGTCGCTCCCCCAAACCAGTTTTCCATCTGGCAGTACATTTTCTTTTCTTAAAGCAGTTCTTTCCCAAGGATTCACTTGAGTGGTTGTTTGTTTGAGTGGTTGTTTGTTTGTTTTCCTTTCTGGGAAATGGTTTAAATAACCATGCTTGTTTCACCTACTTCCCCTACACACACACACACAAGGAAGAAAAATAAAAAACAGAGTCAGTGAAAACAGGGTCTATTTTGGAAAAAACCTAGTTTTGGGGGGGAAAAAAAAAAAAAGGCCAACAAAAAAAGTGGGGACAAATGCTTAATCACAAACATTTTGGACATCCACCTGTTTTCTCCTGTTCTTGCTCCCTTGGCAGCTGGCAGAAGGTTTTATAAAATTGCCATCCAGCACTGGGAGGCAGCAATGGGGTTTGTTGGGTTCAGGACTTTCAGCAAGCAGGGAAAATACTTGCTGTGGTAGTCATTTTGAACTGAAATATTTGCCTCCACAAGTATCTTCCATTGCTCTTATACCAGCCTAAAGGAAAAGCTTTGGGGTTTTGAGGCCTGGATTAGTCAGATACCACTCAGAGGGCAACAGGAAGCAAATTCCCACCATATCTATTCTAGTGGATTCATCTACTGAATTTCTCAGTGAAACAATTGGATCATTTTTGCCCAGTACTGGCTGTTCCTTCTAGACTCCACTTGTGTTACCTGCACAAAGTATTCCCATTTTTTTTTAAGAGATCTATCTGTCAGAAGGAAAAGATACAGCATATTTTCTGAGCTGCTCACCAACTCTGAGCAAGGAAGTAGAAGAAAAACTCACCCAAATCCCATAAAATACATTATCCAGCTAATTGCTGAAGTCTTTGTTTTTCCATCTGTCAGTGACAAGGACTCAGTTTTGCAAAACTGTAGGGGAAAAAAAAGAGAATTGGTCGTTCTTTGCCAATCCAAGCGTAGAAAGCATTAGGGAGTCTGCAGATTTGGATGAAATTCAGTTACATTTTGCACTATGAACTTGAAAACCTCAGTTTGGCTGAGAAAATATGTTAGAAAGTGAAAAAGCAGATGCTGCTTTCCAGGTCTGTCATTCACTTTTTAAACGTATTGCTCAATAATCACTAAAAAGCAGCTTTCTCAGGTGTTAAAACATCTGGGAGTCGACATCTCTCTTAACCCAGATCACTGGGAATTCTGAATTGATTCACCAAGTTTCACAGAAGAGGTAACTGGGCTGAATTTAATCCCATTAGCTGAAGGCCCACGTTTCCCCAGCTTTACCTCCCAGGTCTGAGCTGACAACAATCATCTCCTTTGTGTGCACAGGGAAAGTCGATGTTTTGCAGGAACATTCCCCAGAACAGCCTGAATATCCAAACAAACTGTGATTCCCCAGGTTTGTCTCTGGCAACACAGGGGGATGGTGTGGGCAACTCAAGAACTGGCACTCACCAGTGGTTGTCTGTCCCAGCCCTGCCTGTGAACCAAACAAAAGCTGTGTGAAAGTTTGACCCATGGGAATGTGTCTCTCAGGCACTTCCTGTTAGGGGCTTTCCCAAAGTTCTTTCCACTGGAGTTATTCCAAAATACTTGACACCCACAGCAGAACCCACCATCACTGTTGCAGCTCACTCAAAGGTAGGCAGGAATGTTGTGCAAAATATGGATCAGGTTTTAAAAACAAGTAATTTGCCGGTCACTGATTGTGTGTTAATTAGTATCTTTCTGTCCCTCCTTTAAGAAAAATGATCCACAGATGGCTTCAGACTGAGAAAAAATGCAGTTTTTGTTCTAGCAATCCTGTTTGTTTCCTGCCACCACCCCTCCAGCTACCCTCTAATTGAACAAAGTGGACTTAATTTGAATTAAACTGTCAAAAGTCTTCCACTTAAATTGATTTATCAGCCTTCCTGGCTGAAATGGATTCATTTCTGCACAATATATATGAAGTGTGTTTTGATGGATTGCATTTCATGGAATGGAAACATTTTTTATGCATCTTCATTAGATTCAACTCAGGTGTGGAAAGGAGAAGGGGGAAGCAGGGAGGAGGGAGGGAGAAGGAAGAATGAGTGTGTAAGAGCACATGAGGGACGAACCATGAGACAGAGAACTCCAACTGGAGAGTAACAAATATCATCTTTTCATGACTTGGTGTGTTCAGAGCAGTGTCCATGATGCACCCACAGACCCCACAGGCAACTAACAGATGTCAAGCAGAAATCTTATGCCCAGAGAAGCTGTGGCTGCCCCATCCCTGGAAGTGTCCAAGGCCAGGTTGGATGGAGCTTGGAGCGACCTGGGCTAGTGGAAGGTGTCCCTGCCCATGGCAGGGGGTGGAATTGGATGATCTTTAAGGTCCCTTCCAACACAAACCATTCCATGATTCCACGTTTCTGTGATATCATGGAATATGGGCAGGGACATCTTCCACTAGAGAATTATCCTCTTATTTGCCACAGGTCTGTTTGGAGAATGCCACTTGACAGGCATGTAAGGATTATGCTGGGCTGGCTGAAGTGCAGCAAACCAGGAGACCATGGTAGGTGCATGTCTGAGACCCTTGGGACAGCCAAATTAGATGAGATGCCTTTCAAAAAAAACCCCCACATTTATGGTAGGGGCACTGGAGAGCGAAAAATCAAATCTTCAGCCAGCTCCACTAAAATCTCTCAATTGTAAAAAAAATAAATGTATTTTCTTTATTTCTGCTGTTTTCCTGACCCAGAGTGTGTTTAATGCAGTAGGAACCATTTGACAAACTCAATTAATTTCCATTTAGAATAAGGTATTTAATCTGAAGAGTTTTAGATTAACTGGGGCAGGTGCAGTTTGACTCTCTGATTGATTGAATTAAACTTCTATTCATTTCCAGCCATGCCAGATCCAAAATGTCTTCAACAGTTTCCATCTTCTGTTCCTTCTGCCTGGCACGTGTTCTTTCCCTCCTTCTGGACAAAAGAATGGTGGATGGGATTCAAAAGGGGCAGCAGATTCTGCAAATGGTTGAAGCAAATGTCACAGGCAGGGAATACCAGAGCAGAGAAAGCAAAGGGATTTTGCTACTTAAAGGAAAGGAAGGTGGGGAGAGGGAGGTTGAAAGATTTCTGGACAGATTTGATGGTCAGGGAAGTAAGAATATCCACCCTGCCAACCAAAGCTGGAAGGGATGGGTTTTTCTGAAGGATTTAGCATGTGGAGCACTGAGCACCCATTTCTGTCCCCTGAGAACAAGACCTGTCATGTTACTGAAAATCCTTCTCCACCGGCCTCTCACAAAGCTGATCAAAGTCATCAGGAATGTTTCCCGTGGTCTCAGCAGCAATGAAAGGTCTTAAGGCAGCAGATGTACAATTTCTGGTTGGGAAACCTGCCTGCAGAGAATCAGAGAGCTCTGCCACTGATGACTGAGGCAGCAACATTCAGTCCTCTACCAAACCCGCTTTGTTTCTGATGGAGGTTGCCACAAGGAGATGCCAAAAGTCTGCTCCCCTTACACCCCCTCCCTCCTGCTCTTTCACCAGCAAGAATATGAATCAAGCCCTGAAGAGAGCTGTCAGGGAGGGATGATTTTCCTGTGATTATTGCCTGGGTGAGAGATTATGCCTTGTTTTTTTGCAAACTGCCTTATTTGCAGAGCAGAACACATTGGGCTCATGTCCAATTGATACATTCCTCTTCAAACAGCAGATCCAACTACAGAGTGAGATGCAAATTTAATTATTCCACATGTAGGAAACAGAAACGGAATCTCATTGTTAAATTTGTTCTCCTACGTTGGAAAGATAAAAAACAAAGAAAGATGCTGAAGTGGCCTGTGTGAGCTGAATACATTTCACTCCCCAGAGCTGCAGAGAAATAATCTCTGTTCCTGCTGCAGAAGCCTCACTGGATGGAATTCTTTCTCTTTTTCTCTTTTTTCTTTTCCATATTCATCATAACGATGAGCTGCAACTTCTTCCTCATTTGCATGTGTATGTGCCATTCACACCCCATTTCCAGGGAGTGTTTTGGGACTACTTCACTTCCCTTTGAAAATGATCTCCCAGGATGACAACCAAGCTGGTTGGGACTTAGGCAGTGGGACATCTAGACCATAACTGACACAAATGGTCCTCCTTAGGGATTTGTTCCTCTTGTCATGGCTCAGTTAAAGCTGCTTAGAGGACCACAGTGTCATCTGCAGAGTCTGTTTTCTGCTGCCCTTTACAAGTGGGTGGAGACCTCACCGGTGGCTCCAGTTTCTGAGAGGGAAAAGGATCTTTCCAGAAGGTTTTGCTCTCGGTCTTTGTGTCTTTCCCTCTGTGTCTGGTAATTGTTGCAGCTTCCTTCGTGCCCTGCTTGGATCTGGTAGCAATGGAGCACAGATGTAGTGTGGGCATTACCAATGAGAGGTTTATGGTAGGGAGCACCATCCTCTTTGGCACTAACTTGTTCATCTCCAGTATTAGTGCAGGACAAAGATCAAGAACTTTGAGGACAATTTAATCTTCCATCAATCCACCTCAATAGCATCTGGCTCCAGAACTTGTGTCCCATAGAGAGGAGAAACCTGCAGGTTCCCAGAATCATCTGCTACAAGAACTGCTGTGATCTAAGGGCAGCCTGAGCTCAGAGTTTGGTCTTCTTACCAAAAGGGTGATCTTGTGCAAGGTTGGGCTCCAGGCCTGTCCCTTGAACTTGCAATTGAGGGGTGACAGATTTATCTCAAGGAAAATTTGCCAGATCTTCTTTGGATGGTACTGAGAAATCACATCCATAAGCTAAACATAACTGATGAGGTCTGTCCCAGAGCCACTCCAGCTCCACTGCCCAGAGTGGGACAGCTGCCCCAGAGCCAGAGCCACGCTCTGTGCAGTGATGGATCAGCCACACTGGACCCATTCATTAGAGCTCATATCTTAGGATAGCAAGAATAAGTCCTGTACACTGTTACCCAGAGGAAAACTTCATCTTTTATCTCCCAGTGCATCCCTCATAGTCACAGGCTACTGAGCAACATCACCATTCTGTAGGGATGGGGAACATGTCCATGGAAGGAGCTCATGTCATAGATAACATATCACCCCCCCAGGGCAGAGGCATTTCTGGGGCACTCACCTCCTGCTGCTCCTTTGCCTGTTCTTTATCTTTTCCCAAAAGCTGCCTAAAATTCACATTTGGATGCACATGCTCCTTTCCTGCACAAAAACATCCCAAGATCTGCTTTTGGCTGAGCAAATTTCCCTGCCAGGAGCAGAACAAGAGGTGAGCAGGACTCCAGACCAGTGCAGAGTGTGATGGTGTTTAGATCCAAGCTGTGCATTGGCAGTGACTCTTTTAAAAGGTTCTCTCTCCTGAGAGGGTCTCACTCCTGTGAATGGCAGGTGTTTGGTGATTTTTAAACATGGATCATTTCTGTGATGTGGTTTGCAGCACAACCCCCAGATAGAGGCACAGGTGAGGGGGTGAAGAGCTGCAACACAAGGGCAGCCAGAGGCAGGAATTTTTTAATTAGCTTTTACACTGGAAAAAGGGTTTGTGTAGCCACACTTTTAGCTCAGGGGAATCCTTAACCCAGCCTTGCATAGCCTGAGCCTGCTTAACACAAAAAGGAAAAGGAGTAAGTCAAACAGGGGAAATAAACATTGGGTTGCAGTTAAAAGAACATAATTTCCTACCAAACTCTTTCTGTGTTTACCATATTAAATGATCAAAACATTTGCTCTGTATCAAACTGTGCAGATGGAGCATTAAAAGGTCAGCTGTTAACCTGCAGAAGCAAAGAGACTCCACATCTCTCTCTTAAAGATGATTCTCCATCCTGAATGGGTCCCCGTGGCACTCCTATAATAACACTAATGCTCCAAGTGGCCCTACAGTGACTCTCATTTGCAGTATGTGGAACCTCTTCATTAACACCCAAACTCCCACCCTAAAGATGGGTCCTGACTTTCTTATGGCACTTGAACAACTGAGGAAACTGAGACACAAGGAAATTAAATAGCTTCAATTAAAAAAAAATTAAATTTCAAATTCCTAATTCTCAGCCTCTCGTTCCAGTCTTCAGGCAGGTTTGTACACAGTAGAGTCTGTTGTATTAAATATTCAAAAAATCTTGGAACTGGGATAGTCTATGGATTGTGGATCTTTTCTGCCTAAATTGTTCAGCTGTGTGGTCAGTAATTCTAAAAGATTTGAAATGAAAATATCTTTGAGACCTGAAGAAATAGGTAAAGCAGGGCCAGTGAAGAGCAAGGTGTTCATATTCATGGAATAGGGGCTGGTCTACCCTTGGGGGCAGCTTAAAAAATAACAGCTGTATTGTGCCTTAGCCTCTTTGGGACAGATAAGAACTCTGCACCAGGCTTGATCCTCAGAGCCTGGCAGGGAAGTGGATTTGTTTACATTTTAGTTCAGAGGAGGATTTAAGTCCCTGTTTATCTTCAGGGCTCCTGGTACCTGCATGAACTCTCCGGTATTTTTCACTGAAGAACGAACCCCTCAGTGAATCAAAGCCTTGTTACATCGCTGTAGCAGATGGGAGAGGTGAAAGCCTGGCCCCACCTTCCCAACTGGCTAATGGAGCATCTGAGCTGGAATGCAGATGTTTCCACACTCACCTCTGCTTCACAGAGGAAGCCAGGAGTAGGAGGAGGTTTGAGATTTAGAGCATATCTGTACTCACAAGTCTATGCAAATGACTTCTGACTCTGGCTTCAAGCCTGAGCTTGGAGGTACAATACAGGTTAATTAAAGACACAGGAGAGTGTGGGGAAGATGCACAGATTGGATGAAGCAATAGTGGCGTGGCCAAGACTGAGCAAAGAAGTCCCAAGTTGATTCCAGGAGAGAAAATAGACACCACAAACCAGCTTTGCTTTTTTTTTTTTTTTTTAATTTATTTCTGAGAGGGAAAGAAGAACATCAAAGCACTGAGCAAAGCTGGTGCAAAAGTGGGATGGTCACTGCTGATTCTGGATATCCCCATAACTTCAGTAATACAGTAAAACTGGGATAAATTTCTGTGTGTGCTATGAGGCCCTTCCAAGCTGAGATATCCTGTGGGTCAATGATTCAGTGTGTCCCTGTTTGGCCATACACAGCCTGTTAATGAGTCCCAGAGGGCAAAGAGTGTCATTGCCCACAAATGGTGAAGCAGGTTTTCCAGTCTTTTGACAGAGTGAAACCATGAAGGCATGGGATGTGCTTCTGGCAGACAGCCTTCAGTCACACACCTTCTGTTTCTCGGGTCAGGACAGAGACAATCACTGGAAATTTGGCAATGTATAGTGAGGGAAGAGTCAGGCTAAATGACCCCATAACTTGTCCATTTCTCAAATACATTAGGAACCTTTTTATGCCAGGACTGTTATGCCTCTTTTATCCACACGTTAGAGGCTCAGCAAAGAAATTGGTATGAAATTGTGGTTCCTACTACTTCTACAAGAACTAAATCTTGGTTTGTTTTTCCTATTTTCTTTTCTTCATTTTTTTTTTAATAGCCATTCAGTCTTCTTTACTGAAGCCATAAAAAATACAAGTTATGAAAAACAAAAGGAAAAGGCTGTTTCTAGGAAGAGGAACGTGTCTCTGTATGTATTTGTGGACTGAGTAGCACAAGAGGGGACCCAATCCTCAATATGTTTTTAGGATGCATCACACCACAGAGACCTGAATTGAGCCCTCCAGGCACAACTGTAATGTAAATATTAATTAACATTAATGGTCTGTGACCTTGCCTGTCAGCTGGAAGCCAGTAAGACTGTGTGTGGCTGAGTATATTAATTTGTTGTAGGAGCCCTGGAAGCAGAGTCTGGTGGTGTGATGAGCACAGCAGGTTGCCCACCCCACTCTGCTTCTGGGTCATTTTCAGGGAGGGAAATCCCCACTGGAATGGGATGCTGGGGCTGTTTCAAAGAGCACTGGAGGCACAGGTGGGAGACAGGCTCATTGCTGAGCTCTGTGCCCTGCAGTGGGCTCCTCGTGTTGCCAGCTCTGGGCACGGTGCCATGTATTTGTCATGCTGGGAACACTATCTGCAAATGGTAGGTGCTCGAGCCAAAAGCATCCCTCATTCTCCTGGGCAGATGTCTCCAAGCTGTACCTTGTTCCTCTTGCAGCCAGGCACACAGCAATCCTTTGGAGGCCTCCAGCTGGAACATCTCAAGCTCCCACTTGCTCCCATACTGTGGCCCCAATTCTCAGTATCAACATCTCACCCGCTTTCCTTTCTTTCCTCCCTCCCTCCCTCCCTCCCTCCCTCTCTCTGCAAGCACCTCCAATGAATTATTAATTGCAGCTCATCCAATTAAAGGGCTCCTGCATGTTAATAATTCATGGCTGCTCGTCGGAGCGCTTGGCTGGCAGGCTGAGCAGCACGAGGGCTGGGGTGAACTGAGAGGAGTGAAGTGCAATAAAGAAAGGAAGAAATCAATAGTGTAGCACAGGCTGTACACATCCAGGAGACTCTTTATTATATCTGAGAATTGCTTTCTGTGATTGCTACCATCATTACTTCTGTATTTATTTTTTAACGACTCGTCCATCATGACGCCCGAATACATAACGAAAAAGGCCAATTGCACTAAACCAGTTAAACTCTTTCAATGCCTGGCACTGGGTGAAAGCAATAATGAGTTCATTTTGTCTCTAGTCCCTCTCCCAGTGAAGCCTTCCTCATCCAGAAGCCAGTTTTATTGTTACCTCTGTAGGTTACAATAGATCTACTGCTTTTCCCTCTGGAAATGGACCCATCAATGATGTTCATAGGAGCAACTTGCAGCTTAACAGCTCTGGCATTAGTACAGGAAGGCAGTTCCCAGGACATGAGGATGCCAGCAGGGTCTTCAGATGAAGCATGAGTGTGGTGCTGTTGCAGAACCAACAGGTGAAGGAAGAACAGGGAACAACTCTGGAAACCTCGCCCAAGGTTTGAGAAGAGCTGGCATTAGGAAGAAGTTTTTCAAGATGGGATGAGGGCCATGAATGTTAGAGGTGATATAGTGTCCTACAGGGCAGATCTGAAATGTAGAGAAAGGGACATTGTAGATTTTGGTATGGGAGCACAGTCACAGGGACAAATCCACACTGTCAAACAGCCAAGCTCCTTGTTGTCTCAGAAAGAGGCACACGAAGAATACAGGGTTGGAAGAGAAAGCCAGAGAAAGTCAAAGGAGAAATTAGATCCACTTTTTTTTTTTTTTGCCAGCAACGGTAGAACACAGAAAGAAAATTCTCAGTGAGGCTTTCAACAAGGGATGTGCAGATGGACCTCACACTGAGCCTCAGAGCCTCCTGAAAGGTGCCTCAACCACGGGGTAATGGTTTACAGCCAATAAACAACCCAGTAAAATGGAGTGGACTGTGCTGAGCAGGAATCAAATCAAACAGCCATGTCCTCAAAAGTCTTTTGTCTCTCTTTCACAGGGGTCACACCCCCCTTTTATAAACTTGGGGACTATGAAGAGGAGGTCAGACTTGTAGAGGGGAACTCTTTTTGTAGTCTTGCATGCTGGGGATGTTCTCCTTTAAACCACATTTGATGGAAACCATAAAAAAGCCCACTGATAATGTGTGATACAGCCAGCAGTGCCTGTGGGTGAAAGGAATTATTTTGAAAGGAATCAGGACTTTGTACAGCATCTGCTTCAGTAAGACTTCAGACTGGAGCTTTCCACCACACTGCAAATGCATAATATTGATGAAACACTACTCCTGCATGGGAGTGTGATGTGACTGAATCATAGATTTTAAAATATGTAAGAACTTGGAGGGAATGGTTATTCTCTTTTTAGTGCAAGTGATTTTAGTGCTGATTTGAGAACCCTGAGGAGAATGTGGAGTTCAGTCTTCATGGCCCATTCAGTCTTTGGTCTCTCGGCTGCAATTTCCAATTAGTGCTAATTTGATTGTGGTTTCTGTGGTGTGGATCATGATGACCTTTTATACTCAGCTGATCTGGCACTGCAGTTTGGTGGCTCTTTCCCCATGGGCAGTGCATAATTTGAGTCTCTGCCCCCACCGTATTTAAATGCTTTGCTCAGCCCCAGCTCCTGGTTAGGCTGGTTCTGAAGGTGTCCAGGCTCACTCAATATTTCTGTTTCCAGACCCCAAAGCCACATCCTGACTCCTGGCACAAAAGAAAGGGTAAATCCCTTGAAACAGTAAAGGACACTTAGAGGAGAGCTGTGATTAGGAGTGGCATGGCCCAGCTCTGGGTGGCTGAGGAGGCAACTCATTGCACAAATGGCTCAGTAACCAGCTGCTGAACATGCTCGAGGGAAAGGACAATCAGTGAGGGAGGTTTTAACATCTCAGGAGGCTTCTCAGTGATCGTGTCACCATCTCACCATCTGTGCAAGACAGGGCAAGGTGAATTCTGGCGTTGCCCTCACAGGAACTACCCTTCCTTGCACTAGAAGCAGCTCCTCTGTGCAGGGATGGGTGACACGACCTGGCACATGGCACAAACCACTGCCATCCAACCAGCTCTCTGCCACAGCCCCATCTCCACACAGCTTCCTTCCTAGAAAAGAGAAAGGACATCTTTTTCCAGATTTTTGCAATATCTCAGTTTGTTCCCTGTGTGCCCTCAGATCAATCTGACAGAATGAAAGCAAAGTGAGCTTGTAACGTTGCTGTGCTTTTAAACAAGAACAAGATCAACAGAAAATAGAAAAAAACAAATTTCTGTGGGGTTTTTTGTTTATTTTGTTGGGGGTTTTTGTTTTTCTTTTTTTTATCTTTAGTGACATTTTCATAAGGGAAGAATTGATCTTGCTTCAACTCTGGAGTTGAGTTCTTTGAAAAACCTTGCTTTTAGCTTGCAATAAAAAGGTGGAGAGGTGAGCACAGATGATGCCCCACTTCCAAACACCTCTCTGGAAGCTTGAATCCAAATTGAGTTCCCTTCCATCATTGCTTTGTACAATATGATTTTCCACTTGTTTCTCTCTCTGCTGTTTGCTTTATGTGTCTGTTAATACATAAGTCTGTTCTTTTTTATCTTGCTTGTATTTTTGGCACTTTTTTTTTTTCCCTTTCCCTGCTTAGCACTAAACTGCAGCACACACATTGTGCTTTCAGCTGCCTGTGATCTGTCAGCTGGCCCAGGAGCTTAGTCTGAATGGGCTATGTAAATATTGCCTCAAAATTACAAATATTCAGAATGGCAGTAATATATGGGGCTTTTGTTAAAGCATCTTGTTTTATGGGCTTAACCACAGGCTGGGAAGCACAGAGATGTTGATGTGTTATTTGTACAAGGGACACACACTCACGTGTACACAAAAAGCCCAACATTGTACAAATAGCAGTTCAGGCCATAAATATCATGGTAAAATTGCTCCCAAATCAAAGCAAGCCCCAAAAGAGACATGATGGAAATGAAGGCAGACTGCATTGCTTTCGGGGCACACACCCTGCTTTTTTCTTTTTTTTTTTTCTTTTTCTTTCCCTCTGAAAATGGGTGGAAAAGAGAACTCTGGTGCTGAGAAATCTATTCGGGTTCAACACATTTAGAAACAAAATGTACCTTTGTATCTAAAAATCTGAGTGTCATGAATATTTAACGTGGGAGGAAAGAATGATTTTGTCAGTGTGTAAAGCAGTCCCAGAGAGGCTTGAATTCTGCCTGGTTTCTATTAGCTTTCCTTCTCTGTAAACACACTGAGTCATTTGCTGCAGGAGAGGTGTGTGAGCACAGGGAGGGAGAAGCACGAGGGTGTAAAGAAAAATCCCCACTGCCATGAGAACAGAGGGGAATGGATTGGCTGTGCAAGGTGCTGCCTCCATCCTCACCCCTGGGTCTGTACAGCCAAGGTTTCAGCCCAACAATGGCATGAATTTGAAAGGTGTCCTGCACTGCTAAAAAAAAATAGGAAGGGTGTATGTAAACACTGACCAACCTCCCACAGAGCAAATCAGAACCCCGGAGCCACCAAGTGGAATCTTAGATTGGTGCAAACATGAACTAGAAAAGCTTTCTTTAGCTCATCCCCAGTTAGTTCACACCAAACCTGTTCCCTGTGGAAAGACATTGTGGTTGTTGAGGTGTGATGGGTTCCTATGGACCTCGTGAGCTACGTGCACACCATGAAACCTCCAAGCTACAAACATAATGAGAAGCAGGAGCTGCCTCTGGTCCAGCATAGCATCTGATTTTGTTGTCCTGACATGGGGAAGCCTCTGGACTCACGCAACCATATCAGTACATATTGAAGAAGGCAGAAAGCCTCTAAGTTAAGCAGATCTCAAGAGTTTGGCTGAGGATCAGGGCACCAGCTTGTTGCTCTGTATTTCATATTCCTTAGTCCAGGCTTTGGACTTCAGCAGGGCTGAGGAGGTGCAAATTTAAACCTGCCTGTGCCTTCTGAGCTGGGAGGTGAGGAGGGGGCTGCAACCTTCCCTGCCCTACTCTGCACCAGCACTTCCCAGGGATGGCCAGGGAACAGCATGGGCTCAGTAGACAGTTCTCTCCACTACTCCAGGTTTCATATGAGAAGGGGCACAGTGCTCATATATTCTGCCTGGACAGGTCCTGCTGCTTTGCAAATGGAGCTGGTTTGGCATCAGTCAGCAGCTGAGAATTTTATCCTGAGCTGCTTTTCCCCTCCTGTCTTTACCATGCAGGTTCTTGGTGCAGCTTTTGAGATGGGCTGCTTGTACCAGGCTGCCATCCAGAGGGGAAAGACTCGGTGCTGGGAATACCAGGCACTCACAGGATGAAGACATACTAAAGGGACAGCTCTGATCAGGAAATCAGAGCAAGGCTTTACCCCTGGGTCTAGGATGAGTTTTGAGACAGGTCAGATGTTTAAAGACATTTTCAGGATCCTGCTGGCTTGAACCGACCCCTTGCTCCAGAATCCTTTCTGATGAAATTCCAGATCACCAGCAGCAGCAGAATTTGCAAATGCAAAGAGATAATAATAAATGCTGTACATGACACTTGTCACTGGGAGATTTCAAGCACCTTGCCCTCTGGATCTTTACAGCTCTGCTCTCCCTGCCTTGGGGCTAATTACTCACCCTCTGGCCACAGACTTGAGCCTTTCCCTCTGTAGGACTCCAGACCTAACCCCAGACTGTGTCACTCAAACCTGTCCAGGCAGAGATGACCAAAACTGTGAACAGGACACAAAGCCACTGTTACCTGCTGTTTGAGACAAGGCCTGTCTGGTGTCTGCAGGTACTTTTGATCTCCAAACTCTCAGACCATGTTACTCAATTGCCATCAGTAAATAAGATGAATACACTCCTACAGGGCAGACACACCCATATAATCCGTAGTTTTTTCCACCTGTGGGCTTTGTGTGTGTATGGGTGCACATGTAGAGTTAGACACATCTGTGCACACGTTCAGGACCTTTTCAGTGTCTACATATAAATATGCCAGTATACCTATTATATATAAATACAGAGCCAGCGTGATGCTCTCTCTGTAAATGCAGTGTGATCAATAACAGTTCTAGTGCAGGTGGTGAGCAAAGTGCCTTGTTAAACTAATAATTGTACAGGAACCAAATCCTTTCTAATAAAATCTTTTAAAACCTTTATAAAATTTCCACTCTAAAGCCAGTTTTCCTAAGAGGCCTATAATTACTGAGAGTGGAAAGCAAAGAGCATAACTAGCCTCTCTTACCAGGTGCCCAATGGACACTAAAATGGGGCTGCATTGAGAAGGTGGCCCCTGTGGAGTCCCTTGATTGAGACACAAACCTGTAGGCTTGTGCTGTCCATCTCCTGTCAGGGTTTATAATTAAAGCTGTATTGCTGTTTATATTCCAGCAGCACCTGAAAGACCCAGTGCACAAGGTGCTGTGCAAACAGAGAGGCAGCAGGTTTGCTGCAAAAGATTTACAGCCTTGAGAGATAAAGTGTGCTGGAGGGGCAGGGGGGCCTGTGGAGAGGGGTGAGGAGGAAGAAGGACAGTGAGTCCTTCAAGGTGGTGTGTTAACAGAAGAAAAAGTCATGGGCCAAGCAGCTGCCACTCTCAGCCTCTCAAATTTAACCTCTATGAAACACTCATGTGGCTTGACCCAGGCACATCTATGTTGTGTTTGTGCAGAAGTGATACCTCTTAGCTGCAGCTGAAGGTTTTGGTATCTGGCAGGTGCCACCTGACTGCAGGGATCCCCTAAATGATACATATTTAGGATGGTTTCCAGGCCAGTGCAGAAAATTCCAGTGTCCCAAGTTCAGCTCCAAGGAGGAGTCCCTGGATCTGGGGAAGGGGAAGGGCAGCTGCTTTGCACTGCAGTTGCACAGCATGGAGGTCAAAGGCAAATCTGGGAGGTTTGTGGCTGACAGCACGAGGGGATGCTGACACATCTGGAAGCACTGGAGAGGAGGAACCCAGCAGGCTGAGGGTGTAGTAGATGGGCATCTACTACAGCAAATCCCACTGCAGTGGGAGCAGTGAGGGTGACTCCCAGCCAGAAGAGGCAGGAAAGCACACCAGTGCCATGCTCCCAGGATCATCCTACCTGCACTCCCTGGGAAAAGGCAGATCACCTGCAAATGAGGTACTATCTTCCCTGGAGGGGCCACTGTCTCCGTGAGGGTTTTCATTACCTCCAGTGCCATCCATCCAGGGCAGCATTAGTGATGCAGGGAAGAAAGGCAGGAATCAAGAAAGTTAGTAAGTCGTGGGCTGTGTTTGGTTAAACAGTGTCTTCAGGCTTCAAAACTAATGCATATGGAAGGGGGTGTTATGTAGGGACACTCAGCTTCCTTCCTCCGAGTTAATTAACCTCCCTCACCCCCGTGCTGTTATAGACACAGCCAGTTCTGCTGCATATGTCAAGGGCATAATTAGCAGAGGCTGAGCAAACCACACACAGGATGGGAACGTGCCTGCAAGATGGACACGAGTGAAAGCCAGGCACCAGCAGGGACAGGGAACCTCAGCGCAGGTGACCAGGTGCAGCAGGAACAAACCTGAGCTGCTGGAGGGAAAGATGGGGGCTGCCCCCTTTTCATTCCCTTCATCTGCTATCTGCAGCTGTAGGGTATGGATGGGAGGCTGATCCACCAAAGGAGAGCAGGTTCATTCTCTGGGGGGATGACAAGGGGTAGGAGAAGCTTAGTGGTAGAAGACAGTCTTCCTCAGTTTCTCTTCATCCCACTTGCTGGACTCAGACCTCCAGTGTTTCCAGATTTTTAGTGCTGAGAGGACACAACCTTCCTCCCTCATCCAGTTAGCAAGATGACAGATCCTCAGGGGACCCTTCTCCATCATACAGGAGAAGGTCTCCACCCTCCCTGCCACCCCTGCAGCTCTGCCCAGCCCTGAACTCCCAAACCCTCTGCAGCCAGCACTCCAGATCTCATCTCCCTCCTGCTAACCCAGGTCCCATATTCTCATCCCTTGGGATAATGACATCTCTGCTGTCAGGAAAATGAACTCCCCTGGCAAGGAAGACTTAGGTGGAGACTAACAGTGACCAGCTGATGGAGGGAAATGGCCCTGCCTGGGGGCACGGGTGTGGGGATCCCCGTGGAGGTGCCACCTCTGCTCACACTACTCATTTCATGGGACCTTTGTCCCTCACTCCTCAGTCTCAGTGGGTCCTTCCATGCCTGTTTACAACTCCATCTGTGCTGGCTCCTCTTCTTCCATCTACTTCATCTATTAGCTCCTCCTGCTGCATATCACCTATAGATTCCAACCATCCTGGGAAAACCCTTATCCAGGAGGGAAGACACCCCAGGGCTACTGTCATGCAGGTCCCTGTGAATGGAAGGTGTGAGAGGAGCAGAAGTCTGATGATTCCCTGCAAGGCCTCACCTCCTCTGCAGCTCACAGCTCCTGACACTGCCTCCTCCCTTCTCCCCAGAATCACAAAACACACATGCAAAACATCTCCAATTTTTAAATGTTGCTGGTTTAGAGAAACTTAGTGCTTGTTCCAGCTGCAGGCACTAAATCATCCCTCTCCCCTGGACGTGTGCTGAGGAAGGAAGGCCAGTGATGAATGGGGCTGTCCGTATTTACACTGGGAGCAGAACAGCTGTGTGCATCTCACTGTGCAATGAGCACTCTGTGCAAACTCGGCATCCCCCCTGCTTCCTCCCCCACTGGGACCTGACAGAGATGGATTGTCCACTCTTGCAGAGCACTGCCCAGCACCACACATGGCTCCCAGCACCTCCTGAAAGGGAGGAGGGGGGAGAACCTCACTCTCGAGTCATCAGAGTTGCTGCATTTCCATGGTGAGTTGTATTTCCTGGGATGACTTTACAAACAAGCAGGCCACAGAAATAAGAGAGAAATGCTGGTGAATCCTGAGTGAGAGGGGGGAGCAAAAGGGATATCCTGGCTTTTTCTTGCAAGGAACTGCAGCCAAGATGTCGAGCACCTGTAGCACTTTTCATCCTTCAGGCAAATTCTCAAGGTAAATATTGATGCCCTAATGCTCTGTGTAATCAGACTGCAGTTCTCTGCACAGAGCTCTTGGACTGGGGAGTTTAAGAAAAGCTTAAATTGTTGGTAAGACTTAGGCAATGTAAGGACAGCCAAAACAGGCTCCCCATCCCTTTTGCTGCTGTTTCTGCATGGAGAAGCTGTGGCTGCCCCATCCCTGGAAGTGTTGGACAGGGCTTGGAGCAACCTGTTCTAATGGAAGGTGTCCCTGCCCATGGCAGGGGGTGGATCAGGATGGTCTTTAAGGACCTATCCAACCCAAAACATTCCAGGATTCTGGGATTCCAGGTTTTGTGCCTGTCTTGATTTACAAGGCTGTCACCTTCACTTGATGGTGTGATCTCAGCTGTAGGTGGAAGGAAATACTTAGTTCTTCTCTGTGCAACCCTGCCACTGAATTTCCCTCCTTCCAAGCAGACTCCCATTCTTACAGATCTGCAGGTTTTCCTAAGAACTTGTATCCCTGTAAATTAGCAGGGAAATTTCCAGAGATGACCACGGTCTGTCAGGTGCTTCAGGCAATTACCACATCTCAGCAGAATGCTTTGCTTTCCCCACATCAGCATGTTCTGACAGGAAAAATATGAGAGTTCCAAATCAGTCAGGACTTTTCTGATCCTATTTCCATTCTACTCCTTAGCTGATGGAGATGTGCTGCATACAAGCAATGAAACTGTGAGCAAGGGGATGAGCTGCAGGGTTGTCTACATCCCACATGCCTGGAGGTGAAACAAGGGGCTAAAGAAGGAGAGATGCTGAGATATGACTCTGATACCTTCACCCATCTCTTTACTCACAAAAAATTAAAATTAGAGAGTAGGATGGGTGTCTTCACTGCACAGAGGAGAAGAAAGGCTCTTGGCACTGGGCTTTGGAGAGATGACACCATATGAGGCTCCTACCTGCTCCAAGTAGAGCCAGGTGAAGAGGAGAAAAGAAATAACTTCTAATTCCATTTGTTCCTGTAGCAGACCAGAGAAAGGCTTGCCTTGAGATCCCAAATTCAGCATAGGCTCCCTGGGTAGGGTTAAGCCCACAGGTGCCATCCACTCCTGGAATCAGGCCAATCCAGCCCAGCACAAGCTGGAGATGGACTAAACTCCTGTGGGCTCCACAGGGCTCTGTGGTCACGAACACATCTCCTCCCCACCATCATGGGCTGAGTGAATCACTGAAGGGGGAAAAGAAAGAACTGCAAATGGAAAATGGCATTTTCAATCTGCTGGAGTGTCTGGGAAGGGGAACAAAGGTAGACTCAGGGAAAAGCAATGAGAAGAATGGCAAGGAGCTAGGAAAGGCTCCTTGCCTTATTCCTATGCTGCTCCACTCCACACTCAGATAAAGTGGTCCCTTCTCTCCAGCCTTCTCCTTTCTAGTCACACACTCTGTTGGTTAATTCTCTCCTCGTCGAGATCAGAGATTAGATAGAGCCTGGATTTATAGCTAGTGAAAATAAAAAGAGCTGCTCCTATCAAGGATTCAAATGATTAAATATCCCACCATAGAAATACTTTTAACTTCACTTACAGTACAATTTCACTTACACGGTGATGCAGTTGACAGCACTAACAAAAGCTGCTTGAGTAATATGGGGCCTGAAGAGACAGAGAAAGAAGCTGGAGGAATGAGAAAAAGGGATAGAGACAGAAATGGAGAGAGAAAGAGAGAAATGGGATTAGATAGTGAGATGCAAAGAGAGGAAAGGAAAGGCAGGAAAAGAGAAAGAAAAGAGGAGGTTGGCTCTCTCTGCCTACAGCATTAAAAGTACAAGAGCTAAACCAATTAAACAATGAAAGGAAAGCAAAGGATTAAATGAAGGGCTATGTAAAACAGCTCCTATAATCCAGCTCATTTACTGCTCTTTATTCTCCATTTCCCTCTCATGTTGATCCTCAGATTCAGTAGTGCCAGGGCCAGGCTTGCGGTGCCTCGCGCCTCTTCCACGCGGGGTCCTGCTGGCACCTTGCTGTGTCCTGTGTGCTCCTGCTCCTCCTCTGCATCTCCCAGAGCCCCTCCTCCTCCCCTGCCCTGCCAGGGGCTGCCCAGGCTGGGGCATGGCAGTGGTGAGTGATGGCAGCACTGGCCTGGGGATGCTCCTGGGCAGGAGAGTGAGACCAGCCCCAGCTGTGGTCCATCCATGGTTGGACTGTTCCTGCTCCCTGGCCAAGCTCACCCAGGGACAGCCTCAGCAAGGCACTGAGAGCCCTGCTGTGAAATGGGGCTGTCCCCTACCATCCCTGCCAACAGATCAGAAGAGGGGCTGCTCTTCTCCAGGAGCTGCTGGACAGCCCCGTTTTGGACAAAGACTGTGGGAATCCAAAGCACAAAGAGGAATTTTCAGGGCATTTTTTGCTCCTGCTGTCTCTGAAGCTCCTCTTCTCCCTCATTCCCTTCCTTCACACAGCAGCACAGCATAGGAGCCATGGGGGCTGGAGCAGACACAGCCCCAGAGAGCATGGGAGGGCTATACCTCTCACCAGGACACTGCCCACCAGGGGTTGCATGGGAAGGAGCATTTCCATACCTCCTCCATGTCTTGCTGGTCCTGGCATCCACCACAGCTCCCCAAACCTGCTGAGTGGGTCAAGGTGTCCTGCAGACACCATGGCAGTTATGGGGAAAGTGTCTGGTAGCTAAAAATGCCACAAACAGGACATGGATGGGCACAAATATCTCTCACCCACCTTCTCCTTCCCCCCTCTTTCTCCATTTGCTTGATGTCCAAGAGTGATTGTTTCTTTTCTGGCTACTTCCTGCAGTTTTGATCTCAGCCTCAGGGAGAGCAGAGGGACAGCAGAGCAAGTCATTTGGGGAGGGACAGTGGGGGAAGTGTGGCTCCCTGGAGGAGGTTATCTGTGCCTGGCCACTGTCTGCAGGGATGCTGTGCTATTTGGAAATTACTTTTCTTCCCCTTCAGCACTCCAGAGCTACAGATCATTTGAATTCACCCTCTCCTTCCCTTTCAGGAGACAGAAAGGCCCCAGCCGTACTTGAAATGAGACAGATGCTTATGGAATTGTGGTTTTAAAAGCATTTTTCAGTTGAGTTCTCTCCTTTTCTACACAGAGCAGTCCAATGTGAGCTGACTAATAAATGCATTATCTTTTTTTTCCCTTTCCTAGGAGGGTTTGATATGGCAGCTCCATAGATCAGCCTGGTCTCCAGGGATATTTCTGCCCTAAACAAAATGGAAATTGTCTGCCCCCTCAAAAGCCCTCAGTGACTCATACAATAAAGAGAACCCATAAATATTTGGGTAATTACAGTCCGTTCACCTAAATTCCATAAGAGGCAGAGCACTTTCTCACTCGCTGTCCTTAAGTGGCTGTTGTGTGTTGCTGTTCACTGCCCTGTGTTGCTGTAAACATCCAATTCCCCCTAAATGTTCAACCTCTTCCCAAGCAGTCAGCAAAGGTTGGGAATATTGCATAGCTAAAGGATGAACAGTTGTGCAATGAACAGTGAGTTAGATCATAGAATGGTTTGGGTTGGAAGAGACCTTAAAGACCATCTTATTCCACCCTCTGCTGTGGGCAGGGACACCTTCCACTAGCCCAGGTTGCTCCAAGCCCCATCCAACCTGGCCTTGGACACTTCCAGGGATGGGGCAGCCACAGCTTCTCTGGGCAACCTGTGCCAGGGCCTCCCCACCCTCACAGGGAAGAATTTCTTCCTAATATCCAATCTAGCCCTACTCTCTGTCAGTTTGAAGCCATTCCCCCTTTTCCTGTCACTCCATACCCTGGTAAATAGACTTTCTCCATCTTTCTTGTAAGTTCCTTCAGGTCCTGGAAGATTTATTTATATTTCTTTATTTTATATATAAATATATTGCTTTATTTGTTTGATACACAGCACACACAGAGCTGGTGCCTTTTGTCTACTGTCCCATCAAGGACCACCAAAACCACTCCATAGCCACCTCCTTGAGCTGGACCCCTGCTCCTGGAGAGGGCTTTTGCTGGAATCTGCTGTATCCAGGCTCTCCAGTGCAGTGACAGCCCTTGAGATTAATGTGTTTAAAAATGATATTGTAACTGTGTGGTTGTTAGTAGTTTACTGCTTGTTGTCGCCACTCCATGAGGCAGATCCAGCTACACAAATATCTGATCTGGGTTGCCTACAGTGCTTTGCAGCTTCCCTGGAATGGTTACAGCAGGCTCATGCTACATCTATTTGCTGCTGCATAGAATTATCAGAGACATAAGAGTAGAGAATACATATTTCAAAAAGAATGGATCAGGGAAGGTTTGGGCTTTGTTATTTTCTTCCCTCCCTCCCTGCCTCCTTGGACCAGGGTGAACTACAGGGTGTGCAAGAAGCTTTTTAAAACCCCTCCGTGGAATCAGGATATTTGGAGCAGCACTGCCTGCACTCCCCAGCACTCTGTCCCTTCTCTGGGCTCATCTCTTCTCTGTGAAATGACCTTTTGCAGAGGCCGTGGTGACAGGAGGGCCACAGGTTTCCTTTTGCCTGACCCAAGACAGTCAAACAGACGTGAAGCGGATTTGCAGAACGTGTCTTTCTCGCTTTCCTGACTTTCCAACAGCCCCTCAAAGAGTATCTTCACTGTGAGAAAACCTGGGCTGGCTGAGACCACCTGGAAAGCAGCACAGTCACTGCTCCTGCCAGAGGGAGGGATGGAGAGGGCTACAGAAATAGGTTTGGTCTGATCCAGAGGGGAGCTCTCCGAGGAGCTGGTGACTGGCAATCCCAGTGTGGGAATGAAAAGCTGTGAAGCTTTTTTGCCTATCAAGGGCAGTCTCCTCCCTCCAGAGGTAACAGGCCCAGCTCCCTCTGGAGAAGCTTTGAGCAGCCCTAGAGCCCGGGATCAGACCTTGTCAGTCACAAACTTTCTATTACAACCTGCTTCATCAAACGCTTCATTTTATATTTGCTTCTTCCCCCCTTCCCTTCTCCTCCTGCTGCTTAGACTTTGTTTCTTTCCTTGCTATGGGTGATGGTGCTTCTAATCAGCACTTTCCCTGTCTAATTGCCTCATTCTGAGCTTCTCCCTGAACCTGTCAGACACAAACTCACACTTCTTGCTTTGCTTGTCACGAGAAAAATTGTTCTTTTAAATGTGTCTGGGAGAGGCACAAGGACACAGAATGCTCCAGGGAGAGAGAAGGATGGAGCAGTGACTCACTGCAGTTACTCAGTACATGGTAATTCTAAAAGCTGCCCCTCCCCAACTTACCTGGAGATGCACAAACACAGCAAAAAGAAAATTCCCTGTCTCAAAGGCTTCCCAGTCCAAAGTATGTTGACACTGAAAAGTCCCTGTGGAAGTTGTGCCTGCTGTGATTATAGCAGAGCATGAGTGGATTACTTGGTGAAACAAACCATCCATGGCAGGAGGGATTATTTTGCATGTTAGAGGAAGATTTGGGGACTTTAAATACTAATACTCCATTAATGATTAATATATCTCTTGCATAGGAACCAGCTGGGTGACCTATTCCCTCTGTGCCTCAATCACATCAGATGTGCAAGGAGAGGAAAAAGTTTCTGTGCTTTTGCTGTGCCAGGTTTGCACTCAAGTAAGAAATTTCTGTCTCATTTTAGAGAATGAGCAGAGCTCTGAAATTCACCTCCCACATTCAAGTCCTCTATTATCCACCTAAATTAGATTATTTGTGAAGCAGGTTGATGCTCACCCCTGGTGATAGCAGAGCAGTCTTTCAGGCCAAGGTATTTGTGGTTGTCATCTCCTGATAAGAAGATAACAGTGTTCTTCCACTGACACATGAGCTTCAGAGCTGGCAGATTTGCCTCTCAGAGATAGAGGGGGGTTATGTGTTTTTTGTAGCTCAGCTTAACATTTCCTTGCTAAGATAAATGATGACCTTGGTCTCACCTCCACCCGTTTTGTCTCACTAAGTAGGTGACAAAACTGATGTCCAATCTCCAGGTCTTGCCTGAAGTTATTTGGAGGGCTCTGACTTCATGGCAGTTATGTGATAATGGAGACATATTGGGCTTATCCTTTACATTTTCTCCCCCAAGATTCTCTCTGTGGCTCAGGACAAGCCTTTTCTGCCCAGGGTCCCTCTCACCTCCTCAAGAATTAGTCAGGGAGTGAAGTTTTATTCACAGTAAATAATATCTTGTTGCTTCTTGTTGCCTGCAAGTTGAGAGATCACAGCTGTTTCCTTTTCCAGTTTTCCCTTTGTGTTTTGGAGAGTTTTGGGGATGGGGCACAGAGAGATCCACATGCCAGTGGCGTGTGGGAGCTTGCTCTTGGTAATATTGGCAGGAGGAGGTGTCTGGGAGCTGTCAGTGGTGTTGCTCTGTCCTTGCTGGCTCTCTCCTGGGGCACCTTTGAAGAAGTTTCCCCAAGATCCCCTCTACCTTCCCAGGATTTCATCACTTGTGACCCACTGCAGAGCTGCTGGCAGGTGAGGTGGTTACAGAGCAGCTCTGACCTCCTGGTGGGGCAAAAGCACAGAGATATTTGCAGGGTACAGTCAGAGGGCAGAGCAGAGAGGGGGAGAGATTGACTGGGGGCCACGCGAAGTGACACACCTGTCAAACAACGACACAGCACATTTGGGCCACGAAAATATCCCTTCAATCAAGACAAGATCTGCTATTCACAAGGACAAAGCCAAGGCAGCATCTTCTCCTTGTCTCAGAAAATTAATTTAAAATAAAAAGTGTGGAGAATTCAATAGCAGGAGGAAAGAGATCAAGCCATGCCTGCGCATTGTCTTGGGCCCTTGTCCCTCCTGCCTCTGTGTGGCACTGGGGACATGGTACAGCTGCTTTTTCAAGGAGCAAAACTTATGCTTTGTGTTTTAACACCCAGTTAAAAGCCCCCAAAGTTGATGACAGCCTCAAAAAAGATTTTACCTTTAGATCACCTTCTTTGCTGCTTCCTTCCCCCCTTCCCAGGCAGGCACTCAACAGCCTCCATCCCCATCCTCTTCCAGGAGGAGTTGGGGTCACCTCCAGGACAAGACTTTTGCCCTCTGCTGCCACTCCCACCAGATTCATATTAAATAAAGCAGAGCTGACTTTGGCCTTTTTTCTGATTAGGCCAATAACTCTCTTCCTGCACTTTTCCAATCCCTTGCTGGCCTGCACGTGGGATACAAATGACTCCACCCATGTATTTCATCTCATTTGTGAATCATTAGGCCTCACTTTAGAGGGTTTGCATCACTCCACGCTCATCTTTCTACTCCTAGCCTAATTTTGGGCTTTGGCCAAAGAGCATTCAGGCTTCACTTCTATTCCTTTACCTTCAGTTATGTATTATTGAATTATTCAGGCACTTTTCCACTGGGATGAATTGAAAATACACAATGGAAAATGTAGTTTCTCAAAGGAAAAATTTGTTTGCAAAATCAACATGCTATATATATATATATATATATACACTTTCAGCCACACTGATTAAAATAGAACCATGGCTCAAATATTTCAGTTTTCTAAATGTTTTGCTTGAAAGCAATCAAACAAAATAATAAACATATTTGGCTTATGATACACTAAACACTGCCTCATAAAAAATTGGAAGCTGGACACCTGTTCTCCTGGTGGGAGAGGAATTCCTCTTGTACTTTTGATTTGTGGTGTATCACCCTCATTGCAAGACTCCGGGATATTTTTGGATATGCTCTTTGGAATCCTGTGATCCCTATTTTTGCAGCAAGTTGGTGCTTCTACAACTCCAGCAGGGAACGCGTCACTAAAGAGAAATAGATGTTTAATATTGAAAATTCAGGGAAATGAAGTAAATCAAATGAAAATGTTTGTTTTCATTCAGTGGTGTTATTTTAATTTGGTGCTCTTTTTTTCCTTTTAGTTTTTCAAAATTGGAAGTAATCACAATGGAAATATTAAAATTTGAGCATTTGTTCACTTTGGAACTTTTTTTTTTTTTAGATTTCCTCATCAATAATAAATATCCAATTAGAGTTAATTTTTTAATTTTTATTGCAAGCTAGGTGAAAAACTTGGGCTAGAAACTCCAAACGTAACTCTGTGCTGTGATTTATGATGACAGAAAATGAAGAGCCAGCAAAAAGAGGAATAGGGGCAAGAGTCTTTTCCCACATGGATCATGGTGGGCTGACACTAATGAAGTTAAGAACAATTTTGGGTGGGTGCAAAGACAGGATGGCCCCTGGTTAATCTGAGAACAAAAGCAGCACAAAGACAGTCCTGCCTCGTGAAGAGCAGAATGAAACTTCAGCTGTGCCCAGGCCCCATCTCTGTCTTTGAGTTTTTAGCATTTCCATCAGAAATCCATGGTGGAGGGATAAAAGCCAGGCCCACTCCAGCGATTCCTGTGAGCTCTGGGACTGCTGCAATTAAAGATGTGCCTGGGAAAATGCTTCCCATCTTCTTCCTCACCCTTGGTGACCCCAGGGAAACTCTGGACACCCCCATCTTCATCCTCTGGTCCCTTATGTATCACACATATCCCTTTTGCCACTCTGGGAACTATGAGAAATGCAAAAGGCTTCTCTACCCTCAGATGCTTTTGGGGGTGTTTTTATCACCAGTAGGATGCATATTGATTTTGAACCAGCCTTGTTTGCCTGAACTCCAGAGCTGGCAGGCCGTGGACATCATTTCAATCTCTTCAGCACTCCCAGGCGTAGGGTGCCCTCTTTTTATTTTTAAGGCATGTAATAAAGCACAAAATTAATTCCATGTCTGATTTATGCCCAAAGCCACCATTCTTTGTTCTTCCAGCTGAGGTTTGATTGGATTTCATTAGATTCTTTCCCATAGAGGCAGATAATTTTCTTCAGGTTTAAGTTGGAGTGTTTCTGGGCTTGTTTGTGGTTTGGTGTTGTTTTGTTATTATTGTTAAATAGCTGAAAAATAAATTCTAACATTTGTCTGCATGAAGCTATTCAAACAAAAATAAAGAACATCCCTTTTTAAAGTCAAAAGCAGAGGTATTGCACAGACAAGGTTGTTCCATAATTCTTTCCTTTTACTCTTGCTATTTACTGACTGCCTTGTGTCATTAAAAAGTATTGTCACGAGATGCTGTTGTCACATTTATAACAAGACCTAGCAAACGATTCTCTTGCAGACCTGCATTTACTAACAATCCCAGCTTAGCAGCTTTCAGCTAAAAAAAAAAAATTGGACATGCCTAGATGGGCTGGGCAAACACCTTTCCTACCTGATGCTTCCACAGGGAAGGGGAAGGGAGAAGAGAAGCTGGGGAAATAACTAGAGGAGATGGGGGAAAAGCATCATAAGGTGATAACAGAGCTGAGTCGGACTCAGGTTACACGTTCTTGTACATAACAAGACTAACCTGCCCTTGATGTTCTTATGGGCTCCACCAGCCAGAGAGAAGTGCCTGGAAGATTTTCAACACTCAGCAGTTGTTTAAGGAGCCAAAAGCAGTGTGTTCCCAGCTGGGCACTCGTAGCTTGCAAGTTGTCATTGCCCTGCCCAGCCCAGCGCTTCCACCCAGCCTGACGCGGGAAGGAATTTCATAGGAATTTATAATTTCTTTAAGTTCTGAGATCACAGCTTGCAACTAATTATAGAAATAAATAACTAGTGACTGGAGCCATCTGTTCTTTATTTGGCAGTGCCTTTCTTCTTCATGAAATTAGCACACCTGCAACCCACACGTTTTCCTGAGGATGGGTCACTCTGCCCTCTAAACTGCAGACGAATTGCTGGAGCTCAGGCAACCCTCTGGAGATGTTGCTGCTTATCCTCACCCCCAGGGGAGAATAATTAATATGCTCAATTGAGTTTCATTAGTTATTCAGGTTGAGGGAAAGCAGAGACTTGGAGGTGCAATGGTAAATAGATGTTTATCACCATGGTTTGAACCTCATTATCGCTGCAGAGCTTGGAGGGTTTGGCTCCCGCAGCCTGGCTGCATCTTTCCTGGTAAAGTAGGAGTCAGGAAGGTGTGGGATGGACATCACCCAAATCCAGGCAGTTTAACACAAGGTTTCCCATGTATTCAGTGGAGGTTAAATCAGGGCATAATGTGAGAAATTCTATTTTTCTCTCTTTTTCCTCTCTGCTGTCACATTTCCCTTGGTTTAATCTTTGGCATTGAGGTGTTCTGTACAACTCTGATCATGGGAATGAATTTTAAAAGGATTATTAATTTTACTTTTTTTTTTTTGAGTTTGACTTTTAGCTTAAGTCAAAAATATTTCAGGTCTTTAGAGCCATAATTAGATATATTGTCCTTAACCAAATGCCAGATAATTTGTACGCACTTGAGGTAAATCTTTTGCTGGAAAGGTAGGCAAATATTGAAATACGTAATGAAAATGAAAGGAGGCATGAATAAAAAAAACCCCACACAACTATTTTAAATCTTTTAAATTACTTTCTCTTGTCCCTCTCATTAGTAAATATTTTAGTTATTCTTGCACTGAACAAATCCTCCTTTCAGGGCTTCTGTGTGTCTTTCCCTCTCATTAACATTCTTTTTTTTTTCTTTTTAAACAAGTCATAAAGACCTAGTTTTTTTTAAAGTTCACATCTTATACACGATGCAGATGCAGGGAGCAGAGAGAGAGAAGGAGCAGCGTGTTAATTCATTCTGGGCAGGGATTTTTTTTTTCTTTCTTCCTGCCTTTAGATGAGAAGGAGTTTGCTTTTGGCTGAAAACATTCAAAGTAAGTGCAGCACTTTGGGAAATAGCACATAAAGGGACTTTAGCAGGAGAGAGAAATGAAAAGGATGGAAAAGTCGAGCAGTGACAGAGGTAGTCAGAGAATTTACAAATTATTTTTTCTGACAATGCAGACAGCTCTAGGAGGCTGCCTTCTCTTTCAGGATAAAGTCACTTGTCATTCGGTTAGAAAAAGACAAGGGATGTGTCAGGAGTTATTTGAAACGTGAAGTATTGTTTTTAGCTTCTTTCTTGCTCATTATTGTAGTAGCAAAGTGCTCTCTCTGCGCTGAAGGGAAGGCTGAAATTGCAGCAGGGAAGGAGGGCTGCAGGACCAACGGGGCTCAGCAATTCCCAGGGCTGGGCTGGACTATGGAATAAAAAAGGATTTGAGGACAGTATTGAAGACATGGGGCGAAGGAGTAGGTTTGTACCAGGAATGAGGGGAAATGGGGATTATGGGATGAGCTCCATACAGGCATACAGGGCAGCTGGGAGGGAAGGGACACAGCTCAGCACCAGGGACCTGCTAAGGACATGGGGCTGCACAGATGAGGGACCACCAGAAGATGCTCAGGTGAAGGGTGGCACTGACTATTGCCTATCACAGTGTTTCCCTTTTATTCAAGTCCTCTCTACCTCCTCCCCTAGGCTGGGTTCCTTTAGTGCTTTTCCTGTGCTAGAGGAATACTCTTCCCAGAAAACTCCTTCCCAAAACTTTCTCCTCTCTGCACCAGCACTGCTTGGAAGCATCACATGAATGCAAAGTGCAGCACAGATACAAACCAGCCTTGCTCTGTATGGCAGGTTTTTAATTCCCACATTCCCTGACCATTCCAGAATAACCCTACTATCCAAATATTTTCTTGGGGCATATCAGATACTGCACCTGCCCTGTCTTCTCCATTCCAGTCTTTCCTGATCCAAGCAAAGGAAGTTTCAAACCAACTTTCTATTCAGAGCCAGCCTGCTGCAAGCCCCGACTGCTGCAGAAACGCAGTTGATGGATTCTAGAGCCAATGGCACAACTCCAGGCTCTGGGAAAGCTGGTGTGTGGGGAACACACTCCCTGCTATCCCGCGGAGGGCAGGTAGTGCTCCGATGTTCCCAGCTATCCCAGCTTTCCTTCTGTACCTCTCCCCGTAATGGCTGCAGTTAGCAAACTCACACCGGTGGCAGATAAGCATCTGGTAACCCATGGCAACCAAGTTTCTTTAGAAAATGGTCTTCCGGTAATTTCCTAAATGAACAGGCTTTTTTTTTTTCCTTGTTGGAAATGGAAGAAAAAAAAAAAAAAAAAGAAAGGAGGAGGGGAAAAGAAAAGGA
>VYXB01008800.1:444252-497436 GCA_013397135.1 Pachyramphus minor
GATAGAGAAAGGCACCAGGTGTGTTTGTGCACACACATGTGGAGAAGCGCCACAGGCACCCCTGGGTGCTGCAGAGGGGGATGATCAGCTGCACCTGCAGGTTGGGCACCTTTACCTGTCCAGCCCTCACTCCACGCAGGATTTGGGGTTTGGTTATCCCACCAACAATTTTTTCCAAATCTCATCGTACCAGGCAAATGTTAAATCCCCAGCTACAGGATCAGAGGGACAGATGAGATCAGATAGAGGCACAGACAGGGCAGCAGACAGTGAGACGGGTGTTTGTGCAAGTTGCTGTTACAAGATGAGGCTGATTATATTCCATTCTGGATTTGATTAGATTGCATAAGTAGACAGACCAGCAGAAATGAGCTGCCTGGGAGCGCAGGACATTTAACTAAAGGTCAGACAAAATTGCCCTGGAAACTGGTAGATGAGAGAAGTGTGGAGGTGGAGGTGGAGCTGTTAGGGCTGGCTCTGGTAGAGACACGGGAAGAGCTTAATTGCTGGAATTTTTGAAAGTTGTGTACGTCTCACCTCGGAAATACCCTGCATAAACTCACCCATCCTGCAGCCATCACCCTGCAGTGTTCACCTCACAGCATGGGGAGACCATGGGAGCACCCTAAATCAGCAGGGCACAGCCCCAAACACTCCCCACCCTCCCTGCATGGCCACAAACATCCCCTGCTGACAATCCCTTCATGTATCCAGCTGACCTGCCCATGGAGGAAAGAAAGCACAATCTTCCACCCCTGCCTTCCACTGCAGCCAACAGCCTCATAACAGGGAAATATTTTCTTTGTTAACAAAACCAAAACTGCAGAGGAACTGACACTCATAGGCTTTGTTGACAACATCTGTATTATTTTTTTAATGTATATTTTTACCCCCTCTCTAAATTAACTTTTCCTTTAAATATATTTTTCCAGCAGGCCAAATAATTGGATTTTTCTTTGTCAAAAGAAGGGAACATAAATTACTCCTGTTGGGTGCAGATTAGGTTATGGGATTTCTTTTCTTCTGTCACCATCAATGCCCCAGTGTCAGAGAGCTTTAATATTTAATGCATTCCTAATTAGTCTCCATTGGCCCAGGGCACTTAACAAAACCTGACACCGACCATCGAGTCAAGTTCATTTAGAGAGCACAATTACCCAGCCATCATTTCCATCCTGCAGCTGGATTACCCATGAAATTCCCTTCCCAACCTCCATCCTTGCTCCCACCTTCCCACAGTTGCAAGTTAATTATGGGGGAAAAATTAAAAAAAAAAAAAAAAAAGAGGATTTTATTCCAGTGACAGAAGATACAAATTATCTCATTTGGTCAGGGCAATGACATTTCCAAGATTCCTTTAATCTCTAAGAAGCTCTGCTGCGTTGAGCGGCATTTACGGAAGGTTGTTGCTGCTGGTGCCACTGATGCCTGGGTTCCTTGTTGCTTTGCATGCTCCAAAGAGCTGAAGTTCCTGTTTTCCCAACACACAGGATGATTGCCTGGGAAAAGAGAGGGGAAAAAAAGCACCTGGAAAAGAAAATATAACTTTAAATCATAACGATTTGCCCAGGGAGACTTGGTTTGTCTGGAGAGACTCAACAGGCACAGGCAGGGGTTGGTTGTGGTGAGAGACAGAGACAGCAAAAATGAGCTGGAGATGGAGAGTCCAGCTGCACAGCACTGAAACTAAGGGATATCCAGGGATAAAACATGGGATATCCGGCTCTCCAGCTTTTGGAACCTAACCCTGGTGTCACCCTTGGTGCATTTCTTGATAAATCCAAGAGAAACAAGCTCTGGAAGCACTGACCTTTTGCTGGTGACTCAAGGGACACAGCAACACAAAGTTCAGCTTCATCAATCCCCACCTAGAGAAAGATTTTGGCTCTTTGCCCCAAAGAGCCCTGAGTAAAACTAAGCTGGGAAAAAAAAAAAAAAAAAAAAAGGAAGAAAAAAGATGTCCCAGGACTTCACTATTCTGGAAAGCAATAACCCAAACTCCTCTGGTGCCAGCTCTTGTTACCACCAGAAATGTCTCATGTGGCAGACTTGGGCTAAAAATTGTCCTTTAAGTGGCAAAATGCTATGAACTGAACCTTTTTTTGGATGTTAATAACACTGAAACCGAACTGCTTTGTGGGGATGCATTAGCTTGACCTTCATTTTCAAAGAATAACCACAGGAACCTCCTCACGGATAATATCAACAATTAGAGAAAAGGTAATATCTGTAAAATCTGTCACCCCCATGACTAATTTCAATTACAATGACAAATGCAAACATATGTCGCATGGAGGAGAATAATTTAATTTCAGACCTTAAAAAATGGTCAGTTAAAAAACATGTAATATGAATTAATTAAAAAGCAATACTGGCTTCCTCCTCATACTTTCCATGCTGATAGTTAAGGATAAAACTTAAAAAATAAGATACTTTGCTAAATAAACAGTTACAGGTTTCATGATGCCAATTTTTAAATTGCTCAGGCAATTACAGCATTTGAAACCAAACCTGTATTCACAAATCACCCAAAGCTGCTGCTCGTCATATGTGGGTGGCCTGAAACTGCAGTTGGTGTAATTGGAAACGTTTGATCCAAGCTTGTGGATTTCAGTGGAAATTTCTTCTCACCAGTGCCATGCAAATATTTAATTTTTTTTTTCCAAGAAGAATCACCCAGCTCTGCTATCTGTCTGTATCTGTTCAATATTCAGGAAATAAATCCCTCCACAGCTTCTAAAACTTCTTAAACCAAGCACTAAGAAAGCCCATTCCTGGAAATGATGACATTTCTCTTCAGTGAGAGAGAAATAACCACTTGTTGTTGATCTTGTGTAGGCATCTTCATCCTCCTCTTGCAAAAAGGCAGCAGCTGCAGGGTTAATGTGGAATATTAACTTGTTAGATTGTTGATCTGCCCTGGGGCCATGAAGAGCTTAAATAGCCAACAGTTAATTAAAAATAAACTGACACTTTACTTTAAGGATAGTTTTAATAACCATTTATAAATGTTACATTAAAAATTCATGCACTGTTATCAACTCCTGCTAAGGATTTACAGCACAATGGAGGTGTCATGAATGTTTTATAGCTTCTGTGGCAAACCTCTTCCTGAACAGACATTTTCAGACGTCTCTGTGTCTTTCCAGGGCTGCAGCATCACATACCCAACAAAACACGAGCAGCTTCCCAAGATGTCAGGGCTTAAGTTTAGGCTTTGCTCTGCAACATATGTGGCCAACACATCAGAGGCATCAGATACCTCAAGAAAGTGTTAAAAAAACTCCTCCTGCTTCCTGCTGTAAGGCAGCCCATCCAGCCACGGCTTTAGAAACAGCCACACCGAGCTCCCCCTCACAGACAGGCTCAGTTTTCTCAGTCAGTACGTCACAGCCCCCAGGAGGGTCACAATAAACAGTCAGGGGCCTCCAAAAGTGCAGAAAATATGATTACAATCTAGAGCAGAGAAAACAAACCTAATGCTCCAAGGTAATCTTCATCAGCCTCTCCAAAGGCGCAGACGCACGCAGGCAAACACACTCCCAAACACATCCGCCCAAACACAAACACCTACTCGCTGTGCATGTATATAAGCTGATTGTGGGGACATTTTTTACTCCTGTTTGCAGCTGAGGAGAGGCAGCAAAGCTGTTGTGCTTGGAATAAGCAGTCTTTGACCTGGAAAGCATCGAGAAACTCCTGCTGTTGAGTCAAGGCTCCCGGGTCTTCTCTTCCTGCCTGGCCGTGGCTGCAGTGTGTGATCGTACCTTCCCTCCCCATCTGTCAGGAGGGAGGATAATCCTTCCCATTCATAGTGGGCTTGTACAGATAAACCCATTAATGTGTGGGAGGTGGCAAGATACTACAGTGATAATGCACCTGAAATGATTATGGATAAATTGGACATCTTACTGTCATTATTAGCCATCTTGAAATGAGCTTCCTTTGACAATGTTGCTGCCCCTTTTGTTTTAACTCTCTGCAAACACTGCTGTGATTGAAGCTGGCTGTCTACATGATTGTGGAAAACTAATTTAAGCTTGTGGTTACCTGCTTCTCACTCGTTCTGTGTGTGACACTCTGAAAGTGATATTAGGCAGGGGAGATGCTGCATGTGGGAAGGAGGAGATGTGGCTGCCAAGGCCCTGTGTGGCACTGAGGCAAAGAAGTGATTAAATCCACGAGGTGAGGACCTGACCACCTCCTTTGTGCTTAATATTGTCCATGCAAACACAAGTCCTCGCTGTGTATGCTCTGATGGAGAACAACCTTCAGACTCCACAGCCAGCCACCAATCAAACTGGCATTAACCTTGCTTGCTTTTGCCTTTCTTCCCCCCCTCCCCCCCCACCCCTTTTGCTTTGTTTTAGAGGAAAGCTTCTGTGAGGATTGGCTGTAGGGCTTGGCAAGAAAAAGGTTAAAAATTAATGAAAAATACTTAGTGTCAGGCAAGTGCCAAGCTCTAATTAGGGTAATTGATAATACAATGTTCGAAGGTAGCAGAAGCCCTCAGGCTGCCATGCAAACACCCCTGAGGAGCAGATAAAGATGAAGCAGGCATTTGTCCAGGTTCATCTCATCAAATTTGCACCCTTAAAAGCAGCCAAAGCAATGCTGGATTTTTATCCTCCTGCCTACAGCTGAGGAATGTTCCTGGCAGGATCTTCCAGGCTTCTCCTCTTGCAGAACTGGAGGGTGAGGGCAGCATCCTCAGAGACCCAAGCTACACAGATGTAGAAGCTGCCTGGGCTGCAGGAAATTCTGGCCCTGAAACCTGTCTCCTATAGCAGGATATGTTTAGATATGGCCCTGTTATCCAGCTGCCCTGGCACTGCCAGCCCAGTGCACCCACACTTCCCAGGATCCACAGCCAGGGCACTGAGCCAGAGCTAACGCCCTGCCAAGGAGATGGGAATATGTGGGATGATTTTAGTGGGTGGCAGGCACAGAGATCTTTCAAAATGTTGTCCTCTCCATCCTGCATTCCCACTCACTCTTCCTCTGTGCTGTTCTCTGGATTATTTTCATTCAGAGCAACTTCTCTTTTCCCTCCAGTGACAACAGTTTGTTCTGATGGAGTCGTGAGGTTCACTAAATATAGTGAAGGGCTGCTTCTGCAAGGACTTCAAAAAGCTTGTTTCATTTGCTTGGTTCTTTTCATCCTTTGTTGTCCCTGGTTGTGTTGGACTCCCAACTGCTACCCAGCCTTATCTGCTCAAATTTCTGCTGAGGACTTAGAGGCAACACAGTCAGAATCCACATGCGATACCCAATCTGAAAGCTGCTGCTCCCCAGCTCACACAAATGAACAGAAACTCAAAGGGGCTTTTACATGACACACACACAGACACACACACACAGAGCCTGTGGATGCCACCACCACACACAACAGAGTTTCACCTGATGATACAGGAGGATGATGTGTGCACAGACATTCAGAGGAGGCACATCCCACGTGCAGTTCCCAGCTAAGCAACACTCAGAGAAGGTATTTTTGGGCATACTGGGCACTAACACCCATTTCTGCACACACACACACATAGACACACCCCATTGCAAGCATCCTCTCTCTGCAAGTTCCAGTTTCATCCTGCCTCTGTGGAAATTGTGGCTTTTGGCACTGCCTCTCCTTGCTGAGGCCACACTACAACACCCATGTCCACACTGCTGTGCACTTCTCTCCCACATTCCCCCTCCACTTCTTTAGGAGCACAGAAAAAAGTTAAAAAAGGAAAAAAACCCCCAAACTACATAGGTTTGGACTGAAACTGGGTCAGGACATCCCATCCCTCCCCAGGTTTATCCCAAGCTTTGTAGATATTTCCAGCTCCTGGCGATTTTCACAGCACCCTGTTCTTGCTCTGACTATGCTGTGAGCCAGGAGAAAGGGGTGTTTTATAGATCCAATTTGTGGTTTTACACCAGATCCTGAGAAACTCTGTGCCTTCACATCTCTCATCAAACTCAGACTTGTGTTAAGCCTCCACTCATGCACAGATGCAGAACGTGATGGAGAGGCTTTGCCACACAGAAAAAAAACACACTCTGCAGCATTCCCAGCTCCTACCTGGACCAATTTGCTCCCTGTGTTATTGCTACAAGAGGATTGTTGCCATGTGTTCACTCACCCAAATCTCCCTGCAGCATTTTTAATCTAATCCTCTCTCCGTAACAGCGAGGTGAGGGTCATTTATAGCTATTTTTCATAAAAACAATATTTCAGCCCAAATAATAATAATGCAGAATGAGGAAAAAAAAATATAAGAAAATAAAAGAAAAAAAAAGAACCAGAGAACTTGTTGGAGAGGAGGAAACAGGCATGGATTAAGCTCAGAGTCTTGTCTCCCTCTACTGGTCCCCAGACAAGGCAGACAGGAATCAAACCCCTTTTTAAGGAGAAAACCATCACTAAACACACTGCACACTGCCTCTTTTTTGTACTTCCTCTCTATCCACGCACACATCTCTGAGAGAAACAAGGACAATCTAAAGAGGTTTTAGAAAAAGTGTCTCCAGTTCATTATTGCACTTGCAAAGTAGGAACCAGTGCTGGAATATTCCTGTGTCTTTTTTCCTTCTCTTTCTTTTTTTCCAAGGTAAGATTGCTTTCTACTAGATATTTTCCTAGGGATCTCCCTGATCTTATTTTCAAAGTTCCAGCTATAGATTTCCTTCTAGGATAATTAATTTCCGCTTGCCCCACAGCCTTCCTGCCTCAGATATCAGATCTAATTCAACACAGTGTGCAGCATTGCTGCTGCTCTTTTCCCCTCCAAAACACTCCCCCAGACTCACAGAAAAAGGGATTTTGCTCCCCAAGGACTGAGGAAAGGCTCTGTGAGCTTTCCTGTAGAACTTTTGGAATGAGAGGGAGGAAAGGAGAGGCAAAGAGCAGCCACATGCACGGATCTGATTTCATGTTGGAGCCTCAGAGGCACAGGCACCACCTCTCCCTCTAATATATCATTCCCAAATAAATTCTCTGCCTTGTATCTTGAAACATGTGTGGGAGGAGAGGGAAGAAGCAAAATTTATTAACTAAAAATTTTCAGGAGAGTAGTTTAAAACTGTGGACTTAACCACAGTCTGCATCAGGATCTGAGACAGTCCACGATTATTTTCCTTGTCCTCACGATTTTTTTAAGCAGTTGAGGTTGCATTATACTGTCATGTTTACACTTACAGAGCAACCACAGGTTTGGAGTTCCTGGGTAAAAGTCTTGGCTGAACTGTCTAGATCTTCAACATTTTCTAAGTTTCTTTCTGCTTGATAATCTGCCACTTGAAATCTGTAGGAAAGGGCATCTATAATGAAATGAAATCTGTCAGAATGTACCCTGAGTTCTGTGATCATCTGTATTGCAAACAATTAGGCTCTTTCAGTGGCTTGACTCTCCAGAAATTACTCTTCCTATTTTTTTTTCTTTTGCTTGAAATGTTAAAGGAAATCAATGCTGTTAAGAAAAAGACATCATAATTTGCAGGGGGAAGGGCAAACATGGTCATTTCCAGCCATCACAAAAACAAAAATTGCTATCCCCAGCTTAAGTATTATTGTGATGAAGTTGTTTTTCCAATCAGAGCCCCATTTGTGCTGGACACTTTACAAAGATACTGGTTTACCTGCAGGTAAGAGCTCGTTGACATTTATACTAATATGTCTGGAGGGGCAGCAGTATAGAGTCCATATATTAGCTCTATAATTCTGCAGAAAAATAGCTGAGAATTTTACCATTTACATTGGTTTTGCTTTTCAGGTGTTGTCATGTTCATACACTACCCCAAAAGTCAGTGAAACTGCCTTGGAAAGTTTTCAGCCATGACACGGAAGCACAGGAAAGGAATGGCATAGGAAAGGAACACGAGACCTTTTTACAGCTATATTGTCATAGAATCACAGAATCATCAAGGTTGGAAAAGACCTCCAAGATCATCAAGTCCAGCCCGTGCCCGATGCCCACCTTGTCACCCAGAGCAGGGCACTGAGTGCCACATCCAGTCGTTCCTTGGACACCTCCAGGGGTGGGAACTCCACCACTTCCCTGGGCAGCCCCTTCCAATGCCTGACAACCCTTTCAACGAAGAAATTACACGGCATTGCAACACAGAGAAGAGGAAAGGAAAAACATGCCCATGTGGAATTCCAAAGGGCTGACTGGGGAGAAGACATTAGGTATTCAAAATGGAAATAGTAGGAGCAACACCTATTTCCTCAGTAAGGAGGTGGAAGAGAATGAATGGACCACAGAGGGGTAGATCTTGGTTTATGTCAGGAATTTTCAGCTTGTATCATAGATGCTGGGGCATCCACCGACTTTCTCTGGGAGACCTAAGAAAGCCAACAGAGGAAAGAGAGACAACTGCAAGGGCTTATTTTAGACTCCCACCTCCAGCAGGCAAAGCCTTAGGGGGCTTCAAATGAAAACAGGATGGAAATCAATGTTTTCCTCCAAACCAGGTCAGTCAGACCCACCAACACCACAAGGTGGGGTTAGTCCAGCGTAGATCCGCTGCCTGCAAACACCAGGTAGTGAATAATAATTGCAGTGCCACTTCCTGCAGCTATTTCTCCACCGGGGTTTGGTTTTGACCCAGTGCAGTTTAGCTTGTGAGATATGATGAAATCACTGCCCGAGGGCTGATGGCAGTGGCTGCAGGCTATTAAAGCTCAGATGCCATCCCTAACTCTGTGGGCTCTTCTTTATTCATGCCATGGCAGCCAGAGGATGAGGTGTCAGGAGTAACACTAACATTTCTTGGCACCCACTGGTTTGTATTGCTCACAAAAACTTTGCCTTCTTCAGGAGACGATTTGTGTATTTATAATTAATATGGATTAGCTGTTATTATCTCTGCAATATGGCAGGCAGGCGGTGGAGAGAGGCTCACAGCTGCTCAACGATGCAAATGATGCCCACATAAAGTACAGTTTAGTAATGGGATATTATTACCACCACACACACAAGTTCAGAGCCAGGGGTGGCAAACATGAATAGCCAGGGCATGGAAAATTTCCCAAGATTTCCCTAGGCATGCAGCTGAGGTGCAGGGAATGGACCCAGGCACTGGTTCCTCCTGTAATCTCCAACGGGTCTCACTGTTCACAGCACTTATGAATGAATGGGAAAACAGCACAGCTGGCCTCAAAACAACCAGCTAAGCTTTCTGTGCTTGCTCCCAGCCAAAAAAAAAACTCCCAATGCTTTTGTTTGCACCTGGAGTTTTTGAAGAGAGGCATCAGATTTGACAAGCGTTTAGTTGGGAAGGTTGATCTGTTCTAAAAATAGTCCCCAGGGAAGGGTGTGGCTGCGTGGTCTGTTCTCCAGTTTTTTTGCTCAGAGGAAGAGATGCTGCAGCCGTGGTGGGTTTGGGGTCAAGCAGAAACCCCACTGTGCTCAGGCCCTCCCAGGCAGTACAGGTGAACGAGACCTGGATTGATGTGCTTGTCCCCCTGCACTGACTGTAAATCCAAGGCACTCTGGACAGGCTGCACTCCCTCTCTATGAACCTCCCAGAGCTCAGCACATATTTCTCTCTAGGAAACACTGGATGAAAACCCTGGCTCTATTTTTCACTCCAGAAAAAGTCACAGAAGCTTCTGCCTAAGGACACTGAGTTCTGCCAGCAAGATACCCTGAGGTAAGGCTTCTCCCCAGATTTCAGGCTCAATGATACCTTCAGAGCCCATTGCACCTATGGCAAACCTGGCTCAGAGATTCCTCAGCAGCAGCACCATGATAAAAGTCCCAAAAGCTTCAGCTGGAACTTTTTAAGAACTTATTACCTTATTAGACAGCAAAGCCAGTCAGTGCCCAAGAAACCAGGACTCAGTGGTTCTTATATTTTCAGGATCCTTATCCCACAAACACCTGTTTAGGAAAACGTGTCCCTTTTTCTGCATGGGAGCATGTCCTGCTCTACCAGCACCTGGTAGTAGTACTTCCTGCAGGGCTGAGGGAAGCAGGGAACTGCCTTCCTTAATCCAAGCTCATCAACAGCAGAGCACAGGGAGGATTTGGTCACCTCCTGATAGCAGCAACACATTCATCTTCTCTCTAGCATTCTGCAAGGAACTTGGGAAAGATGGTTTCCAGGCCTTCATTTGGGAATTCTTGAGAGAAGTAAAAGTGAGGCAGAAAAGCACCGCAGCTCCAGTGTAGCCTCCACCACAGGAGTGATGAATGTAGTAGGGTTTGGCATCAACACTCACACAGCTCCTCTTGGGCTTGTTAAGCCTGCCTAACTATATCAAATATACTGACAGGAGTCCTGTTAACTGAGCAAATCCAAATCAGCTCCTCTGCCAACATCCCAGTAAAGAGCAAAGGAGTGAGAGAGAAGCAGGACACCACAGACAGGCTTTCATTTTGCACTTCCAAATCAGCTTTCGCACAGAAAGGGCCAGTTGGAGACACTGAAACAGGGTGAAAGGGAAGAGGGGAGCAGGAGATGTAACAGCAAGGAAAAGTGAACAGAAATTGCATCTGTCTTCAGGTCTAAATATGCACAGGATACACATTTATCTTCATGAGTCAGAAGCTCGGCCTCTGCCCACTTCCTTCACTGAATCTTCCTGCAAGGTGCTTTACCTAAGCTGTGGCAACCAGTGTCACCTGCTCTGGGTGACAAACAAAATCCATAGGTCTGTTCTCCATCCTGCCTTGTAGTTCAGGCTACCCTGACAGGGAAGAGCCTGGCTCTTCCGTGGTGTTGTAAACAAGGCTGCAATTACTGACAGCATAGAATAGGACTGACTATTGCAATATTTAATCTGCTGGGTGGGCAATTCATTAAAACAGATATCTAGGGCTTTAATCACTCTGCCAGGCTGCCATCTGCTTCCCTCCTGGCTTAGGCCAGGTCTCCATGTAGGAGAGGACAGCTTGTGAGAGCACTTTGGGGTCTGTGTCATAATTCATTGTGTGCACACACAGAGCTTGCTGTTTGGTGCTACGGATCCTACCACACACATGCAGCCACAGGGATCCTGCTGTGCACTGAGAAGGGGCTGGAAAAACACAGGAGGTCCCGAGGTTTGGTTTGGCCTCTGGGCTTAAGAGCAGAAGTGATGGGGGAAGCTGGATCCCCTAACCTCACTGCCATGGCAGCAGGGCTTATGGAAAACATCTGGCAATATTTGCAGAGGTGTTATTCACAGATATGAAATCAATTCGTCTCATCAGCTTTCTTGCTGTGATTCTCAGTGGCAACAGTCTTCTCCAAATCCTGAGATCTATCTGTCCTGTGCACAAGCTTAGAAACAACATTACCACCACCATTTACCATCAGGTCACTTCTGCCAACAGAAAGTTGAAAAACAGAACTTCAGAGTGCTCCAGAGAGGAGTCTAAAGTCTATCTGACCTTGTCTTCTTCACATCACCCATCTGGACTTGCCTGATAGGATCAAGATGGTTTGGATGTGAGGTCTCCTGTTAGTGCAAACCCTGTTCCTTCTCAAGGTATCTCCAGCCAGCAAGTCAAGAAGGAAAGGTCCATCACAAACTTTTGCTTACCTGGCCATGTGCTCAGCAGTGCTACACGGAGGAGAAGCTCCCTCTGACTCAGAGATCTGAAATTAAAGGTTAGTATAGTTTGAGAGGATTTCCCAAATGAATTAACTACAGCACTGGCTGTGGACTGTGCAGTCTGTGAAGGACAATTCTTTCTCATGCACCAGAAAAACAAGCCCACCCCTGAGAAGAGTTGCTTCCAAGCATTTTGCAGTAGTGTTGCCTGGTTTGTGCCACTCTGGCAGCCAGGCTGAGACACTGAAATGGTTCAGTGCCTTCACTGCTTCTCCCCATTGACACTGCCCTGAGTGAACTGTGGGTCCCCAAGAGGCAGGAGAGAGGCCCCAGAGCAGAGGCAGCACTTCCCAGCCTCCAGTGCTGGAACTCAGACACAGACCAGCAAGAGGAGTGAAAATAAATTCAGATTCCCCTCAAAAGACTTGAGAGGGCTCATAGAACCATATGCCAGAGGAATGGAAAATATAAATATCTCATAATGAGATAGGCACTGGAGTCTCAGGGAGATTAAGAGAGAAATGCAGGGAAAGGAACGGATGGCAGTGGGGCAGACAGGGAAAAGGAAATATCTCTGCCATAAGGACTAAAAGATCCCTCGGGTGACAAATTAAACATATTATTATTTCTGGGCAACATTCTGTCATTTTTGTTTGTGAAGGCTCCCAGTTTTCTACACACATTTTCCAGTAGCTGGTCTAGATGGGGAGCAGCTATGGCTGGGCTGAACTTCGGGAGGAAGGGATCCTCAGGTGGCTTCATGCCCACTGGGCAGGGGATTTGGATAGACTTGACTGAAAATAGACAGATGGTCTTGGAGTCCCATGGAGCTGAGAACAAGGATTAGTTAGAAACCCCTTCTTTCCCTAAAGACAGAGACAATGCCTGGTTTATGGAGATGAACATGAATCACAGGGCATATCACTGGAAGTATCACTGGACAGAGCTCCCATGTCGTTGTGCAAAAAGCAAATGCAAAAATGGGTCAGAGCACAGGATTCTGCCTTTACTTAAAGCAAATGATTAATACTAGTTAAAAATAGTGATGGGATTTTAGTTACATGACAGCTGGTACCCACCTGGTGTCAGAGGCCAGGGGCTGTTGGAGAGTCTCCTGCAGTGTGCTGCTCCCTACTCCCAGGTCTCCTCCTGGCAGAAAACTCATCGACCCAACCTCCCCGAGGAAACTCCACAGACACAAAGATTAAGGAAACATTAGGCAGCCAGGCAGGAGCACTGTCCCAGTGAGAAGTCCGTCTTAACCAGTAGGGGTTCAAAACTAATTTGTCCATTTGATTTCCCAGAAGTTGAATGCCTTCAGCGCAGTAAATGAGTCTCGTAAATGGAGGTCACAGCAGGACCTGATGTTTGCTTTTGCTCCTGTCAGGAGCCAAGCAGAAGGGCTTTCACATGCCACTCTGCATTTCAAACCAGTAAGGGCAGCCTGGGAGCCTTTAAGTGGGGCCTAATTAGCACTGATAGATTTCAGGGTGCTCTGAGGCTCGGCTGAGCAGCCTTTGCAGAGCTGGGAGGCAGCTCCTTCATCGCCTGAATGACAAACAGCTTTGCTGGGACTCGGGCTTGGAACAGCTCAATAAAAGCAGTTATGACATGGCCACAGGCCTTGAATTAACAGCTGATCCAACAAAGAAAAAGAGGTGAAACAGCAAACAATTAATGTGTTTTTTCCTTGTACCATCTCCTAAAGACAAACTCCCAAAGTTCAGCTGCTTACCTGCATTTTCTCCAGCCCTTTGGATCTGCAAAGTCGGGGATGGCTCATATTAAAAATGTGCCAAGTCATAAATTCCTGGTACTTTTAAAACTCTCTGTGTTTGTTTGATAGTTTATGAACTGTTGCAGAATTATTCTGATTAGGTTAAGTGTCTGTAGCTTATGCTTTTAACTTGGCATGTCTCCAGTTGTGACAAGAGCATGTGGGTTAAAAGGATATGACCTCTATGTCTTTTACTCACAGGACTATAATTCTGCATGGGTTCTGTTACAGTGAGGGGGAAAAAACACAATGAAGTCAAAAGAAGACACAAATCATAGCATCAGAATTAATAAATCCGAGTTTCTGTGTCTTCGTGTCACTGTTTCACCCCCAACATTTCCCCATTATAGACACCTTTCCAGAGGCATTTATGGTCTTAATCACCCACATTGCATTAGCTCTGATATTCTTCCACCCACACCAACTCTTTACTGAGCTGGATGCTTTCACTGGAAGCTGGAATGTTATGTTATGATCTCCATGCCCAACTGGAGAACCCCTGTGGCACATGGCAAATATACTGATGTCTGCACTAGTTCAAGGGGGGTGCACTGACTTTCCAGAGTGAAATAAACTGGGATCCTGTGTTTCTGTCTGATCACTGCACTGGCATTAAATGACAAAAAAACAACAGCAAGAAAAGTGTGTTGTGTTTTTGAAGTTAATGTAGAAGGGCAAAGGGCTTTTTCTACAAATGCAAAGTATGTAGAAATGAAGGAGGAGAAGAAAAACCTCAAAACTTACACAGCTAAGGGGGGGGAAAAGGGCAGTTAAGAAGGGATTTAATTGATAATGGTTTAGATAATGTCAAGTGAAGTTTCTATTCTCAGCCCAAGTGCAGATGATGAGGCAAAAGGACTAAATGTAGAAAATAAACACCCATTCAAAGCTAAACTGAGAAACGTTTTGTCAGAGAATCATAAGTGTGTGAGAAGTCCCAGCAGGAGAGGTTCTCAAGGCAAAATAACACTGGGGGCATTCAGGAAATTAGCTGCCTTCCTGGAGGGAGCAAGTGTGTGTGAGGAAAGGAGGAGTGTGTGAGAGGAGAGGGACGACTGGAATGAGATAAGATTGTCACAGAAAGAATGGATGAGGAATGTGGGGCCTTTAACTCGTTCCACTTGGGGGAAAAAATAAGTAAGTAAGTAAAGGAAGAAGCAGCTCTGATGGATTTATTAAGCTCCTCTGGAGTGGCAGTTCTGGATCAGACCTGTGAAATGAAGATCCTGCTCAGTCAGAGATGAATTCACAGCATCATCTCTGCATGTGACTACTTAGTGCAGAACACCCATGGGCTACCCCTGCCCCCTGCAGCCAGGGCACATTTGTTGGTGGGTGCTTGGTCTCCCCAGTTCATAATTATGTTGTTTAAACCATCCCCATCTGGAGCCCTTGGTTGGAACCTCCAACCCAAATGATTCTGTGACCCACACTGCTCTTGCTTCCATCCCCATCTCAATCAGGGATAGCTGCATTTGTCAACAATATTATTACTGCCATTCATGGTGCTGTTGAAAATCAAAGCATTTCTGTAGGGTCAATCCCTCCAGCTCCTGTGGGAGGAACTCTCCATCCCACCTGGCTCAGACACCACATGTTGATACAGAGAGTTGCCCTCTAAACATGACAGTCTCTCAGTTGACTACAAATGGAGGCAGACAGCCACTACACTGCAAATGCCTGACTTTTGGGTGGTTCAAACTGTGAGGAGCAAATCACACACCACCAGCAGAAGCTCCAAGGCCTTGGGTTTTTTTGCATGGAATTTCTTTGAATGCTGTCATGTCATTACCCTTTTGCAAATAATTTCTGATAATTCTTGTGCAGGAAATTTCTGCCACAATTGCTCTAATCTCAGTGGTTTCTCTTTTTTTTTTTTCCCTATAAAAGTGATAAATGATGATGCTTTTAAAATTAATTTGCATTCCAGCAGCTCATGACAGCCCCTTTGTCTGTGTTACTTGGGACAAAGCAAAAACATTAAGGAAGGGATTTCATGGGTTTCATCCTCAGTGCTAACACACTAGGAAACCTAAAACAGAAAGGAAAAGCCAAGCACAGCCAAAAGGTGCAAAAACCACAGAAATATTTTTCTGCATCAAATGCATGGCCTGATTTTCTCCCTTCACAACCACACCCAAAACAAAGGATGTTCTTTTCAAGAGAATATGTGGAAGGTTTCTGAGGTCTAACCTTGAAATTCCTACATATCCTGCAAGCAGGTAGCAAACATCTTACACTTCCTGTGAACACTTAATTGGAGCACTCACCTTTAAAGAAAAGAGTTCAGTGCTTGGGCCTATTGCATGAGTGACTTTCCAGCAGCAACTGCAAATGAGGACACCACTTAGCACTAAATGTACTGGTGGTTTTTGCTGTATAAGGAGGAGTCCTCTAGGAACCAGTGTGAGCCTGACTGCCCTCTGACCTGACCATCTAGCCAGAGTCTGATCACTGCAACCTCTTATCAGCTCTGCTGGATCTGAACCACTGCCTGTGACACCCAGGTGCAGTCATGTCCCCATGACAGCCTTCCCTCATCCTCAGAAAGGTTCTCTGTCCTTGCCTGTCCCTCCTGTCACAGTCTCCAATCTGTGCCAATCTCTGCCCTTGTGTCAATGCAATGTCCTGTAATGACAAATCCCAATAAAAGTGGTCTGTGGACTCCAAGCAACAGCTTGTCTGGAGTGTTTCAGCACTGCCAGATACCAAGTATGGATCATAAAATCATACAGTAGTTTGGGTTGAAAGGAACCTTTAAAAGTCATCTAGTCCAACCCCCTGCAATGAGCAGGGATGGAATTCAGACATATGGCTCAAGCCACTGAGAAGGAGCTGGGAGAGCCTTGTCTATACCTATGTGGTCTGAGACACTAGAATAGGATATTACCCAAAGTCAGAGCTCAGACACACCATTGCTAGAAACCTCCCTCCAGTCTGTCTCTCAATACCAAAAGGCCTCAGCACACCCACCACTCTGTTGTGTATTTTCCAGCTGAGTCTAAATCATCTGAAAGCAACCCCAAACTCAGGTCTGTCTCCAGGCAAAGAAACTTCCCACTCTTCAGAAGTATAGAAACCCAGAGCAGATCTCACAAAGAGCACTCCCTCCCCCAAGAGAAAGCCTTGTAGCTCTCTCTACCCACACACTTCCCCAAATTGGGGGCCATCCCAAACCATCCCAGCAGGAAATCACTGTGCCTGAGCAGAGAACCAGTTTCCTCCCTTGCTGCTCTTCTGCAATCAGTTCCCATTTATTCCAATCACAGCCTGACAGTGCAAACAGCAAAAGCCCAGCTTAGCACCAGTTCCAGGTAGGAAAAGGTCACTGAAGCCTAAATCACATTCTCCAGCTATCCCTAAGGAGGTAAAGGGGAGTAGGGCACTGTGGCTGCAGGCTACAGTTGAAATGGGACAGAAAGACAGGAGAAAAGCCAGAATCTTCCCGAGACCCCTGACAAAGGGCAAATTAATGAGGAGATACAAAGACTGGAGCTTAGCATTTGGGCTTATTGAGGGAGAAGAGACTGTAGGAGGTCTGGAAGGGGCCAACAGCAAGTGCAGAAACCCTTTAATCTGCCAGACAGTGGCTGTGAGGGAAGCATGCTCCAACCTGCTCCATGACACTGTAGGTCATGTTAGCCTTTGTGCTGGTTTAATTGGAGCTTTGCAGTTGCCCTTGGTCACTGCTAATTGCCTTAATTGAAATGGTGTGAGTGTGAGCAAGGGGGAATACACGGCTGTGTGGGATCCAGAGGAAAATCCATCCTCAGCCTTCCTCGCCATTGTCCGATGAGTTGGGCTGAATTATGTGATTGCATCAGCTGCCTGCTGTGCTTTAGAAAAGCTAGTTGGATTTATTGCAAGCTTATAAAAACCCAGCTTTAGGCAGCACTGGTTGCACTTGCTTACTTAGGGGAAGGGGAAAATAGAAAGGGAATGGAGCAGTTGCCTGGTTTTGTCACATTCATCCTGCTGGGTGGGATCTCTCCCTACCCTCATCCTTCCTTCTGTAGCTGAATAAAGTTTGTATATGCACCAAACTGGATTGGGCCAGGAGCTCCCATTTTAGGTGTCATTTCTCCAGGCTGAAAGCAATGAAACAGAGTAGAACTGGGAGCCTTCAAAACATCATAAGACACATTTGAGTGCAGGAGGAGATGGCAACTCATCTGTCTTCTGTGCCTCAGAGCTCATGTGATCTCATCAAGAAATCAAACACATATCCTGGTGCACCTCTGTACCCAAACTCTAATTGCAAATGATGGTAATTGGCCTCAGCAGAGTCACAGGGGCCCTGACAGGGGTCCCTTCTGCCCAGCACTTGCCTTTACTGTAACCTACTGTCTACAATGGTGTGAATCCCCCCAGAAAACAGAGTCCATCACTCCACCACCTTGCTGAAGGCTCTCATGTCTAAGCAGTCACATAAAAGCTGTGATCTGAGTCCTAAACTTGGCAGTGAGAAGCCCAAGCAAAGGGCAGGATTTTAGCAGCACCCCTGTATATGGCATTCCCATAATGGCAGCTGATTGCCTGTGATCTTCCAGGGTCTTTTGTTGTCCCTCATTTCATAGGGATGTGAGGTGGAGAGCTCAGGGCCCTGTTTCAGGCTGTGCCAGTAACCCAGGAACTGGGCTGTGACACCAGGACTACCTCCTCCAGTGGTATCTGGGTCTAAGACTCTCCATCATTGCCAGGGCCAGGAAACTTGCACAGGTTTTGGCACAAGGAAGCTTTGGCAGCCCACAAAGATGCATCACTTTGAGGTAATTTATAAGAACTTGGACAGGGAGAGAGTTCATTTAATTGAAAGATGTAATTATCAGGTGTTGGAGGCAAAGGGGCTCATTAATTTCTGAGGCATGCTGTTGACTGAGCTGTGCTCATTTTCATTTTTCACTCCATACCAAGGCAGAAACCATGTGTTGGAGAGGCCAGAAGACACCAGATCACTGTTAGTCTCCTTTTTATCTTCCACAGGGCAGAGGTTTGTCTTTATCCAAGCAGTAGCCCCGGAGTGTGTAGTCCTGCCCTGCACTGTAGGACACCAAGGGCTCCTGTGAGGATGCTGCATGATCTCACCAGAGCCTGGACCCAGCAGACTCACAAACCTTCTGGTAACAGCACAGACTGGGCTCAGGTGGAGGGTGCTGAATTATCCAGGCCACATCCAGCGATGGGAAGGAAGCAATGAATTCCCCTGACATATCTCTTCTCCTTCCTTTAGCTTCCTTCAAAAGCAGGAATTGTCCAAGGCCAGCTTGGACGGGGCTTGGAGCAACCTGGTTGAGTGGAAGATGTCCCTGCCTATGGCAGGGGGCTGAAAGGAGATGAGCTTTAAGGTCCCTTCCAACCCAAACCAGTCTGCCATTCTGTGATTCAGCCCTGAAACAAAGAGGAGCACAGTGCTTAGGGGATACCAGGGCTCCTACAGGAGGGACTCCCATAGGGAATCAGTGAGAAGTTGTGGCTGTAGCCTGGTGCTGTCGTGTGGCAAAAAAACCCTGATCACAAACCTCTCTATCTGGATCGTTACACCCATCCCACTATTACTGCCTCCTCACCTCTGCCCCCCACCAAAACTACCCTGCTGTCACCCTCCTCACATTGGTATTCCCTCCAGCTTGCCAGCCTGCACTTAGATTTATGATTTATTTAGAATTGGATTACACCAAGGCTCAAGGCCAGCACTCCCTAATCCGTCACCGTCCCCACCACGGCCGTACACAAACATTTGTTTTAGCTGCGTCAGCATCCCTGGCTCCTGAAGAAGGACTCATTGTTAATTGCTATAGCAACCACCACTCAGGGTTTGGGCTCTTTTCCCTATTTTTTTAATGCTCCTTCGCCTGCCGAAAAGCACTGGCATTGTCAAGTGATAGATATTTATAACTTAATATAACAGTGCCATGTCTAAGTTGTGCTGTTGAAATGCATCACAGACAGAGTCGTTCTGATATTTGGTTTTGTGCTGAATAGCAGCAATTCTTTAAGTTGTTGTCCTTGCACACCCATGAAAAGGGAAAAGAAAGGGTGTATAATTGTTGCTTGTATTTATAGGGATTGGATGCAGAGTGCCAGGGTGCAAGGAAGTCTGCTCCCAGCAAGATGACACCAAGGACCACGTTCCCTTCAAATACGCTGATGGTGGATGTCTATTTGAATTGGGAAATGAAGGTTTTGGGCTTGGATGAACGAACTGATTATGCCAGGGATATTTTTGGCCCCAGCTGGCTAAAGTTTGATGAGCTAAAATATGAGCACGCTCAAAATTATGGAACCAACACAAAAATAATGAGTAAGCCCTTTGAAATTACTGAGCAGAAGCACAAACCAGGAAACAATCCATCTTTAATGCACCATAAGACACATGCAAAAGGTTTGCACTCAGCCTTTTCTTACTATTTCCCAGTCAAGGCCCTATGGAGATTCATTCTTTACCAGGCCTGGTGCTCTGAGTACACACCTCTCATGTTCTGAGAAAGCTGAGAGAGGACAGGGCAGGAAACCACCAGGCTGTGGTGTCTCCTCAAGGACTCTGCAGCTGATGTAATTCTTCAAAAAATCTTCTGTTGTAGCGACTGGAGGAAAGGAAGGAAATCCAGGGCATGAAAAACAATCTGCGGGAAAACAAAGCTGAAGGATCAGGTGGTAGCAGAGGGCAGGGGCTTAGAAGAAGAGCCTCCTAAAAAGAAGTGCAACTTTCTGTTTCACTCCTCTGTGTCTGGGCTCAGCTATTCATGCCTCATCTTCCCATGGTCCCAAATTCTGCCTTCCATGACACTGGTGACTCAGGCTGGTGGGGGATGAGAGTCTTGCCATACCTTCTTCTCTCTCTAAGGAGAAAAGGAGGGTAAGGAGAGCTGTGGTGGGATGATGGACAGAGACCACAGTGTGATGACAAGAAGACCTGTCTCAAAGAAAAAGAAAGACATTCCTCCTTCTCCTCTCCCAACACTCTGCTCACAGCATGGACACTCCCCCTGCACATCCTTGGAGGAAACCTCAGGTAGGCACATTCATCTCCTCCTCCAGAGTGTATTTTCCCTTCTCCCCACAGACTGTTTTTATTGCTCAGCTTTTTTAAAACAGTCTGTCCCAGTTTTTTGTGAGTTTGGGTAGTTTTTTGGAAGATCAGGTCACCATCCTTATGCTGAAAGGGAAAGCTCCCCCAGTTGACTGCTCTCACATGAGGGACCTGATGTTACTTCCCTACAGCTGCAGGGTGGGGTGGGAACTGTCTGAAAAAGGGCCTATGGAGCTGGGATGGAACGAGGTAGGGCATTTTCTTAAACAGCTTTAAAACCCATCAGTGGTTTGATTTGCTTTCTGAGAGTGGTTCAGCTCAACAAACAATTGCAAGCTACACAGTCGCAAGGTAAAATGGAAAGCCCATGGGCATTAATTATATATATAGATATTAAAAAAAGAAGCTACTGCTTAATTATTGTTTGCAAATCTCGGTATTTAAATTGACTTATTTGCAAATGTCTGTTTAGAAATTGACTTTGTAATTATAAAGTCAGTGCAGGCGTATCACAGGCCCTGGAGGGGTCTCTAACGAGGAATGATAATGTACCAGGCAAAGTGAACTATCCTGAGCTGCATTTTAATAACCAAGAGGTGCTTGGAAGGGGGAGTGGAGGGTCCACCAGAAATCCCAAAGCCAGCAAAAGAAGAAGCAAGAGGCAGAGGAGGAAGAGAGCTGACTCCACAAAGCAGAGGGGTAACATGTTTGAGAAGGGGCTTCAGGGAACCACAGCTCTTCCTGGAGCCCCTGCAATAGGGGTGAGCTGGCAGCAGCCTTGGCTTCAGCTCTGGAATGTGAATGAGGGAGGCTGCTGGCAGCAAACCATGGCTGCTGCAGAGCTGAGACCCTTTCCAGAGCAAAAGACACCATCCAGCACTTACCCAGCCATCCCTTGTCTGCCTGCAATCCCTGCAGGCAACGGGACAGACTCTTGATCATCCCTCAGCCCCCTCATGGGCACATTTGCAGGGCTGGGGGCAGCTCACACTTCCCTTTCACTGAGAAATTAGTAATTAAGGTGATTCCCAAAATTTGCTCACCTTTCCTGGACTTGAAGCCACGTTAACAAAACTGTGGTTGAGGATCACCCACACGAGGGTGTGGAGAGTGTCTATGGCTGTGCTCTGTCATGTGAATAGGTGACCTTTAAAGAGACACAAGTTTTTTTTGGGTGAGGAGTGGTATATTTTACCAGACCACAAATCCTTGTCAGTCCCACAGCACAGGCAATAATTTAACTTCAACATGTGCCCAAGAAGTGTAAGTACATGAAGGGTGATACAAGACTGTGGTACCTTTTTCTCTCCATCATCTTTGACAACAGCACTGCTTGGTCTCCAGATCCAGTGGTCTGGGGAATTTCTTCTTTATGGACCATTCACTATTAGCTTTAAAACCAGCCACTGGCCCGTGATTTCTTGCCATAGTTCATTAACCAAGAGGGAGCAAAGCTTGGCTGCTAAGCGGCACATTAGCAAGATCAACAGCTGGCAGGGTGCAAAAACAATAACAAAAAAAAAATTATCATAAGCAAAAGCTCCGGTTTTTGACTCATCTGCTATGCACAGTCATGTTATCCCTTATTCGTGAGCACTCAGATGGCACCAGTATATTCATGAAAATGTGGCAGCTTAAGACAAGGTCTGAAAGTTAAATAGGATCCGGCATCCTACTGGAGCAGAATAATATTAGTCTTTTGAGTGAAATTATGAGTGAAAGCGTGGTCCTTGTGAAATCAGAGGCAAACACCCAAGCATGGTTTTTTATACCATTGTGAAGGCAAAGGAACTATGTGAATTAAAAAACTCTTGGCTCCCCTGGCCAGCATAGCTGTGGCAGTGTCAAATCATGACCCTGATGGACTCAAAACCCTCCTGATGTGTCTCTCTAAATGCTTAAGCGCTGCTCAGTGTTTGCTGTCTGTTCCACTGTGCAGTTTGTGCCTATTAAACACAGAACAAATTCTGCTTGGAACAGCAGTATGTGCCTTGTCTGAGAGAGATAAGAAACCCCACCCGTTAAAACCAGTGACATGGAAGATCCAAAGTCCTTTATGTTTGCTTGAGCTGGCCAGAAATAAGATATCTCCCATCTGGGAGCCCGGTAGTTGTATTAGGACAGCTGTAAACACAAAATCTCCATGGAGAGATTTGGCTTGTCAGTGAAGAAAGAAAGGAAAAGGAAAAGGAAAAGGAAAAGGAAGTAAAGGAAAAAGGGAGAGGGAGAGGAGAGGCTCATGTTGAGTTAAAAAGAGAATAAAAAATCCTCCAAGCATCTTGATTAGATTTGAAATCAAAGTGTAAGCTATTTGTTTCATTAGTTAAAAAAAAAAAAGTGAATTGCATCTTAGTATCAACTTCTCTGTTGTCCTCACAAAGCTGCAAGGTTTCCTTAGCAGGACTTTGGGCTGGGATCCGTGTGAGCCTACACAAGCAGCTTTCCCAGGCACGAGATCCAGGCTGCAGGATCAGGGCAGCACCGTGTGAGCCTACACAGACTCACATGTTCCTTCCCAGGCGGGTTCTGCTCAGAGGTCTGTAGCATCTCATTTTCTTTTATTTTCCCCACAATCCTTTAATTCAAGGGTTGTGTTAGGACAATAATTGTTCAAACAAGAAGCATATTACATCTCATATTCCTGCATTAATTAAAACCGTCCAAAATCTCTCACAGTTTGTCACTGATTCAGAGCGAACAGGACTTGCAGATAATTAATGACTCTCAATGACTGTTCTTAAAAAATTAGTTTCTGGCAGCAATCAGCACATGCTGGATAGATCTCTATTTTATAAGCCTGCTCAGTTCTTAAAGACACAAGAACTAGTGAAAGAATGCTGTTCTTTTCAGTATTAATTAGACCATTATTTATTTGGGAAAGAGATTTTTTGTGTTAGATACTTTCCTGTCAACTGCTGAGAATGCTGAGAATTCCATCCTAAGTCACTAAGTAGCCCATTAAGAAAGGGTTGTGATGACTAATTATTTATTACAAATTCAGAATCTGTTTACTAGAGAGCTTTGGTCTTGTTAATTAATAAGATTACCTCTTAGATCCCAAACTCAAGACACCCACTCTGACTCTGTCTTGAAACAGGACATATCTGAAACTGCTGCATTCTCCTGTTTGGGTGGTGTTAAGTTCTGCCCAAGGAATATGACTCTTCTGTGCCTCACTGTGGACATATAATTAAGCTCAATCACAACTAACAGCTCCTAGTAATGAACACCAATGAAAGGCTTGCTTTTACCTTCAGGAGAAATGGAGTTGCAGACACCCTCTGCCTTTGCACAGCCAAAACAAACGGTGACAAGCCATGATACAGCCTGAGTCAGCCAATTGATGAGATGGAGGCAACCTCAGCTCAGGTTCAAGTCCTGGAGTAGTGGAGTTCAAGTCCACCCAATGGGCCTGAATTAAAGTTGAACCAGGGGCCAGATGGTTCCCTTGATCCCCTGATTAAAAGAAGAATTATTTTTTCCCTAGCAATTTATTCACAGTTCAAATCACCCAGGGCAGCAGAGGGGCAGGCACTGATCTCTTCTCTCTGCTGACCAGCGACAGGACCTGAGGGAATGGCTGGAGTTGTGTCAGCAGAGGTTTAGGTTGGATTTTAGGAAAAGGTTCTTCCTCCAGAGGATGGTTGGCACTGAACAGGCTCCCCAGGGCAGTGGGTATGGCCCCAAGGCTGCCAGAGCTCCAGGAGTGTTTGGACAATGCTCTGAGAGACAGGGATGAGTGATCCTTGCGAGTCCCTTCCCACTCAGGATATTCTATGGTTCTCAGAAATCCCGACCCATTTCCAACACATTTTAAGGCTCTTTTACACTTCCACACCTAGGCTGGGTAATACAGTGCCCTGCCCTGATGCCCCAGCTCCACTGGAGCAGCTGCTGCAGCAGTGGTACAGCCGAGCTCTCTGCCCACAGAGCCCACAGTCCATCCTGCTCTCATCCCCTTCAATGGGCTGACCTTGAGGAGAACACCTTGGACTCTCTGTGTGTGGAGACAGCACCACGTCTAATGAAAATCCATACTGAGAGGGTATGCAAAGATCAGACTCGATTAATTCTTTCCAGAGGTGCCTTCACAATGTCAACATTGATCTGCTTCCTGGACGCACGGTTTTCTCTTGGCTGACAACCATATGCCACTCAGAGTTCTGCTGTACTGTAAATTTAAACAGATATGGAGATGGGATCATTAAAATACCCTGAGAATACACAGCAGGTCATTGTTTTGCTGCTTGTGCTGAGGAAAATCTCACAGTAGCACCAACAAAATAAATGCCATAGGCCACTCTTACGGCAAAGAAGATAATCCGACAATGAAATCGGAAGAAAAGCCTGAGGATAGGAATCAGTATGTGGGTGTATATGCTAAAAAGGTGCTGATTTATAAAGGACAGTTGCAGAAATACACATGCATTTTATTTGCAGCCATACCCCTGGGAAACTAAACCCAGCCTGGTCTCTACAAGTGGTCCCTCACAGAGCGCCTGTGTTTCAGACTGCCCTCGGATGTTTTTTCCATTAGAGATAGTTTAGGAATAAATCATTTCATCTTACCAGAAGGCAGCCAGCTCAACCACCATCTGTCTTCCTGCATATGCAACAGGACCTTTTTGCATTCAGACTGTATTTCCACAAGTCTGGAGTCCTGTAGATATACTGGCTTTTGATTCATGCAACTGAGTCATGCAGCAGCCATCCAGATTGACTTCTGATAGACTTCACTTGAATCTGGGGATGAGTTTAGCCCCAGATCCCATCAGATATTAATTTCCTAATTGAGTTCAGGTGCAACCAATCTTTGCTAATGGACAGGGCATCCTTCATTATGAATATAGACTTGGGAGGGCTGCATTCTGAGAGGTCCAGTTGGCATCTCCAGGTAATGATGAGCTGTGTTAGCAGGGACTCATATTATTAATAAAACACACAAGTCAGAATTATGTCATTTTGATGTCCTTTTAAAGACCAGCTTCACCATTACTTAGAGACCTAACTTTTTCTTTTTGTTCAACTTGCATTCTGTCTGGTTTAAATTTAAGTCAAATTAAACTGCAAAATATAAAAAAATTAGACACTTCTTATTTAAAAAAAGTTAAGAGAAAGCAAAATAGGAAATAAATACGTAAAATCTCTTTCCTGGGGCCCCAGATTTGAAATCAAAGCTGTTTCACCTTTGCAAATAATCAGCACATGACGAGGACAACACATGCACTGAAGATATATCGACGTCTCTGCTGTCCTAAAGGTCAAGAGCACACCTGAAAGATCTCCTTGCCAGGGTGAGCTGTGCCCAAGAAAAATGAATGGAGAATTACTCACCTTTCACAGAAGTTGCAGACAAATGAGTACGGCCTTTCGAAGGGGCAGCGTGATTGCAACCGGATCCTTTTCTAAAACGCCTCTAAAGGCAGCGGGGAAAAGTCAAATTAAACCACCAGTTCAGCAGCATCTTTGCTACTTATCACACTGTCATTTTTGGAGGGAGAAAGGTCAAAACCAATCCATAACGAGATGTCTGTGCAGAACTCGGGGTCCTCCCCGAGTGTTAATCTATTCCACTCACTTCTTGTGCCTCACCTGTGCCTCTGTGCCTCTCCCAGCGACACATTAAACAACACGTGCACGTTGTTGAACCTGCTGCTCCCACCTTAACTGCTTTGACTTCCACAAACACACCAGCCAAGAAGACATCACAAAAGTACCTCACCTCATCTTGAGAACAGGAGAGGGAGAATTATGAGAACAAGTTTAAAGGAAGAGAAAGAGAGAGAGACAGAGAGATTTTATTGCTTGAGGGGGAAAAAAAAAAAGAGATTATAATTGAACTGCAGAAAATTCTCCACATCACGGGTAATGATGCCTGGGTTACCTCTCTTTATCTGTGCAATAGAGATTAGCAGACGGGGTCATAAAGGGAAATTAAAGTCAAATAAATTCTGGGCCAGCACTTGGTAAGTACTGATTTCCTTCCATTTAGGAAGAGGAACATCAAATGAAGTGGCACAGCAGAAGGCAGCAGCCAGCAGAGTCACACTGCCATAAATATCGAGCTGAGTGGGGCCAGCCCACTCCCCTGCCACAGGCTGCCTTGGTGGCAGACTGTGGGAGAGAATGCTCTGTGTGGATGCTGCCAGACTCAAGCCCTGAACACTTCAGAATCTGGGGTCTCAGGCAAGGCAGACATCAGAAGCAACTCCGGAGATGTAAGATATTATCTCCCCATTGATTTGTATTACCCCTGTCCTGCAGGTCTCCATTTTCCTCAGAAAGATTGATGAAGGCAAAGCATCCGTGTGCTTTGACAACTTCCATGAGGGACTGGACATCTCACCACAGTCCCTCTCCCTGCCCAGACCCCACACACTCATCCTTCTTCCAAGAGCTCGCACGGAGCACTCAGACCTCACACATGGTCATGGCAGGAACTGCTGCGACATAGTGAGGGAAGGAAACACTCCAGGTCCACTGGCAGACATCTTCAGAGATCTATTCTCTCTTTGCTTGACAGACCCTTTGGGACCACAAATCCTGCTCCTGACTCCGTGCTTCACGGTTGCAGTGAGGTGTGAGGGATACCTGCAGCCAGCACTGTCAGAAAGGACAAGAGGTCTGGAGGACATTAAGGTTTTCCAATCTGAAACAGCTTCAAGAGTCTGGTTCTTCAAAAGTGCTGGGAAAAAAGAATCTCTGGAGATTAAGTTTATGCAGGTATCTCAGAAACAGAATAAACAAAACACTTGGGGGTAAAAAATCAACAAAACAAACAACCCAAAGCAGGCATTACTACAAATCACTTTGGATCTGTTGAAAGCTCCTTCCTGCTCCTTTTAGAACTGACTGTTGCTTGTTATGAATGTTTTTGTCTTGGTTTTCTTAAGTAAGTTTTACTGACCTTCACAAAAATATTACAGCACTGCTGGCCAGTAAAATATTCAGGGAACTTTCTGAAGGAAAGATGATGTCTGTATTGAAGTAACTTTATTCTTTTCTTGAAGTGTCAAATTAAATCAGCTTTCACCTTCCTCCCCCTGGCCTGGACGGGCAGTACATGATGAAGAGGAAGAGAGTTTGGCTGTCAGAAGCTGTCAACTGGTGAGAGAGCTGGACAGCCCACCCCAACCTGTCCACTGCCTGTTACTTTGGTGGTGAACTGGACCTTACATCTCCCTGGCAGCGCTGTGGGCAGCTGAGCACAAAACTGGCTCAGCAGCCAATAACACACTAACCTTTGCAGCCAGCAGCCTCATCCTTATTCCTCAGAGAGGGGCAGCCGTTTTCCATGGGGGTTTTAGACTTTCTCTACAGTGAAAGGGCCTAGTTAGGTTCAAGTGGAGCAAGAAAATTGGTCTTGCAAGAGAGAACTGAGACAACGGGAGGAATAAAGCCGGGGAGTAGGTAGGAAAGATGGACAGAGATCGGAGATAGAGATAAGCCTGTCTGCACTCTTCTCCACTAACCCCTTTCAAGGGAATGTGTTCCCAACCATTCATTCCTTCACTCCCTCCCTTTCCCCCTCTACATATTCTCTCTTGCCTTATTTGATGGTGTTTGAAATCAAGCACTTGGTTTACCCTTCTCAAGCAGAGCTGATCTCTCCCAGCATGACTCTGACTGCAGCGGGAGGCACAGCGGGGCGCTGGATATGGAAACCTGGCATTAATATCACTTTCAGATGACAGCAGATCAGAGAGCTGGACCTGGGAGCGAATTAATATAGGGCTAGGATTCACTTGGAGGGTTTGTGCTGTCATACTCCTCTCAAGATGTGAGAGAGAATTAATGTGAGGGGCTGGGACTCTCTCTGTGTGCTGTGGTGGCTGCCTGCCATCCTCAGGGAGCTGAGGGACCCAGGCTGGGAGTGAACACAGAGGATGGGTTTGCTCCAGAGCCTGCAGGTATCCCAGGGAGCAGAAGAAAAGGTCACTTAGGAAGGTCACAGGTCACTGATGACCTGTCTGATCCCAAATCCTTTAGTGCAGATGACTGAGAGTTGGTTTAACCTCAAAAAGCCACTGGCTGGAACAGGGTCTTCCTGCTTATTTTGAGGGATTCAGACTCTTCACTATAAATTGATGCAAATGGGGTCTCATTGAAAACTTAAGCGATGCCCCAGGCCTGCAATCAACCAGTCAGCCAGGGGACAGGGCATCCTCAGATCTGCTGGTTTTGTCTTCAGATGAAGAGAGTAGCTGAACCCTAATCCCTGACCCTCTCTACAGGTAGGAACAGAGCACATTTCACCAGGGAGGGAGAACAGCAACTAAACTTCCCATGTCTGAGTAACAGAAATTGTCTTTGTGTGCAGGAGCTGCTTATCCAACAGCAGGGCCTTTTCAATACACCTTTATCCCTAAAAAAAACCAACATCAGATGCCCTTAAACAATTTCTCTCATGCTTTGGATCACAGCAGGCCAAGTTGCAGCTCTGTGCCTACATGTGGGCTACCAGCAGAGGATATAGACCATCATTTTCTCCCATTCTTATGCAGCTGACAAGACTGAGGGAAACCTGGAAATTTTCTGGTGGCCACAATCAGCCTGGTTTTGTTTTCAGTGGCCCACAAAGCACCTCCCCTCTCTGGTGAACATGTTTGCCCAGCAGCAAGTTGGGCACTCTCACAAGGACTTGTGCACTAGTGTGTTTGTAGCCAGCACAAACATAAAAAAGGGTGCAGAAAAGATGAGGGAAAGATCTGTCATTGCAATAGAAAATGACCCACATTTTGGGGAGGTTAATGGCTGTTTCGAACAACGCATCCCTGAGCCAGTGGCTCTGCAGGGCAGGAGGCAAAGGGAGGATTTGCTCCCTGTTTTCAAAGGCAGAGAGAGGTTTGAAGCCTGGAGCATAAACACAGCTGAGAATTCTGAAAATAGACAATATCCTTCAAATGCAGCCTAGGGATGAGATCGAATCACTGTATACACTGACTTCTGGAGAAGGCAAAACAAACCAAAACAAACCAGGGAGGAAGTGGGCCTGTGGAAGCCAAATAGAGACAGAAAAAACGGGAAACTAAGCACTGGAGGAAACAGCTTCAAATAATTACCCTGTGCAAGCACCATGCCGGGAAGCAGCATATGCTGGAGGAGCCCTCACTGGGGACACAGGATAAGCAGGCAGGAGGGCAGCCAGGCAAACCAGCAGCTTCAAAGCCAGGCACACGCCAGACCGAGCTCAGAGCAGCTCCAGCCCCGGTGAGCTCAGCATAACGATGCCAGGCATGAAAATATCCCTGTGCTTGAAACAAAATCCCTTCCTGCCACTGCCAGTAGCACCTGGGACTAAGCAGCAGGTGAGGGACTAATATTATAACAGGTATTTGGGTCACAGGCTGTCATTTAGGGCGGGCGAGGTGGGTGTACGTCAGTCGGTGGCCCTGCAAGAGCAGGGGGGTGGCTCAGCTCTGCAGAGGCACTTGGGGAGCTGAGAAATGACATTTAATTGTTTAACTGAGATCAGGGGGCTGATCTCAGCCCATACAGAACTGAGCACTGTAATTCAGTTCCTAGGGATCAACATCACGGTGCTTAAGTTGTGACTTCCCGAGGAAACAGATGAAAAGTTAGGAGCCAGTGCCTTGTAGAGAGGTGAAAACACTTCACTGAGTCACAAACCCTGTGCTGAGAGTTGGCTCAGTTTGGGAAGCCAATGCTCTGGTCGTGGCCAGGTTTGTGTTGTTTGGAACAGCCTGACAAATGATTTTGTGCCTTTGTTTCTGACAGCTCTGTACACTTCATATTTAAATTTTTAATTTAAACCAAGATTTTCAATGGTTTTAGTTTTTTAATGGAAACATCTTGATCTTACTCTGTAAAGACAATGAAGTGGGTTCTTTTTGAGAAGAAGAAATTCCAGCTTCTGTCCTGAAATATTCCACTTCCATTTCAGTTTCCTTTGTGAGGGGAGGTGGTATATAGGAAGCAACTGCATGTTCTGTAGCTTTAGGGTCCAAATTGTGCTAAGCTCTGGGACCATCACTGTAAATCCCCCTGGACATGTCCATGAAAGTCAGGACTTGGCTGCTCAAGAGCTGCTCTCAGCCCAAGAAATTCCCCCTTTCACCTCCCTGTGAAGAGACTGACATAGGAAAGGGATGTGCCTATAAACCTCTTATCCAGGGGCTTTCCACCTGGAGCCTGTGAATCCCTGAGGCCCTCCATTACTTTGCTAACAGATCTATGAGTGGTAAATACAGAGATGTTGTCCCAGAGCTCACATCTGCCATGCAGGGTCTGTGCCTTCCTCGGGGAAAAAATTAGGGAGTCAACAAACTGCAGGATGCGCAACCCACTGCTGCAGACAGGCTTGGTGTCTTCACCCTTTATGCCATAAAAATACAGTGAACCTAAACAAGCACAGATGCACCTTAAATACCTGTGTTTACTAACTCAGATCAAAATGCCCAACCTATCTACATAAATTTAACTGCTCTGGCTGGCTTTGACAGCTTTCAAGAAACACAGAAAGCAGCAAGTCCCACTAGAGAGCTTGAAAAGTGCTCTGAGAAATACTCCATTAGCAGAGAAAAATTTCCCCCACAAGCACATTAGTGATACATGGGGCAGCATGTTAAGTCTGGACATTTTGGCAGGTTTTCTGATAAGGCAAATATCTTCCCATGCATCTCTTCCCAGCCTCCATTCCTCCCTGCCCCCCCCTCCAGTGTGGCTCATCCACCCTGTCTCCAAAATGAGGAAAATGTCATTTGTGCAGAGCACTGCAGTGATTCTGCTATCAATCCTCAGCAGTTTCATTTCAATATCGACCCGCTCCATGATGATAATTGATGAGGGAAGCAAGTGATGGAAGAATGAAGAGAGCAGTGCTGAGCAGATCTTCCAGCCCAGATGGCAGGAAGCCCCTTGCTGTGTTTCATCCCCATCCCATTTGGTGTTTCAGAAGGGAAAAAAAAAGGAAAAAACTTTCCTTTTACTTTTTTTTTCCCCCCACCCCTAGGAAAAGGACACTGGGATTTTTAAGACTCCATTTTACAATCAGCATGTTTGAGTGTTTGAGTTGAAATTCATTCCCTGAGAGAGAATGAAGCAAAACAATGAAGGGCAGGAGGGAACAAGGTGGGATGAATATGCCATTGACCATACAAACCCTGAACAGCTGAGCTTAAGGGAGGAATTTTCTCCATTTTTAAATACAAATCTCTCCCCTGGACACACTGCATGTGGGGTAGTCTGGAAAGCACAGAAGGTAAATATTAAGAGTCAAACTCCCCAGCTCAAAAAGCAACAGGGTGGGTGAACCAAAGGAGACAAGCAGGAAGAAAAAGCTTCCCTGAAAATCCACCTTCAAGCACTCCTTCACAGGGGGGCTGCAGCAACACAGCCACTGCTTGTACCCATCCAAAAATTCAGCACTGAGAGACTCTGCTCACTCCATTTTAATATCCCAGCCACAATGGGGGTGCTGGTTTACACTCAGGACACTGTTCCTCTCTCCTGTTCAGTGATGGAGTTTTGGTATCACCATGCTGAGAGGGTAAGGGCTACATCTCCCCTGGTGCCCTGGACCAAGTTGTGAGCTCACAGCCACCACAACAGAGGAAAACATCTGCATACTAATGCAGACCATGGCATGGAGGTCGCTGGATGTATCAGGTTTCTCATGTCTGTCTCTGCTGTGCAATTAAGCTCATAAACAAGGGAGAATATCTACGTATTAAAAAAAAAAAAAATCAAAGAAAACCCAATTATCTTGTCAGGGACACCAGTGAGATGTTTTATGTCTCCTGGCTGTACAAATGGTCCATGGGTAGAACTGTCAGGCTCTGCCCCAGAAGAGGCTGCCTATCCACGAGGTGGTAGATCTGCTTCTCCTCCTTGGGACAGGCTTCACAGGGAAAGCTGAGTTGCACAAACAGCTCACTGGTGTCAAAAAGGGGTGGTTATAAACCCCTTCTCGTGCTGGCCTGGACATCCTGCCTCTGGCCTGGCTGTGCCCATTCCTTCCCATAGCTCTGGAGCTCACTGGACTGATCAATGAGCCAGCTGAGCTCTCTAGCCCAGCAGAAGATTAATCCAGCCCCTCAAAAATGTGTGGATTGACCTCATTTCATGTCACATCACTCACAATTTTTATAGTTCAAAAAATTCTCATGTAACAACCCCCTCCTCCCTTCTGCTCCCCACAGACCATGTGTCCCATTTCACCTCGACTTCTCATTCGTGGTGTCATCCACACCAAGGAAAACAACTAAATCACTTGGTAGCATTTCACACTTGGTTGGCAGCAGTGAGAATGACATTTGGAGAAGCCCCCAGGTCGTGGTGCTGCAGACAGTGTTATGAGCTCTTCCCTTTAACCCTCATTCAGAGTTTAATCCTAGAGTGCTGCCCTCGTGCTCTGTTCTGGTGAGGCCAGTGGGAGGTGAATCTTGGTTGTGAAGGATCCCAGAATCCAAACTCTACTGTGGACTCCCCTCAAAGCTAGGAATGGGTTAACAAGCAAATTGTGAGGCTTTATATAGTTATACACACCCATACACCTTGAGCTCCTGGTGGGTGCTCTCAGAAATTGCTCTGAAATGTCTCAGAAATAGGAGCAGAGTAATTGCAACGTATATTCTAATAACTGCAGCTATAATAACACCCCCTCCTCGCCACTTTCCTCTTTAGAGGTGATCTGCCAAAATGAGAAACAAAATTACTGTGTCTGTTCAGCAAATTCTTACTGACAAAATCTTTAAGAGTTGACAAGAGTAATACACTGCAAATTAGTTTAGAAGTGTTTCAAGTTTCCAAAAATCAATCAAAATCAAATTAAGTTCTGAAGACGCTGTCTGTAGAGTTTAAGGAAAATAGAGATCAGCTGCAGCAACGTGGGATCAGGGGCTAAACTGAGCAGGAGGCTTAGATCTGGTCTGCCCCCTCTTCTGGCTTAAGGTAGGGACTTACAACAGATCACAAGGGTTTGCTGATGCTCTGGATAGTTTGGTTAGTCTGGGTGTTAACAACAAGAAACCCAGTCCAAGTAATCCACACCAGGATATTTCCCCCATGCTAAGGCTATGACATAAATTGGGGTTTACACACAGAGAAAAGGTTTTCTCTTCTGCTTCCTGATCATTTCTTACAAGATTTGCTCATGCCAGTGATGGATAGGGAAAAAAAATTAAATTATCGCTCATAAAGATCCTCATCAAGGAGGAAAATCATTTTGTAAAGTATTGTTAAAGCTGGCAGAACCAAACATGGGCTAACCCAAAGCAGGGGCAGGGGCAGAGTTCAAGTCCAGTAAGTGTTGTTTCCTTCTTGGTTATGTGACAAACAACTGAAGCTTATACTGGTGAAGCCTGGGACTCCCTGTCTTCTTAAGAACATGCAAACAAGTTGTGTGAGAGTTTGTCCTGTTTCTGAGTGATCAGAGCCTTTCTGGGGAAGCAGAGAGCATGGCTTGCTCCGATGTGTTGTCTTTTTTGCCCTTCATCCATATGGTACCCTGACCCCATCTTGGCCCAGCAGATCCATGAGCTTGTGACCTACAAATCCTCAGCCATCTGCTTTGCAAATTCAGCCTCAACCCAGCTATGCTGGCTTGCTGTTTCAGCACTCACTCTGAGTGAATGGGCTTGCTTTAGGTTTCCAATTATGTCTTTCTTAATTATATTCCTCCACAGGGTCCTAGAGGCCCTGGAAATTTTCCCCCACTCTGTCTTTTCCCATAACTGTGAGTCAACAGTTCAATTATAGTCTCTTTATACAGGCATGAGAATTTGTTTCTTGGGCAAAGTTCCTTGATAAGATGATATGCTACATAAATGTCTCTAGCAAAACACATTTCACAGTGAATTTATCTCTGCACAACTTCTCCGCCTTATAGCACCTTATCATTCCAAGACGTCTCAAGGCACTTTCCAAAAGGTGTGCAATAATAATACTTCACAGTTATACACAGCCTTTCATGGGAATATCTCAGTGCTGTGTGGAGAGAAGCACTCAGCTCCATCAAACAGCTGGGAGTGCTGAGGCCAGGGATGTGGAAAAGAATTGCCCACATGATTTAGGAAGAGACAGGGCCTGTGATGGAGTCCAGGACCACAGAAGGTCCCTCCTTTGCTCCTAATGTTCTCACAAGTTCATTGCCCACTGCCCCAGCATTGGGAACCAGCCACACTGTGAGAGGAGATAAAGACTTGTCCTCCAGCCACAGGATGGGGGCTCAGTTCCATGTCTATCCCATTTATCCTACACCAAACTCGTGTGTATTATGCAAGGAATAAAATACTCCAAAAGTTTGTAACATGCTTTTTGTCCATTTTTTAAATGAGGATGTTTGTGCTCTCCAAGGACCTTGGCCTGGAGCAGAGCTGAGTAAAGACCCTGCTTGCTCTGTGGGACAGAGATCAAGCTGGAGCTGGCAAACATTACATGACAGCCAGCCATTTTCTGGGGGTCATCATGCAGCTGGATTTCTGCGTGGAAATCTGCTGGATTTGGTGTTGAGCCTCAATGCTTAAAGCTGAAACCTTCCACCACTCAGCCTGCTATGGCCTCAACACTGCCAAATCCACCACTAAACCATGTCCCCAAGTGCCACACCTACACATTTTTTTGAACACTTCCAGAGACGCCAATTCCACCACTTCCCTGGGCAAATTCCCTGTTCCAATGCCTGACCTCCCTTTCAGTGAAGAAGTCACAGAACCACAGAATGGTTTGGGTTGGAAGGAACATTAAAGACCATCCAGTTCCAATTGACCAGATTGCTTCAAGCCCTGTCCAACCTGGCCTTGGAGGAGGCATCCACAGCTCACACTTGATGGAACTTGATGACCATTGAGGTCTTCTCTAACCTCAGTGATTCTGTGATTCTATGATTCAGAGGAGCAGTTACTCAAGTCCCCATGGGGTATGGGCACTACTGGTGCTCTCCTCCATGGCTTTGAGCAATTTCCCCCACACTTCCTGCTCTAGTTTGGATGACAAGTGCCTGAAAAGCAGGAGATCCATGAATAGCAATGAGCATTTGCCTCTTCAGGGGTGAACTTCCAGGCAAATAATCAGTTTTCTTCCAAAAGGTGATGGGAAACCAGACAACAGCAAAGCATTGAGGTCTTGGATATTTTTAAGGGTGCCTGATGACTACTCAGCAAGCTCCGAAATAACTGACCTTTTGGAGGGACAGCAGCTGGAATGCTTATCCCCTATTTAATCCACATCCAGTTCCTAGCATTCCCTTCCCAGCCACACATTTCCTCCCCTTGTGATGAGCTGCCACGTCTCCCATCAGCCCGTGTCCTTGGCTCCAACCCTGCCCATCACCTTCCTCCGCATTTTATCACGTTCAGCAACCTCTCCCCTCCCTCCTCCCTCCCAGCCCAGCTTATATCATCAAAAAAATCACTTTGGCACCTTCACTGTCAGCAAGAGGCTGTTTATCTGCTATATCATTGAAAAGATCTCTAAAGCCAGGCTTGGAAAACAGCCCTTTTTTTTTATTTGATGCAGGATCATCTGAAAGGAGGATGAGAAGCGGCGAGAATATGTTTTCCTTGTACAGATCAATAAAAGTTTAACCTTCCTCCACAGCAGGGCCTGCCTGCCCACCTCCTTAGCTTAGATTTCTCCCTCCTTCTTTGCTTACCCTTCCTGAATTTCAGTGATTCCAGCACCCCTGGCACATGGACATATTGGTCCTGCATGGATCAGGGCAGAACTCCTGCCTTGTCAGAGCAGGTTCTTTCCATCCAGGGAAAGGTTTTCTGGTCAGTCAACGCACAGACTCAGTCGCCCCATGGATTTCAGATCCTTTTATTCTCCTCCTCACTCCACTCTCTCACAGCTCCCGTGCTCTGTACTATACAGAGCTCCTGTTCCAGTGGTTGGGAGTCACTAAATGAGTTTCCCATCTCTTCCTTTCTTCTCCCTCTTTGGGGAAGAAACAATCATGTCCTTCTCTCGTGCACCCTTCACCTCTGCCAGTGGCAGATTTACTCCTGCTTGGCTTCCTGGCAGCTGCTGCAGCTGCAGCCCTGAACAGGGGCTTCAGCATCTTTCTGTCCCATTCTCAGTGTGCTGCATTCCCAGAGGGATCAGAAATAGAGAGGGCAGTTGTTTGGGTCCTGCAGTGCAGCCCTGAAGAGCTAAGGTCTGTTTAAGAGCATGAGTTCATTCCTGAGCAATCTTAATAGATCAACATTATCATTTAATACACAGGGAAATTGGGGAACCACTTGGAGGAAGACCCAGACACAGTGGATGAGAAATGAGCAGGAGGTCCCTTCCTGCTGGCTCACACAGCACAGATGTCTCTGCTAACAGGGCAGAAATGCTGAGACAGGGTGAGCAGGCAGCTCATGAGGATAAGTCTGGGCTGCTCACACCTAAGAGGGACCTGCCACACAAACAAATCAACCACCACTCACCAGGGTTTACCCTGCTATAGGAACCAATGCCAAACTCCTTTTTAAAGAGAAAAGGAAATGACTGAGTCTTTTCTCATCTCAAAATCCAGCAGCAAGCCCCATCCTGCTATTCATACCCAGAGACAGAGAAGCACTTCTTTCTTCTCAGAAGGAGATGGGAAGGGGGCAGACAGGTTGTTACTATAATAGCAGTAAAGACACCCACCCCTGTGCTAAATGATATATTTATATGTACCACGTAACAAGAGACTGTTCCCAAAGCACTGACAGCCTGAGGGAGAAATGCCAGCACCTTCTCCAAGGTCACAGGGATGCAGAGACTGGCATCCTGCTTTCAGAGAGTGCAGGGAAAGGATTCACCTCCTGTCCGTCTCCACCTCCTCCCTTCAAACATAATGTGGATAGCTGGCCTCCTGAGTCCTTTGGATAGCTCATCCAGGCTCAAGGGATGACACTTATTCAGACAGACAGACAGGGAGTGTGACCAGTGCATAGTCCTGGTCCTTTATCTCATACACATGGCTCTCCTCCTGTGAGGAAGCACCTGAGAAAGCATCCCTGCAAAAGTTAAAAAAGGAGCAAGAGGGATCCCAAGAGGCAAAAGGCAGTTTAAAGTATCACACACACACAAAAAAATTAAAAATACAAAAGATAGAGCTGGATGTGTCCTGTCCCCATCCAGTCAAACACCAGGTGCTGTCAGAGATTAGATGCTTTGGCAGATAAAGGCAGGTAATAGGGCCTGACTAGATAAGGACAATAAGAGGAGAATAAAGGCAAGGGGGGGGATGTGGGGGAAGCCAGAGGGGAAAGGCCAGAGAGCAGAAGGGATTAGACTGACAGATCCATCACTGGGGCTGTGTGGAAGCAGGGCTTTGGACCCAGGAGCTGAGTGGAGGTACCTGTTGTCCTGCAGGGACACTTCCTGGGCTCCACAGCCCAAGGGGTTTCTGGATCTGTGCCTCCCACCTGTGCTGCTCCAGTGTGGGGTGCACACGGCATCCCCAGAAGAGTCAGGATTGCTGCTGTCCTGGTAATTCATGTGAACCAGAATCAGTGTTTCTGGTCACTCAGCACAACAGTCACTGGAACCACTGTAAGCAATGTATGCCAAAAGCAGCCAGGGAGGCTGGACTGGGCTGTAGCTGTCTGGCTGGGGGATATCTATCCCCTCATCATGGAGAAACAACCATCAGTCAGAGTGTTACTGAGCACTGACTGCAGCAGGGTTTCATCAAGGGTGACTCTGACCTTACAAGTCAAGTGTGATCCAACAAGTGTCCTGCTCTCCTCCATCCCCCTCCTGCTCCTGCCTGTCCCCTTGTTCTTCACAGCCCCATCTCATTCTGCACAGAGCAAACACTTCTTGCCTGCACTGTAGAACAGCTTTGATCCTCAGAAGCTGTGATTAGTGCCTGAGGGCAGTAGAAATGCCTGAGGGAATCCACTGTACAGCAGGAACACAGGCAGAGGGAAAGCTGCAGGGTCGCTGTCCCTCAGAGGGACCTGCATCTGTTTGTGTGAGAGTGTCTGTGGAAAGTCACAATGGTGTATTTGATACATCACTCACTGTTCCCTGGGCTCTCTGTGGTGATATATCCCTCCTCCATTCCATCCTGCACCAAGGGAGGCTCTGCAGGAATTGTCTGAGCTTTGCTTCCCTCTGAGAGGGCATCTTGATGCCCTTAATTTGTTAAAACCCCATAACTAAAACTAGAGGCTTGGAAAAGGGGGTGTCAGCCTGTCATTGTTTGCAAGACCTGCTTCTCCATGTGAGGAAAGGACAGGGACACTCAGACACTCCCCAGGGATCACCATACATCATTTTCTTACCACTTCACACAGTCTTGGATTTTATGATCCAAAAACTGCTGCTGTAACTGTGATTCTCACAGGTTGTGTTTTTATACTGCATCTTGTACCACTTTTTGAGAAGTACTGCTAAAGAGCATGCTTTTATATACATATAAAAACCATATATATATATATGAAAGCCTGGATGTTTGCAGCATCCAAGAACACTCATCCCAACCACCCACCTGCCAGAGGACCAGGATCCCCATGTGAACTCCTCCAAATAAAAATGGGCGAGTGGGAAAGGAAGGAAGAGCAAACCTGCAGCATCATCTTCTCTCTGCTCCCTCCCAAAGCCTCCCTGAGCTGCCAGCACTGTGGAGCAATCCAGGACCTCGTTCACCTTGCATTAGGGGTGGCCCAGGCCTCCCTGCATGTGATGCATCAGCACAGGCAATGCCTTTATTGCCATTAATTATTCTTTGTGTGGAAAGAGGCATGTTCAGGTTGGCTGTTTTTTCTCTCCCTTTCAAACCCCTGTGACCTCCATGGGATGCAAGAACTCGGCTGCATCCTGCAAGATGGGTAATAAATCCCAGGCTTTCAGCCCAGCAAAGGGAATGGCCCTGTGGGAGAGGCAACTCCTTGATTCACCTGATTGCTGGCTCCTCTTCCTTGGCAGCTACCACTTAATTCACCTCATTTTTTGTTCTGCAACAGGTTTCACTTAACTCCCTGCTGAAGGATTCAGCAGTGAGCCTAAAATGGTCATGACTGACTTGAAAAACTTCAGTGCAATGTGCAGAGACACCATCTTTGCCTTGGGTTTGGTGGGGTCTGAGAGAGCCCAGCACCTCGTGCTGCTTCCCCTGCATGATGTAGGATCAGGTTGTGAACCCTGGTACTACCCTCATGCACAGCCTTGACTGCTGGGGAGTGTGGTGTGTCCCTAATAGAGAAATATCTGCCTCTTCCTATGATTTACCTTCTGTTTGAGCAGCCTGATAATTCCCAAACCTGCTATATCTCCTCATAAATGTGGAGTCCTCCTCACTTACCAGCCTCCTTGTTGACAACTTAATATTAGGGGTTCTGAAGAAGGTATTGAAAACCTGGAAAGATCCTGAAAACCTGGATTCTCACAGCAAGCTGTACACTGTGCTGGCAGTCAAAGTGGAGAGAACTGCTTTCAGAGGAGGCTTAAAACACAGTTCTGGTCATTCATGGCTAATAAATCTCCCTTTGTAGTTTCTGAGAAACTGATCCTGATGAATACACCAGTAAATTTTCCAACTTCCTTTGTTACCTCTTTGGTGGCAAGAAAAGCCCAGCAGTTTGAATTTGAAGGGTGCTTTGCACAAATTGTTCTCTGCCTGATGTTTAACCCCCACCATATCCTGGAAGTGGTTACACTGGTGCCCCAGCTGATATCCCTCCCACGTGCTGGTGCTTAAAACAAATGGAAAACTGTCCCTGGGCCTCTCCCAGGGGACTTAAAGATTTTCACCTTACAAGGGCAAGAAGAGGGGAAGGAAAAGGAATGGTAAAGGAGAAAATCTACAGGTCACCAAATTGAGCAGAGGCTGCAGAGACAAATGTGATACGTTCATGGGCTCCTCGACACAATCCAACCCCTGCAGTGAGAGCGTGAGGGCACAGGGGATTTGGGTAGGTGAGTGTGACCCCAAACCACATCCAAAGCAAACCTGCTTTGTCCCTCCTTTCAGCAGTCAAACCTCAGTGCTCTGAAGCTTCGCTCAGACAAAATTTTTCCTCTTTTTTCCCCTTCCCTGGTCAAGCCCAGGAGGAACCCACACCTCAGGGTAATCCAGGTCCTTGCTCCACAGCTGGAGTCATGAGCAAAAGGGAGGAGGAGAGGAAAAAGACTTCAAGGGTAGTCATCAACCACCCCAAATCTACCAAGGGGTCAACAGCATTCCAACTCTATCTGAGTTCCACACACAGCTGGAACCAGGCTCCAAATTTTAACTTTAACTTTTAACTGACTTTCCCTTTCCCATGTTCACAGACAGACTTCACTCTAACTGGGAAAGACAGAGACCATCAGCACGTGCAGCATTTAACAGGAGACCCAGGTTATTGATTCACAGCTCCACTTCCCTGAACTTTTCTGGAGGAAAACGGGGCTGCTTTGCATAAGGCAGGCATATGTTGCAGCTTTGGCACGGGGAGAGCCGGTTGGCATTTCCTTGCCAGACTTTTCCCACCCTCCTCTGATACCATCTGCCTCCATGAAACACTGAAACTCCCATCTGTCAATTTGACTGTAAACACACAATTATCCAGGCTGCCTGGGAGAGAAGCAGCACAGCCAAACCTCGGCCATTCGTGGAGAGGGACAAGTTGGGATGAGTGTCCCCCTCACTGTCCCACCAGGCAGCTTGGTGGAGGGGAGCCCTGGCTTTTGTTTTTCAGCACAGTGTGGATGAGTTGTGGGTACCACCAACCCCTCCATCTATGCCCTGGCCCCTCAGAGCAAGGAGCAAACTCAGGGCTTAACCAGAAGCTGGTGGGATGCTCCAGCCATTCACAGCACCAAGGTCATGGCAGCCAAGTCATGTTGTCTCCATTTCCATCCCTTTCTGCCATGCCAGACATGTCAGCCTGTGCATGGCCACTCACACCCCTGCCTGGATCTGTGCTGCACAGAACATCATCCATGCAAACATCCCAGTGACAGCATCCAGCCAGGAGCAAGGTCAGCACCAGGGAACAGCCTTTCCTTGCCAGTTCATGTCAGCAGCATCTTTGTGACCAGCTCTGCCTGTCCCTCACCCCTGGGTTTCATCCCAGCAATGCCCAGATCCAGTAAACTTAGACAACTAAGGTTTTTTTCTGCATTCTCCCTGGAAATCTCCCTCTTTCTGGCTGGGGGCAGCATTCCCTGACCACAGCAGACAGCAAAACGCTGACAGCAGCCCATGGCATGAGCTGAGCCCTGTCAGCCCAGCCATCAGCAGTCAAAAGATCTCCTCAACAGTGCTCTGAGTTACTCTCAACCCTTCCAGGGGCAGTGCAGTCAAAATTGCCCAAGACAAGCTGGTCTGCAGGATGAATAATCTGAGTGTGACAAGTGAGGGGAAGAGAGAAGACTGCAGATAATCATGGGCTAGGGGCTGCTTTGGAGTTGTGGAAGGTGGCTATGTGTTCTTTTATTGAATATCAGTCCCTGTGTGGTGTCTCCAGCCCAGAAACCAGCTCCACCACCTGTTCCATTTATCTGGGAAGAGGGAGGGGGCTGTGGGGTGGCGGAGGAGCTGGCAGATGGCATGTGTTCCTGGAGATAACACGGGGCTAGTTCAGAGGTTACTAATTGGGTTTCTGCTTGCCTTTCATATTCAATGTGAATCAAAATGAGAACATGGGGTTCAACACACACACGTCGTCCTCCTTCCCGGAGGATGCTGCCCCTCCAACCCCGTTCCCTGCACGTCCTCACCCCAAAACCCCAAATCCCAGAGGTGTTTGCTGTTCGTTCACGAGCCAAAGCGAAAGGGAGGGGAGGGAAACAGCAGGGAGGTTAGAGAAGAAGCAATTAATGAATTCCTCACCCAGGGCAGATCCCCAGGCCTGCAGCCAGCCCTCCTGTGCACACAAGGTCAACAGCAAGGTGGAAATTCATGCAGCCAGTGTGGGAACACCACACCACGGGTTAGGTGAGGTAAAAGTGTGTGCAGGAGGACATGAGGCAGAGCCATAGGTGCCCCACACAGGCTGTCCAGCATCTCCCTTTTGGTGGCTGCCTCACTGTGCTCATCTTCGTGTTGCTTGGGACCCCTTCCCATTGTGGTGAGGAAAGGGCTTCAAGGGCAACATCTGGGCATGATGGCACAGCTGCACAGGGGAATCCAACCACAGCACATCTGGGCAAAGCAGAGACTCATCGAATCATACAATGGCTTGGGTTGGAAGGGACCTGAAAGATCATCTGGTCCAACCCCCCTGCCACGGGCAGGGACACCTGCCACTGGACCTGATTGCTCAAAGGTCACACAAATGTCATTTCCAGTGTCCAGTCCAAACCTTCACCTCTGTCACCGAGCCACCCTTGAGGAAAACACACTCAAAACCTTTAAAGGCAGCAAGACTTGCTCAAGACTTTCTTCAACCTTTGGCTAGGGAGGAAGGATCACACTCAGTGAGGACAATTGTTACCCCAGTGGGGATTTGGGGCAGCACATCACCTTTGGGGAGTTCTTTCTCTGCAGCCTCTCACTCCCTGGGGTGTCTCACGCACATTTTGTGCTGAGATGCAATCTCACAAGCAGAGGCAGGGAGAGAGAATCAGGAATAGAAAGCAGGAAGTGCGCACACAGTCTTGGAAGGGGGAGGAGGATGGAAGTTAACTGAAAAAACCACAACGCTCTTTGAAAAGGAAAAGTGGAGAAAAAAACCCCAACCCTTTCTCAAAGCATTTTGCAAATATTGCTTTTCCTCCCCTCCCTCATTTTCTGACAAGCTGCAATCAGCATTCAATATTGTTGCTCAGTGCCCAATTTCACAGAGGATAGGTATCCACGGAGCCTTTTAAATTAAATAAATAAATACATCTGGCCACGTATGGCAGGGGCTTAGCTGGGAGCTGAGCTCTTCTGAAAATAAACCCAATCACGGTGACATTGATTCAGGACAATTACTCCTGATTTACACTGGTGTAAATGAATGGAATGGCATTAAACTGCTGACTGGGGAGTCCATACACAGGCACAGCTCATCAGAAAGCCGAGTTCCCATTCTGTGCAAGATTGAGATCAGCTTCCCCATCCAAATCAGGACAAAAATGGTCTATTTTTCTTAAAATGGAACAGAAAGAGGGTGAAAAAAACTCACTTGGGTTCAATAAAACTTTGTTTTTGAATGCCTGGCATTTATCAGTTTGACTGTTCAAAAAGTTATTCATAGATAACAAAAGTAGGGAAGCCAACTTTTCCTGGTGTCATAATGCAAGTGTTGGCTTTGAGTTTTCCTTTTGCCCAGCTAAAAACTAATTGGGACTAGGGAGGACAAAAATCTGAGGGTTTTTTTTTTACCAAACAATCAAACCTGCCCTTTACTGATTTTTCCCTCTTGCATTTTCCACTACCATGCTGTGTCAGTGAGGTTTTCCAGGCTCATTCCCACAACAGCCAGGCTGCATCCCTTTGCAATCCCAGTCCTGCATCACCATCCTGGCACGAGCAGGCAGCTGGGAAAGGTGCACACTAGGTAAGGTGGACAGATGGAGAGGAAGGCTGAGGAAAAGAAGAAACGTTTGTGACCTTTAAAAGATGATTTTTTAAGGATGAAGAATCTTCTCAGCTGTGGGAACCATGTGCTGCAGCACTGGGGAAGTGAGGAGAGCCCTGGGGAGGAGGGAAGGATCCCTCACACGGTGGCACCCCCGCATATTTAAAACCATGGTTAGTTTGTGGGGAAGGAGAGCAGGGGAAGAGGCCAAACCTCTTTGAGAGGCCCTCCCTTAGTTTGTAAAGTACTTTTTACCTGGATATTTGCTCTGGACATAAATCACTGTTGCTCAGGATAAATGGAAGCCCGTAAGTGCCACGAGCACTAATGACAACATTCATCAAAGCCTGAACCGCTCCATATTGCACCAATCTCCGGGATGCCTGCGGACATATGGACTGAGCTCGCTCCAGCAGCCCCCGCTCCCCCTGCACCCCTCCACTCCCCAGCACCAGGCAAAGAGCCTCAGCCTCTCCACAGCCAGCTCAGAGCAGGAACAGGGGAGACCAGCAGGGCAGGCTCGTGCTGTCCCCTCAAAGATAAAAAGTACAGGGAATAGCCCCCAGCACTTCCCCATCCTGGTGCTCCTGAGCCAGCTGAGCTCCAGATTCCCAGAAAACAGGTCCTGACCATGCACACCAAAAAACCCCCAAACCCTCTGTCCAAAGTCAACAACATGGGGAATATTCCCTGGAGCAATCAGGTTATGGAGCCTGGATAGTCACGTGCTGGTAATCCTGCTCTCCTGCAAAGTGCAATGATTAAGCTTAATTGGCAAGGAGAGCTGAGCCCTGAGAAGGTGGTTTGAGTGAACAAGAGCTGCTCCACGGCAGAACCAGGCTGATAGCAGGCTGGCTGATGGGAATGGAATCCCATATTTATCCTCTCAGTGCTGAAGTGCCTCCCATGGGACAGGGCAATTCAGCAAAGTAAAGATTTTACAAGTCTGTAGGAGCACTGGGGCTCTGAGGGGACATTGGGATGTGTCCTGTGGATCCAACTCAGGGCAACCTCAGAATTAATGGTTTGAAAAAAGAAAGAACAAAAAGGGGCTGTCTGCAAAGGAGGTTCTTGCATGTGAAATCCATCTGGTGGTCCTTGTGTAACAAGTCTGAAGGAAACATAAACTTCCTTGGTCCAACATTACACAGCCTCAATCAAGTAGGTCAGTCTGTAATTAATTCTATATATTGAGAAATGTATTAAACTGAAATTTCTCTGCAGACGTGTCCCGGGTTCAGGAGTGAATGTTCTCCAAGTGGAATTGCTGCTTAAAACTCACAAGGACCAGAAACCTTTCAGGATGAGGGAAGCCAGATAATAACCACTGCATGATTCACAGCAGGAACCTAAACTGGGTCTCTCTCACACCCCTGACTGAGCTGGTTTCTCACTAGACCAAATTTTTCCCTCTGAAAAATCTGAAAGAACAAGTTCTTGTTTCAGCCCTGTATTAAAAAAAAAAAAGAACAGTGTAGCCTTCTAATTTCCTGGCTTTGAGCTTTAGGGACAAGGTGAGCAAGTGATTTCCTCCATTTCCTAATTTAGTTAAGTAAGTTGCACAAGTTGGGCTCAATTTAAACACCGAGGGAAAGGCTGCATCCACAAACGACATGGTTTCCACTGGAAAAGAAAGAGAAAAATACAACTCAGATAATGTCCTAAGGAAAGAGTCAGGGAATTTGTTTGCTTGCTCACTGGTTTTCTTAAAACCTCTCAGAAAGTTAATTTTGTGTTTGAGCTAAAGCAATTATATCAGGAGGTGTTTATTACATCATCTCTCTGCTTTCCCATGGGCATGGAGGGAGGAATATCAGTATAGACTGAGGGGGAATGTGGCTTTACCCTAGTGAAAATCAGCGTTAGTTTTGCACAGTGCTCTGCATCCCTCAAAATATTCATGAACAGGAACATTCACTCAAATGGAAATAAAAAAAAAGTTTATTGAAATATGAAACTGCAAATAGAAATGGCTGTTTTGGGCCCTTCGCAGCAATTAAGGAGGAGACATTCATTTTCTATCTTTTATATGCAACTAAAATGATGCTTTAATGTAATTTTATAATTTATTTACTCAAGGAAATCCCTGCTTAGATGTAGCATCTGCTTTCTTTTTCATCCCCTTTCCAAACCCCAGTGCAGAAAACCCTTCTGGTTTCTTACCCAGCTATGAGCCAGAAGAAAGGCAATGATGCTCCTGAGGTCATGGTGGGAGCCAAAATCACGAGTGAACTTTGAGACCCTCATTGCCAAAGTCATTTTAATGTCATCTTTTCACATGTATTGTCTTTAGAGTTGTCAGACCTAGGAGGGGATTAGGAAGAGGAGGGTGTATTTAAGGAAGGCACCCCACTGGGAGCTGGTGGGGTTGAGGCCATTTAAAGCTGCAGGAAAGAGGAAAAACTGTGGTCTGGTGTGACAGGAATTAAGGGCCAGCTTTTGTCACATGTTGAGCAGAGATCACTCTGTCCAGGGGAGATTGCAGCTCACAAAGGCAGGGAGGAGCAAGAGGAACAAAGGCACAAGGACATCCCGGACAGGGCTGGTCCAGGATGATGCACATCCCTGGAAGACCCTGAGAAGTGACCTGAATATCCCAATGCAGCAGCAGCTGCAGCTTCCAATGGATAGTTCATGATAAGGGGCTGTAACACCCAGGATTGCCTGGTGTCCAAACACCAAAACTCAATTTTGAGAGCACAGCCAGTGGGGAATGCTGGATCCTGCCCTCATACACCCTTGCTGGGGCTGTGCTGCTTTTCCAAGCTGGAGATTTGGGGTTAGGAAAAAGCAGTTACTTGGATACCTGTCCTGTTTCTTCAGAACTGCTGTTCAGGGAGGAGTTAGAGAAGAGATGGAACATGAAGGGTTCTCCAAGTCTGAGCCCAGCTGCACCACTCAGATAGTTTTAAAATACATACACAGGTGCCTACCATGTACCTTCATCTTCTTAGACTGAGCCAAGTCAAGCTGAGTTCTCCAGACAGTTAATTTCATAATTCTCTCATTTCATGGGTGAATTTCATGCATAGAAATGCAAAGAATTAGTGGTATGAGTGTGCTTTGTGGGTATAAGACCAAATGAAATCCGGATGGAAGACACCTTCTTCCATGGAAAATGTCAAGTTATTTTTAGATTTCTGAGGAAGACACTTCATCCTGGAAGGTCAAATATTTTATTAAAGAGTCAAGAAAATAAATTCTTAGAGAAGGAAAGTTTTCATGTTTCTACTTTAAGAAAAGTTTAATAACTTTTTAGCCACATTCTTCCACTGGAGTTTCAGGTGACTGTTCAGGGATTGGAGTTTCTGTGTCCTCAGGCCACTGTCTGTGGGACAATCCCCCCAAGGCCTCTGGGCTTGCTCTTTGCTTAGTGAGTCCATCCCACAGACACACCCAAAGTGGCTTTGTTTAGGAAACAGATGTTTAGGAAAAGTAAACATTGCAAAGATTAAGGTATGGGTGGTTCCAAGCTCTTTTCCTTAGTGTAGGAATTCTGTTCGCTTGCCACTCACCTCCACTTGCAGCATTTCCAACTGCTTATGGCAATTGTGGTATGAAAATAAAATAAACCCAGCTGACTACACTCAGTGCAAATTCCAAACAAGCAGCCTTTCAAACCCCAGAATATTTCCAGGGCCATTAATCACACACAGCTCACTGCTACAGCAGGTGACCACAGGTTAATAAAAAGGAGCTTAAAATCCAACCCAAAAGTGAAGTGTGATGAGAAGAAAACTCTGGAGTGACTCTTTGGGTGTCAGGAGCTGAGCAGTTTTGTTGGGGCAGTGTAGGGAGCTTTATAACTTCTGACCAGCAAAATATCTGATCTCTGTCCCCTTCTGCCAATCTGGATGGGGCTGTCACTGTGCCCTGAGCACCCTGCATTCCTGTCTCTGCCCTCAAACCTCCTTGCATCCAGAAGAGATATTTCCCCAGCACTGAGGGTTCCTCTTCTGGTTTTTCGCATGACCAGGGACCTGGTTTATGTTTCCCTGCCTTACCACAGTCATATCTCTCCACCTAGGAGTTCTCCCAGTGTTTATCATCCTGAAGCCCCACACACTCCATCCAGCTGGGTGGGATGTCCTCTCCTCTTCTTTTTTTTACAAGGGCATGGAGTGACAGGAAAAGGGGGAATGGCTTCAGAAGGACAGAGGATGGGGTCAAATGGGATATTAGGAGGAAATTCTTCCCTGTGAGGGTGGGGAGGCCCTGGCACAGGTTGCCCAGAGAAGCTGTAACTGCCCCATCCCTGGAAGTGTCCAAGGCCAGGTTGGTTGGGGCTTGGAGCAGCCTGGGCTGGTGGAAGGTGTCTCTACCCATGGCAGGGGGTTTGGAACAAGATCATCTTTAGGATCTCTTCCAACACAAACCATTGTAGGATTCTCTGATTCTCCCTGCCTGTCCTTCCAGACACAAACCTGCCCTCCTCCCAGCTACCCCATGTTTGCATATTTATTCCATTTCAAGCAACACTTTTTTCCCCCACTCACCCAGAAAGGGTTCAGCAGGGGAAGGTCAGAGGTTTTCCTTGGGGAGCATGACCCAGGTGGAGCCAGCCCTGTCCCCCACCAGGGCTGTCTGCCTGGGCAGCCTGGAGAAAAACCAGGGGACACACGACAAACAGGGACAGGGGAGGTGACTCTGTGTGTGTGTGTGTGTGTGTGTCAGCTCACATTTCTTTCATTGAGAACAGAGCGAGAAAGGAATGGAGAGGAAGGCGAAAAACACATCAGTGGGGAAAAAAACACCCAGATAATAAAAAAATAAGTGCAAGTGACTGAGAGAGAACCCACAGGAGAGACGGCACTTCTGAGCAGCACGGGCTCTAATCTCGTTACTGACTTCAGTCCAGGAGGCTGATACACCCCTGAGGGCAGGTTGGCATTTTGATGCTCCTAGTTAGGGAAAACATGAACTGGGAGAAGCTGCATTAACAAGCAAATAAATCTGTGGCTGGCTGGCAGCAGAATGAATCGGGCTGTTTGTCAGCCGTGTTTTCGTGGTGATGTATGGACAGGGTGGGCTGCTGGCAACTCATCCCTCGCTTCTCCCCCTCAGAGCCAGTGCTTGGTGGAGAGGGAGAGGGAAGGTCATGGGATTTCCAGAGAATGGGGCTGAATAAAACTACCCTAAGGTGAAAACTCAAGCCTGAAACAAGGTATTTTATAAAGTGCACCACTGCTGACCTCACACCCCAATCAGCTCGAGCCACGTGGGACCTGCCCAGTAGGGAAGTGTCATCACTGGAAGGACATGTCTTTGATTTATAGCAAAAGTCAAAGTGCCCATGATTTCAAACCAGAAGGGGAGTAAAAGTAAAAATCTCCCAGTATCTGCATGAGGCTGATGCTTGGAGGTGCATCCCAGGAGGCTGGTGGGATGGGTTCCTGACAAACCTTGAGAAAGCCACTTGGGCCCACCCTGCAGTCATTTTTCTGACTCACACACTCCACAGGGGTTTGGGAGCTTTGGGATCTCTCAGGGGAGAAGCCTTGCTGTGGTAGGAACATCTTTCTGCACAGGGAGTCAGGGGTGAGGAGGGAGAGCAGCAGTGATTTGCAAATCCTTGTTTTTCTGTGAGGTGCGCTGCTGTATCCGGAAAAATGAAACTTCAGAAGATCTCACATCTTTACACAGAGGATGGAGGGAAAAAACCCAAAAAGCTGTGAAACCTGGACTCTCTCCACACCCCCTCCAGCAAAGGAAACCTCTGGCTCTGAAAGCTTCCTCCAAGGCACCTTGTGCAGAACAAGGGTGTCAATCACAGGGTTTTGTCCTGCTCTTTCAGGATCCAGATCAAAACTCACTGAAGACAAAATTCTTTTCACAGACATCCGTGGCGGGTTTTTTCATTGCACTGTTATTTTCCATTTAGGAATCTGATCGAATTAAACCTTCCAACCCCTCCACAAGGGAGAAAGAGAGGAACAGCGAGTACTGAACTGTCTCCTGCAAGCTTCAGGGAGAGACTCAGAGCAATTTAGCACTAACCATTAGTACAGAGGAGAGCCACTGCGGGGCCTGATTCTCTTCCCACCTGCACTGATGCTAATCAGGTGTAACTCCACAGACAAGACTGCATCCCCATGGTCCAAGGACAGAGTCAGGCCCCTCTATCCTTTCTACCTTCACAGCATTGCTAAATACCCTGTTTTCCAACCAAGCTGAAGTGGGAATTTCTAGGAATAATAATGATGATTAATCATGATTTGCACTTTTCCGGCATTTTTCTTCTTGGGAACTCACAGTTCTTCCAAAACTGAAATTAATTATGCTTTATAACCCCTCTCTTGAGTAGGTCAAGGAGAGTTAGGGGCCGTTTCCCCCTCCCAAGGAAGCAAAGGGAATGTGTGAGCAGCTCAGAGCTGCCCATCCCTCCAGCACAGGCTCAGATGAAGGACCTGACACTGAGCAGAGACCACGAGGGGCTCTGGAGAGCAGCAAAGCACCAGGGGCTGGGATGACCCTGAGATTCCCAATTCCATTCCAGCAAAATGAGTCTTGGACTATAGTTGGGAGTGAATTGTTTCTCTTGTGAGAGACGCATAAAGTAATAATATTAATAATGATATTATTTATCTGCTTCCAGAGTGGAATGTAATGAGACCTTTTTAATTTTCTTCTAACACTTAAGGGAGAGTTGCCCATGCTGCTGATCCAGTGTGCTGGTGATAAAGAGGGATAACTGAGCTGTGAAAGATTCAGATTCATTTCACCTCTTCTTCTAATTAAGAGCAAGGATTTGAAGCAGGCTCTCTGAAGAACCAGGTGAACATCTCCCTCCAGAGCTTCTCAGCTGTTCTGCTCCCACTTTCTCTCTTCTCCCTTCACAGAAATTTGACCCAAAGTATGAGAAACCTCTTCCCATAAAAGGTCATCAAATCAGGCAGAGTCCCCCTGAGCTTTGGACCCCACAGCCTGCATTTCACACCAGCACAGAAACACTGAGCCTTTCTCAGCTGTTCCTCCTAATCAGGCCCCACATTCCTTATCCTGAAGGAGATGAAAATACACTAAAAGACAGCAGCTTATTTCACAAGTGCTCAATTAATTCAGAGAAAGCCTAAAAACAGCAGAAACCTCAAATTTCACGGGTCCTGTTGGCTGTGAGGGAGCTTAGGAAAAGCACAGCAACAAGGCATGCAAGCTAAAAAGTTCCCAGCAGGCTGAGTCACTGCAGGAAGGCTCCTCTGTGCCACAGAAGCTCAGCAAACCCCAACCTCTCTTCTCAACCCAGATTTCATCTGCTCCCTCCTCATCCTGCCTCCTCATTGCCACAAACGAATCCTTGGCAGCTTTATTCAGTTTGAGTTTGGTTTCCCCACCCCCTGGGAACTCAGGGAATGGGCGAGGAGCTGAATTCCAGGTTTCTCAGTATCAAAGCCCTGGTGAGTTCAGCAGGGTCACAGTCTGTTTGAGCAGGAGAAGTACGGGAGAGAGCAGAGAAATGAGGAGAGAGGAGGGAGTTGCAGTCCCAGAGAAGTCCCCCTGCAGTCAGGGGGGTTGCTGCAGGTGATGGACCCACCAGCCCTCCCCAGGGAACCACCCAACAGCAGCAACCTCCCTATGAATTAATGGCTCTGTAATGATCAGACCAATTAGTGAAAAGGGAGCCCTCCTGCTCGTGCATCTTGAGCCACTTGAGGGGGGACCCTCCAGAGTCACAAACACATGCTGAAGCTCCCCTTGGCACTTCACCAACAGCTCAGCACTCCTGGCCAAGAACTGGGGTTTAAAGGAGGTAAATGAAGAAATAAGCACAAACTCAGTGTGACTGAAGATGCACCAAATCTACAGCACAGGGAAGGGTGTCCTGCCATCCAGGTGACATGGATGTGCCCAGTCAAACCTCAAAAGAGCTGCACAAGCAGCAGAATGCTGGTACATGTGTGTAGCAGAGACAAATTGTCCTTTGCACACACACATGTGCACTCAGGGCCCCCACAGATCTCACTCCATGAGCACGTGGTGGTGAGAGCTGAGGTGCTCTGTGTGCCTCTCTGCTTTTGGGGTGTCATGGGAAGGGGAGAGCGAGGTGAGGGACAGAGCTGGAAGCAAGAGAGGAACCCACCACAGGCATCTGCCTTCCCCTGGGCATTCCCACCCTGCAGGGAGTGGGTGTTGCTGTCCTCAGGCACAAGAAACTGCCTTGATAAAATCAAGCTTACAGGTATTAGGGGACAGGCCTTCACTTGGTTTATTTTCAAGGCTCTTGCTATCTCCTGCCAGCAGCACCAGTGCCTCAAGGCTCCTTGGGAAGGCTCAGGCAGCCCCTTTCCAGCCTTATTTGCCTGCCTCAGACCAACTTGTCTACTTAAAGGCATCACTGCATCTGCCATGAGACCCCCCCTGCACCTGAAGGAGGCAGCCAGGGCTGAATCCCTGAACTTGTGGCTTTGCAAAGCAAATTCTCAGAGCACCCTTGCAACCCCTTTCTGTCTCCCACTTCTCCCCTCCGTCCAGTCTCCTGAATTCAAGGGAAAGGCTGAAGGCAATGAACCCATGGAATAACTGACCAGCAGGACAACCCACAGACGTTTGTTCAATCATAGCTCAGCAGCTGAACAAATTAAACTAGAAATTAATCTATAAAAACATACATGTGTATATGCAAATTTTTATGGTAAATACACCTCTGTTTATAAGCAAAATTATAAATTACAATTAATCCAGACCTGAAAATTACATCTGCCCACCTTTCTTGCCACTGCAAATCAAAATCTGAGCATTGCTGGGTCAAAAGTTGCTCCACCTGAGGTTTTTCAGGTCATGGATGTTATTCAATGAATGCAAAGGAGCTTGCAGGAGTAGGACAATTTCACTTACATTTATTGCTACTTTGTCATTTATTTTGACTTTCTTTTTGGACTCTTACCACATTAGCACTCGTAAAAGACTGAAAGTCGAAAGGGAAGTGTCAGAGTGAGATATCAACTACCAAAGCCAAAACAGCTCAACACTGAGGATAATTATTCTAAATGAAAATATTTCTCCCCAGACTATTCTGTTTCCACTGAGAGGGGGAAAAAAAAAAAAAAAAGAGAGTTTTATTCTACTTAGAAATTAAATAAGCCCTGGGAATTTCACAGGACATAAAATCTGATTTCAGCTCTATTCTACTTCCTAACTCCTCGCATGCTGATGCAAACTTTCCCTACACATTTCCAAACACCAGCCCCAAGCGCCATCCACGTCTATTCCTGGGAATATTCTACTCCACACAGAGCCAGTGCTGTGAGGAAAACACTGAGACTCCTGCCAAAATGCACCCAAGCCTGTATTTCATCCAAAATTTCATTTCTATATTTAGTTTTAGTGCGGTTCCTGCTGCAGCGGTTCTGGCAACGTCCCCACCAGCTTTTCTGAAGTTGAAAATTGAACAGTGCTTGAAAGCAGCAGAAAAATTAAA
>VYXB01008800.1:497492-530049 GCA_013397135.1 Pachyramphus minor
AAAGAAAGCACAGCGTGGCTTGGATACTCCAGGCCCTCTGCCTGCAAATCCTGCACAGCTGGGACAGAAACACGGACAGCTAAAGCTGGAGGAGGTGTTGGGGTGTGAAATGGGTGACACATCCATTGTCAGGGGCATTCTTGGTAGTCATTTTTGTCAGGATCAAAAATATAATGCTTGTTTTAGGAGGTTTTCTATATTTTAGAAGCTGCTCAGTGGAGTAGTGATGATTTTCCTGAATACAGACTGATTTACAAGGGCATGTAGGGATAGCCCAAGGGGAATGGCTTTAAACTGGCAGAGGGCAGGGTTGGATATTAGGGGAAAATTCTTAAAGATGAGGGTGGGGAGGCCCTGGCAGAGGTTGCCCAGAGGAGCTGTGGCTGCCCCATCCCTGGAAGTGTCCAAGACCAGGTTGGACAGGGCTTGGAGCAACCTGGGATAGTGGAAGGTGTCCCTGCCCATGGCAGTGGGTTGGAATTAGAACGTCCTCAAGGTCCCTTCCAACCCAAACCGTTCTGTGACTTAATCACTGAGCTGAAATAACCCCACACAGCTTCAACTGGGATCAACCAACCAACCAACCACGCAGCTCCTCCCCCGAGGACCAAGAAGGGAAGAGTCCAACAAACCCCAGCGCTGCCGGGGGGAGGCAAAGCACAAAAACCCCTCGGCGCTGGCAGAAACCGAGCCTGTTCCCCGCCTCCCCTGCGCGGCGAGTGGCTCTGCACCATCCCCACGCCATTCCCTGCATCCCAGCTCCGCATCCCCGCATCCCAGCTCCGCTTCCCCGCATCCCCGCGCCGCCCACCCGCGGCCGCCCGTCTCCCGTGGAGCTCCGACGCCACCTGCCGCGCACGGGGCTCGCTGAAACCCTGCTCCCAAGGCCACCGAAGTCCGGCAGGGAACCCCCCAAATCCCTCCCCGAGCCCACTCTCAGTCAGTGCGGGAGGGAATTGAGAAGCTGTGGGAGTGAGGATGCAGCCATCCTGCTCCTGGGACAACCAGAAAGCACCGTGGACCTTGATTTTANTATATGTATATTAATTTTTTTTAATGTGACTCTGAAGGATTTTCTGAAAATCCCCGAGGAAATCCGCCACAGGAAGAGCAGATGGAGATAGGAGAGAGGGCTGATCCTAATGCAATGTGTCCTGAAAGGCAACGATGTTGAGACTTCACTAAGGTGTGTGTGATTTGGAAAAAATTGGTCCAGAGTAAACCCACGACAGAGGGGGAAAACTTTGTGTAGTTTTGTGTATCTCTCACTCTCTGACAACTCCTCTGCTCCTGTACAAGGCTTGCTGCTCTTTTTGGGGTTATCCCTGCACTGTTTATGGGGCTAGGGAGCCCTGCAGGGAGACTGGAGGAGTGGTGTCCAGGCAGATGTTTTACTTTGCATGGAAAACCAAGGATTTCTTCATGGAGGGGTCTTTCCCTGTGATTTCTGTGTGTTTGCTGGGCCAGGCTGGTTTGCACACTCTCTAAACTTCATTTCAAAGCCCTCAGCTTAGCCCAGCCTGTGGCATCCCACTGCCGTCCTCTGCTCATGCCCACACTGGAAAATGAGACGCTGGGAGCCTGGCAAGGGAAAACCAGAGAAGCAGGATACATCTTGCCCACTTCATCCATTTTATTGGTTAATATAGGACACTACAGGTTCCCACCTGACAAATTCTGGGCAGCCTGAGCCCCCTTTACCCCACACACGCCAGATGTGGGCTGCAGGAGCCAGGCAGGCAGGCTCAGGAAGTTGCTCAGCCCGGCGAGCGTCACGTGTGGGGTCACAACCACAGCAGCCACAGCTAAAAATACAAAGAGGGCAAGTTTGAAACAAGTTTTGTGAGCTTTAACTGCTGCAAAGAACAAGGGGCCTCCTGAAAGGCACTGATTGAAATGGTTTGAGGTCAGAGTGTCTGAGCAGCGCTGTTGCTCCTGTTGCTCCACAGCACCTCTCGCTCCAGCCAGGGCTGACAGGCAGCTGCAAAACACAGTTTGCACTGAGCAGAGCTCATGGTGGGCAGCTGCAGCACAGTCCTAGTCATAGGTGTCAAGAAATTACAGGTAGATGGTTGAAGAAGGAGGGATCTTCACCACCATCACTTTGCAGGATCAAGTCCTCACACACACACAGGCACCCTGGCAATGCTGGAGAAGGACAAGCCTGGGATGTGGAGACTGTGTGGGGAACAGGGAGCCCATTGGTGCACTGCATGATGCCTGGAAGTCATTAATTCTTCTATTTCATGCAGCATTGACAGCTCTGAAAGGCTGGTCAGGAAACTGTACACAGAGAACTTCTGCTCTTGGGGTGCTGCTGCTATCAAGGGAGTTAGAAGAGTTGACTTAGTTTGTAGGGAAAAAATTAATTTCAATCCCAAAGTTTGCTTGCAATTTCTTTGGGAAACAAGGAGAAAAAAAAACACATCCCACTCCATTGAGAACAATTTGCTGGAAGTATTTCTTTTGAAGCAATTCTATGTTTCATGATTGGTTTTGAAGGGGAAAACAACCTTAACCCAACCCACACAGCAACCTGCCTTGCTTTCCACACAACCTCTGCAAAACAGGGGATAATAAACACTCCTTTATCCAGTAGGCACGTTAGTGAGGCTTCATTAACTCTGAGGCTCAATTAAAATCTCTAAAAGGCTTTGAGCTGCTTGACCAAAAGGCTCTATGAAAATTAATTTAGTGCTTTTGTATCTGCTGAGCACCGGCACTGCAGAGAGATGTTGTGTCCCCTCAGAATGGGTAAGGAGGTGATGGTTGGAGAGGGGAGGCAATGGTTTATCTAAGGGCGCAGACTGGCCACAGTGAGGAGGGAAGAGCCCTGAGTTTTAAGCCCTGGATTTCCTCGGCTTGCAGCTGCAGGCTGAGAACCGCGTGCTCATCTCTTCCCAGCTGAAACGTTTTCCTAGCTTGGGAGCCTGATGAGACAGTTTGAAGTAGGAAGGGGGGGTTAATTGCACATTTTATGGCTGCTAAGAGTCCCCCTGAGCCAAAGAGGCTGCCTGCTGCATGGGCAGACAGTCAGGGGCAGAGAGACACATCCAGGCTGAGCGGCGCTCGGAGAATCCTCAGCCAAGCAAAGGGACACTCAGATAAATGTTCCCCCCGTGCCTTGGTGGCAGATTTACCAGGCTGTTTGCATCTCCAGTGTAAATCCAGGGACTTAGAGATAAACCCAGTCCATAGCAAGGAATTGTTTCAACAAAGCAGGGCCTGTCAGGAGCAGGGTTATGTTGACAGAGTGGCAGTCCCTGCCGTGCCAGCCCTTGGCATCCCGCAGCTGGAGCCTTTATTTACACAACCCTCTCATCCGAGCATGAGGCACTTTTTCCCAGAGGCAAGGAGTTAGTAGGAGATATGGGAGAGCAGAAGCATTCACTTGGGCTTTCCCAGGTAGCCAAGAAAAGCAGAGGCATACCTGGAGCCTGGGAAACCTAAGTCCTCATAGAATGGTCATTTCCTCAGTTTCTCCAGCCCGTCAAGGTCCCCTTGATGATGCCAGAACCATCTGGTCTGCATCACCTGCATCCTCACTGAGGGGCTCTCTGTGCCATTGACTGGGTCTTTAATGAAGATGTGAAGCAACACTGACTTCAGGATTGACCTCTGGAATTCCTCACCAGTCACTGGCCTCCTCTCCATGACCTGTGTGAGCTCACAGTGCCCAACCCTGGGCACCTCCAGTGATTCCCATGACCAGTTTGCTTGAGACCCTCCAGAGGCAGATCAGTTTTATCCTCCCTCTTCTAAAGACAAGGGAAACTGGAACCAAAACTTCCCAAATAATTCACTCATAACAGATAAGCAGGGAAGTCCCCACTGGGTTTGGAGCGACTGGCTCCAGGATTGGGCAATGCTTGACACTAAATATCCCTCCTGGAAGAAATTTCTGGTGCACTTTCCCAAAGGCCAGCAGCATATTAGTTTCAGAGCCAAGAAGTTTCTGCTCATAGCTCACAGCTTAAAGTAGGAGGCAGAGAAAGCAGCTCTTGAGACTTTAGCACTGCCTTAATAGAAGACACCACAGTAAGGGAAATATTATATTAAATCTCTATATTTATATGTGTAACAAAAGTGGTATCAGCAAAATCCTGCAGCATCAAAGCAAATCACTTACCTATTTTTAGCTGTGTGATTTAGTCACACACTCTGAGGAAATAAGGTCAGGTTCTTTGCTATGGATCCCTCTCTTCCCATCTCTCGCTATTTTTTCCCTGTCCTTATTAAAATTCCCCACCCTGCAGCAGAGCTTTAGGAGGTGGAACCTTCACTCCATCCTCACCATCTGCAGGGTCAAGCTGTAGCCCTGTCCCAGTAGGAGTCTGTCCTGCTGTCAGTGTGGATTGGAGGTAACAAAGGCAGTGCCAGGATTTGCATCCAAGCATCTCCAGCACTGCTGGGGAGATCTCAGAGCCAATCCCACGGTGGTGAAAGGGAAATGCCACCCCTGATGCCATCAGGGAGCTGGTCTGGGAATGTCCAGCTGTGGCACTGCTGCCTCCCTCTGCAGCCTTCAGCCAGAACCCTCTCCCTGCCTCAGTTCCCCCAATTCCAGTGTCGTGCTTTGGCATCTCCTTCAAAAATGTGCAGTTACAAACTGTAACAAGAGAAAATTAAGTCAAGGCTCCTTTTAAATGTCATTGGAAGGACAATTCCAGCAAATAATGGGGAAATTATTCTATTTCTTCGAATATTTCGTTACCCAAGACCTTTTTCTGGAAGTTGTTCTGGCAGCCATTTTTTGCACTAAAAAAAAAAAAAAAGTAATCATTTTTATATTTAAAAGAGAAACTACTGGCAAAAGCCCCATAAAGGAAACACCATTTTCTACCCAGCTGTACAACACCTCAACATTATTAGCAGTGACAAACAAGTGATGGAATATAATGTAAGAAATTAAAATCCATTTATTTATTTCTTTTCCGTGAGATTTTATTAGCTCTGTTTTCATTTTAGCTGCTACCAAGAGGTCTAGTCTGGGAAGCAATAATACATTCATCTCATGATGCAGCTGAACTTTGAACTTCTTGGTCCAGTAAATAATAACCTTTTTGCTGCTTCTTTTTTTTTTCCAGTTTGATCATTCACTATTATTTAAAACTGCAGCATTAACTGCTGTCTAATACACTTTGATATTTTCCCTGTTGAGCAAGACCATGATTTATAGCCTTACTGTCCTACGAGTACAGCTCCTGACCCCTGAAAATTTCATTTTGCTTTGCAATCTGAAGTAATACACATAAAAACATTAAGATTGGCTCAAAGTAGGTTTCTGGACCATGTGAAACTGAACTTGTTAATAAGAAGATATAAAAATCTTCATCAACTTGGTTTTTCAGTCAGTCTGAAGTCAACTGAAAATGCCTTCATTTTAACAATCTACAATTAAAAATAACATTAAAATAATTTTGATTTTAGAAATGCTTTTAATTTTTTTTAAAAAAAAATCTGAGACTATAAAATAGAGGATACAAAATACATTATTTCAGGTTCTCTAATCAAGATAATGCCAAGGTTGCAAAGATAAAAGTTACTATTACATAAATAATAATAAATAAAATATTTTCATTGGAAAGACTAATATTATCTGCAAGGAAAAGAAATGTCTCAATACTGTTTCCAATTTCACATGGAGGATATGGTCTCTAGCCCTTAAAATGTATTATTTTCCAGCTATGTATTGATATTTGTTCAAAACTAGATGCTTTTTTTTTCTATATTCATTATTTACCACTGGAAGAATGTATTTTGTTGGTGTAAATGATGTTGTTTTGGGTCCTGGGGCAGAGTTAAGGTTATTGTTGAAAATTTAATCAATACCTTTGATGCTTTTTGGCCTCTGTGTTTTTTGACCTGCTGATTCTATATTTGTTTTAAATCTTGCCATTGAATAACAACAAAAGAAATCCTACTCTTCCCATGAATAACTGCAAGGTACTAATTATGTGCCTGTAAATTAATGGTCTATTTACTGCCTTAACCTGTCTTAACAAAGATTTTGTTTGGGGATATATTACTAATGAAAAAGCCTTGACATCTTAATACTCTCCTGGGCAAATCGTTAGAATAGATTCCAAATGCAATTAAAGAAAGACTTTTTTTTAAAACCACTGTATTAGGAGATAAATAGGCACATTCTCCTCTCTGAATGCTTGTTTGTAAATCCACAGGATTCCCATTAACTCCATGCTTCTTGCCTCAAAACTGGCCTGCTGCAGGTGGACCTGGAAAACTGATTGGGATGGGAGCAGGGGGTTGGTTTGCTTTTATTTTTTTGCATGTGAAGTGAAAAACAGGAATGAGGGAAATCCCCAGAGATGGCAACACTGGAGGCAGAAATAGTGACCTGGGGTTGNAGGAATGAGGGAAATCCCCAGAGGTGGCAGCAGAGGAGGAAACACTGGAGGCAGAAATAGTGACCTGGGGTTGAAATCTTCTGGAGGAGAGCAAGAATGACTCTCTTCTCCCAGCCACCAGTAAGGCTTTCTCCAAACATCCACAGCTCTGGAAGAGCTCCCCACTCAAATTTTCAAAACAGCTTTTCAAAGACCTTTGTCGACTCTGATGATCTTCTTGATGGCCTTGTGATTATGTGAGAAAAGGGGGATTTTTCTGCAGTTTCTAACCACTCACACCATGCCATTTCTTCAGGGTCTTATGAAGAAGGAACTTTTTGACCTTTTGAATCCCCAAGAGAAGTTTTAGAAAGCCAACCCTTCAAGTACAACCATTTGAGAAATATTTTCCAACAGAGCCACAGCTTAGGGAGGACATGACCCTTGAATTTCCAATAAAGGGAAATTGCTGGCTTTTCCTTTTCAGGTTCCCAGACCTTTTCCTGACAGTTTTCAAATCTGAGGTCTCAGAAATTTCATTCATATGTGGAGGAACTATGTGGAGGGATATGGGGGTAAAAGGGATTGGAATGGATGGACACAACCCATAACCCTGCTAAGATGCATGAGAGCTGTAGGTGTACTCACACACGGGAGAAAACAGAAGACAGACAAGCTCCTGCACATCCCCCCAGTCTGAACCACCAAGAACATTCTGAGCACATGGGACTGAAGCCATTTCTTCTCTAGGTCTTTGTCCCTTTTTCCCTTGTGTTATGAGGAGCCCTTTCCACAGCAAGGCCAAATAAAGACCCTCTGACCGCTTCCAGGGCAGGGGAGGGAGAGAGGAGGCAGTTGCTGCCTTTCTGCCACACATTGGAATTCAAGCAGCTGAATTAAGCCATAGTTTCATGCCTGCTGGTCCCTCTGATTGGGCTTTTATAATTAGAACACTCTTGTTCCCCGGTGTTCATAAAAGGCCTCCAGCACTGCTTCCCAGGTTTTTGTTACAGCTGAATTTAAGGGGATTTATTTAGCTTATTGCTACCACTCCCCCATCTTTATTTGCTAACAAGGGCTTTGTTCCATGCTGGGGATTTAAGAGGGACACAGGATTAGGGCAGCTCCACCACCCCTCCTCCCTCTGTCCCAGATCTGTCTCTCCGGCGCGCACGGACTCTGCTGGATTACGGCATCGTGCCATCCTACATCGCTCTGTTCATGAAGGGGATTGATTTACCCCTCTCAGCCTCCCTCCCCACCTTCCTGCAGCATTGGATATGCCAGAGCTCCTCATGTCACCGCTCAGAGCGACTGTGCTTTGCAAAACAAAAGCCCGTAAGTCCGGCCGGAAAGCGGGAGTGACAGGCGGGAGGGGGAAACTCTGGCTGAGGAAGAAAGAGGGAAAAACGATTTACAAGGGAAGGTTTTGTGCCAGGGCTCTGAAAGAAGCAGAGCAACACCCACCACATCCCGATCTCACACGGGACACTTTCTCCTGCAAGTGTTTCAAGGGTGGGCTCCCGTTGCCCATCCCATTTTCCAGCTGTTCAGTCTCCTCAGACCTCCAGAGTCGTATCTCTCCCTGTCCATGGTCCTTAAACCACACGAGGCCAGGACAGCCCAGGTCCTGCACCAGACACACGTTGCCTCGCCACGATTTTGTGCTAATGCCAGCAATTTCAGCCCTCTGAGGGTTAGGGCAGGAGAGAAAGTTGTATTTTGTTTAAAAGGACAGTTTCAGCCTTGAAGAAGGCATTAGAAACCCTTGTGTTTAGCTGCTCACTTTCTTCTCCTCAGTTTGGTTTTGTTTTTGTAGATTTATTCCCCCTGTGGTGATTTTCCTGGAATTTAAATATGTGCCAGCAGTTTACAAGCCTTTCCCGAGGCTGCCGTAGGCAGTACTGTGTGTTTTCACCTTCTCTGCCTTTAAGATTTAGCTTGAGGGTCCAACCCCCGTGGTAAAATACCCGGCCCTTAAAATTCCAGCCTGCTGCCATCGATCGCAACAAATCCTCTTGGGCTTACGAGTCAAACTAAACAAAACCAAGTCTTTAGGACGCCAAATGTCAAACCCATAAATATGGGGGTTCAGAGGGGCAGGGGAGGGAATGGAGAGGGGAGGAGGAAATGGAAGGCAGAGCCCTGGACACGAGCAGGGCCCCGTAAAAGGGCCACATGCACTCCACAGGCAGGTGGGCACTGATCCCCCTCAGCCTCACACACCGTGTTCCCCCCACAGCAGAGACACAATGAGCTATTTCCAGCAGGTAGGTCATAAATCTCTTGTTTATTGCCTTTTATTATGTTGTTTCAACAGCTCCTAAAGCTGGAACAGCAACCGTTTGATAGCTGCTTTAAATCTCTTTCATTTTTCTGCCCATATTTCTTTATTTTTTGGGGAGGGGGGCATCCATCTTTTTTCACCTACCCACGGTCTCGTTGCCTTCATGAGTCAAATCCCATCTCTTTCTCTTTACAAGCCATGTTTTATAGACCCCTCCATTCATGGTGCAAGAGGGTGGTGGTGTAGAAATGCTGCTGGTGGTTGGCAAAGAGCAGCCAAGGAACACCCATGGAAGGGACACTGTGTTTGTGTTTGGCTGGGAAATGCATAGCCTGGATTCATACCAAAGTGGAGAGAGGAGACTGATTCGACAGGGAGTGATTGACTGCATGGAAGGAGGAGGAGAGACACACAATTAAAATCCTGTACTTTATAGCAGCTGATTATAGCCTGGATCAATTTTCAGGCGTTCATTTGCTACAGCACTCCCTCCTCTTGAATGACTGTTTTATCCTACAGGGTAGAGGACAGCAAGTGCAACTTTGGGGTGTTATCTAAGGGTGCCAGAAGGTCTTTATGGAGATGGAGGGACAGCATAGAAAGGACATGGACCTGTTGGAGTAGGTCCAGAGGAGGCCATAAAAATTATCAAAGGTGTACAACACCTTTGTTATGAGGAAAGGTTGAGAGACTTAGGATTGTTCAGGCTGGAGAAGAGAAGGCTCCAAGGAGATCTTCTTGCACATTCCAGTACTTAAAAGGGGCTTATAAGAAAGTTGGGCACAAAATTTTGAACAAGGTCTGTTGCAATAGGACAAGGGGTGATGGTTTTGAACTAAGAGAGTCAATTTGGATTGGATGAAAGAAAAATAGGTTTTTACAGTGAGGGTGGGGAGGCCGTGGCACAGGCTGTCCAAAGAAGCTGTGGCTGCCCCATCACTGGAAGTGTCCAAGGCTGGGTGGGACAGGGCTTGGAGCAACCTGGGCTAACGGAAGCTGTCTCTGCCCACGGCAGGGGGTTGGAATGAGATGATCTTTAAGGTCCCTTCCAACCCAAACCATTCCATGGTTCTATGACCTCAAGAAGCCTCTGTGCAGCCCCTCACACAAACACCAAGCGTTAGGGTCCCCAGGGACCTCTGAGTGACAGAGGTCCCACAGCAACACCAGCTCTGCCAGAGCTTCCCCCACCAGTGAGCTGGGGACAGGGATGTGATCAGTGGCAGCACGAGAGAATCTCAAGCATGGCCCTCCCAAAGCCTGTATTTTTCCAAGAGTCGATCAAAATCATTATTTTGACCAGGGTAGCTATCTACTAGCAAAAGAGAGTTTTCCCATGAAAACATTTCATAAGAATGTGTCCACAGCACTGAAATTTATAGCGGGGGGGGGAGGGGGAACCAAGTGAATTATTTCAACAGTGTTTGCTCCAGTTCTCATTTTGATTACCTTCATTTTGACAGGTATTTTAATATATTCATACTTTCATGCTTTGACCTTATCAGAACGAAACGCTTCATTCCATCTAAATGAAGGGATTACAAATGGGCTGGATGAAACTCCTGGCTGTTCTGAATCTGAAAATGTGACAACTTCTGTTCCATAGAAAAGTTCCAAATTTCCGTGTCTCACATGCATTCCAAGCAAACTCCCCAAAGAGTGAAAAGGTCTTGAATGAACACCAATTAAAAGTTCAGGACCACTCACCACACAGTAGCCTTTTTAGGCAGGTTTCCAGCCTTCATTAAGACATCTAAACTCATTTTCATGCTGGATTCAGACTGGCCATGCCTGAGAACTTGCTTGAATGGTTTTTTTTAAGCACCTGAAAATCCAGTCCCAGGTTCTGCAGGCACATCTGATCCCACAGCTCTCAGCATATCTTTCAAAACTCCTTTTCTGGCTGGAGGTGAGGGCTTTTAGCAGCCCCTTTGTAGAGATTTAAGGAAAACACTGAATAGCAAAAGAATATGTGCTTAAGAATAAAAAAATAACCAGTCACAGCAATCAGCATCCTTCCCAGTCAGAGTCTCCCAGGGCTGGGGCTTTGTCCTGTGCTAGAAGCCACCAGCCAGTGGGATCCCTCCTGCACCATCTGGGAGGCCAGGAAAAAAACATCTTCAGTCATCAAGGGTTATGTATTTCCACCCAGTGTAAAGGGATTTGTACCAATAATTCCCAAAGGCCAAGTGTGAGATTACCAGACCACGTGCACACGCTAAAAAGGGGGGTGGAGGGAGGGCTCTCCAGGTATATAATCCACAGAACAGATTTCTTCCCATCCAAAATGGGAATTAACTGCCTTATTTTTCTTTTTAAATTAACAGGAGGGAGCAAAACCCAGAATTTCTGGGTGTGCTACTCATAGTTTTACCACAAATACAGCCAGATCCCATGTCTTGGCTGGCCCCACCTTTTCTGAGTTAGGTGACAATTTGTTCTCCTGGTAATTGTGGCAAAACCTCGACATTGCTGATGGATGGGGTGTCACCAGTGAGTGAATTCTCACTGGGAGCTCTTGAAGCCAGGGGCAAACCTGTGGTCCAACATCTTCATCCCAACACTCCATTATTGCATTTTTATAGCACTCCCATACAAAGGCCAAGTGTGCATGTAAATGTTTGGCCAGTGTGAGCTGTATCAGTTAAAAGGGTGAATAGCTTGTTTAATTATTTTATTTTTTTATGACTTAGATGTGCCAATGAAGCTCTTGGCCAATTTTCCTCAGTTTTCTTGCTGAACTGAGAGCAAATTAAACTGAAAAAGCAATTTTTTTTCCAAGGGTAGAAGAGCTGCTTTCTAGGAGGGCTGTCCAGGCAAACTTTTGAACTTTATCCAGAGGTAGAGCTGGGATTTGCAAAACTGCCTTTCTTGCCTTCCGAGAGACATCAACTAAGATTCTCTCTTTCACACAGTAAGAAAAAAGACATCCCTTTCTGAAGAGCCCCATTCCAAGGAATTTAACAGGTGATCCAAGCAAATAAGCATAGAAATATATTCAAGGAAATGTGGGATCTAATCTAAGAGAAATCTTCTCCCAAACAGGAATAAGGGTGTCAAAGAACCACCAGGAGGTTCAGGGCTGAAACTACCCAGCTGTGTCTTATGTGTAAACTTCTGAACATTGGTGAAAATTGAGAATAAAAGGCAGATTCCACTCTGCCTCCCCATCAGACCCAGTAATTGTCAAATTATGGCCCTCAGCCTGGGAAACCTCGCTGGGCCCTGCTTGTGCTGAGCTGTACAAAGATGCTTCTAATCATGGCTGGCTCAGCACGGCTTTTTCCAGGCTCACAGAATCCAGCCCTGTTCTGACTCCTGCCTGCAGCCTCATTTACACTTTAAAACAAGAGCTGTGCTGACAGTGCAAAGTGGGACAGCTCACAGGGCCAGCTGTGGGCACCTGCATCCCAAACCAACCCCAAACCTCCTCCCACAGTAACACAGCCCAGTCAGGGCACTAACAAACACATGGTCCCAAGGGTCTGGGGCTTGGGTTTTTTTTTTTTCAGCACTATTGGTAGCATAATAAAAAAAAAAAAAACAAAACCCACACCACTCTGGAAATCCTTGTGTAATAAAAACCCCCAAAAAACCCAAAACAAAATGCGTGAGGTTAAAAGACATCTCAGTCAGGGTTTGAGCCTTATGGCAGATCTACCTGCCATAGGCACGCCCTGAGCAACCTGGCACCAAAACCCTGTGCCTCAGTTTCCTCATTTGGGGGTGTAAGGAAGCAATATTCCCCTTGCAGAAGCCTCTCAGCATTTGGGAGTTGGCACAGAGCCCACTGGTGCAAAACTGAAGACTTCTGGATCCAGGCCACTGCTGTTTTGTGTTAGCAGGCTGTTTATTAATAACCACTGCCACAGCAATCAAATATTGTCCACAAATATTCTCCACAAACAAAAACAATTCCCTAAAAAACTTCACTCCAAATCCAAGTGCAAGATTGGGACTTGGTGACTTAGTTTCTTACTATTTCTGCCTTTAAGAGCCTCAGCACTGATAAGATTATTTGGAGTAGCCCATGTTCAGCAGTTTAATGGGTGCCAGCCCAGACAGACTAATGGATCTGGAGACCAGGAAAGAGCAGGAAGGTGAGCTGAGTGCAGAATATTGAGGCTTTTAAGGCAGAAAAGTAGCAGCTAGACATGGAGTATCTGACTCACAGAGCCTTGGTGGAGACAGATATCCTCGCTGGTCGTCCTCAGTCATCCATCACACCCATGAAAACCGGCCATTTCTAGAAATACTTTTGCAAAATGCAAAGCAGAGCTGGGAAGGGTTCCTGGAGCGCAGGGCCAGACATACAGCTGGGTGAATTATTGTCCAGTCTGAGCTCACAGGCTTTTCCCCCTCCAGAAGTGCATTTCCATTCCTGATGCCTCATATCACCACCCAGGGGGTGTCAGCACCTCAGAAGAACCAAATGTCCTCGTTCCCTCCAGCACCGTCCATTTCTCTGACTCTGAGAGATCCAGACAGGAAAAATCTGCTTCTCCTTCTCATAACTCTCAGACCCTGATAAATAAGGTCTGCCAGGGAGAAGGAGGTGTTGGATTCAGTCCTGTGCAGGGACTTGCCCAAAAGGTGTTTTACCTGCATTGTTGTCACTGGTAGGTGACTTTCCAGGGCATGAGCCACAGAGGATAAACTTCTGTGTACTTCAAAATGCATTTCCAGACAGTGCTGTCTGGGATCTAGGGGAAAAAACAAACAAAAACAAACTTTTGAGGTATCTGCCATACCAGAAACAGAGCAAACAGGGGAGAATTTTCTAAAAATGGCTCTCACACTCATTCAGCGAAACCCTGGGGGTCTCTGTTTTGCTTTTTAGCATGAGAAAATCCTGATTACATAGGAGGGGAAGAAGATAGAAATCAGGGCCACCGTGTGTCCTTTTGCAACAATATTTGTAGAATGATATTTATGGTTCCCAAATTGCCTGTGCAGTAGATGACCCTTTGCCCTCTCCTCCCAGGTACCAAGTATTCCAAGGAATGAAGAAGGGTTTGCACCAGCAGGAAGATGAACTGAGAACATGTAGAAATCATTTGAGTAAACCATGAGTTGCCAGCAGAGAATTAAGTACCTGCTGGACTCCTCAGTGATATGATGCAAGGGGAGGCCAGGAGGGGCAAGAGACTGGAGAGAACAGGAGTGATCCCATAATTAAACAAGAGGCTTTCTCTAAAGCTCTCCCATGATGGATTTCCTCCTCCAGGCTGAGAACCAGCTTGTGTCATTCGGTTTTGTTCCACCAGACATAAATAACAGCTCTCCTGGGACTTGTGAGGAGGGTAAAAATGGCATTTAGCAGAAAAATTGCGACAAGGACAAGGATGCAATGGAGACCCCGAGTGAGGGATGCAGAAAGCAAGGTGGAGACAAATTGCAGATTCATCCTGACCTTCCCTCGAGGCATCCCTCCCCCTTCCCAAAGCCACAGAGTGAGCAAGGCAGAAATCAATAGCTCAGCACAGCCACAGAGATGGTGAAGAAAGCAGCAGATGCACAGGATGGTAGATCAGGAAACAAAACCTTGCCAGGAAACAAGATTCCAGGGCAGAGGAGTGAGAAACATCTGATTTCACAGGGGATCAATCCCTGTGACAATACCTGGACAGCTTTAAACCAGCAGATTTCTATGCACATTGCAAGGGGTGGAAACCAACCTGGCTGGAAACCAACACATGGGAAACTTGTCCAAGTCAGAAAGAAAAGCCCTGGCAGAACTTATCTGCCCTGGTAATGCTTAACCTTCTCTCTCGTGTTGCTGGGTGTCCTGGTTTTAAGAGCCCTGCATCAGTCTTGGCCCTGGGGGCCCAGGGAAACTCGTGTCATTTAAGAAGTCATTTGGTCCCACACCAGAGACCCTTGGACAGTCTTCATCCCTGATCCACCACCCTCCTCAGTTAGGCCTACATGTTTATCTGTGGGGTTGTGCAATAACGCAGGAACTGCTTTAGATTATGACCTGGACTTGAAATATTTATCCCAACCCAGATGGCAACCCTTCATGAACACTCTTCTCCCTGCAACACACCTGTGAGAGGGCTGAGCAGATCAGCAGCAACCTTGCAGATGCCTGGAGTTTTATCAGACTCTTCTGTCACTTTGCTGTCCAGTGAGGAGCTGGGATTTCCAGAAGACCTTCCTTTTGGGGTTTAAATCTTCAGATCATACCTGCAAATGTGAGCTCAGGCTTGCTGATTGCATTCATCTGAATTTCTGAGCAATGTCTGTTTGGACAGAGAGGTGCCCCTTCTCCTACAGAGAGTTCCCCTTCTCCTCTCAGCTGATGCCCTACAACAATGTTGTGCACCTTTTCACTTTAGTTACTTAAATTAAATTGCATCTCATCCCTGGCAAATTTAAAAGGCAGTGGGCAAACCCTCCGAAGAAGAGCCACGATGGAATTCAATTTGTGTCAACTCCAGGCTGGCAGGGATTTACAGCTCTGCTCAATCCAACACAATGCACTTTATTCTTTTTATAGGGCAGCCTGGATGCAATGGTGTAACAGGCACGTTGCAGGGAGTCAAGCAGAAGCTGAAGAACAGGAAGGGATTTTATAGGTACAATAAGATTTATGAAGAGAGACTTTTCTCTGGAGCAGGAAGCAAGGGAATTTCCAAAAGCAGCAGAATACCTCTGCTCTTCTCCAGTTGCCTTTAATGGTGTGAGGGGTCAATCATGTCCTTGAGTGTTTTTAATCATAAAATAGAAAGGAAAACACTGTGACATTGTGCTCCAGTGACTCAATGGCACAGGGGGTGTCCAGGGGTCCAGCCATATTCACATGCCCTAATTCTCCACACCACTGCTTTCTTGGGATACAATGGCTTCCTAACTTCAGGGATGGTGAGGAGAAAGTCTTTGGGTCTAGAAGGATATGTTTGGAAAGCACGACCCTGGCTGAATTTAGGAGAACATGCAATGCAAATGCTGCTGCTCCCATTAATGGTCCCATCAGAAGAGTAGTGCCTTGGGATTGTGGGAAGTTATGAACTATCAGTGACCCACCACAGAGACTAATTGTCACCTCAGCAGAAGAGGGAAATGTCAGCTGAGAGCGTCCTCTCTCTCAGGGCATCCCGACACAGCCAAGACTGACTTTGCATCCAGCTCATAAACCACTGTTTGAACTGCAGTGAAATCTTCACTGGGCTGCAGACAAAGCCTGAGCAAAGTCTGGGATGTCAGAGCACTTCTCTCATGTCACTCAGTTTCCTGTAGAGTCAAGATGCTGATATTTACCTAAGAAATCCGTAAAGCACTTGGAGACTCTCAGATGTAAAGATGTGTGGGGTAATGGAGCTCTGCCAACAGCTGTATGTGAGAGCTCTCCCCCTCCAGCAGGCAGAGGAGCCTTGTAAGACCCTCATTGCTGTGGATCAGCAGAATATCTGCAACACCACAGCAGGTTCAAAGCACATTTTGGGAACCACAGGGAACTTCCAGGAGGAGGGAAGGAAAGGGTAGGTGGGTCTTTTGAGGTCCCCTAACTACTTTTGAGATGCCCAGACCCATCATGTGAGCTGGGACAGACCCCTTGAGGTCTCTCAGTGGCAGAAGACATGACACTGCTGTTCATCCCTTACCTCTGTCCTCCTTCCCCAGCTGCCAGCACTGCAGCTCCTCTGGCTCCAGTCACAATTAATTGGAAGATGTCCCACTGATTCCTGATTAGCTGCTTTTGATTAGGGTTTGATGACTTCACTCAGCCCCTAATTCACAGGGATGAGCTTCAAAATGCCTGAGAAGAGCTCAAACATAGTTATATTTTCTCCAATCTTGGAGCCACTACTTAAGCTCTGTACACACCAGGCCTGTTCCTCTGACCCAGCATGGCCTGCTGTCCCCAGCTCTTCTCCTTCTCCTCCTCCTCCCTGTGGCATCAGGCAAACCACAGCCAGGGATGCCAAACTCCTGGTGGCAAGGGATGGAGCCAGAGAGAAGTGCAAACACAGAGATGGATGTTTCAAAGCCACCTCGGGACTCCATCTTCCCTCCCTCTTTTCTTCTCCATCCCAAAACTCTCACTCAGTGCCTGGACAAAGGCAGAGGGGAGGGAGTTTGCCCTGGCAGGGAGCAGAGGTAAATCCAAACACTGCACAGCTGACTGGTCCAGTCACACCACTGGGAGCACTGGGACCCACTGGGACCAGGGGCTGCATCTCACTCTGACCTTGAAGGCTCAGCTGAAGGTCATGCCATGCTGCCTGCCTTGTCACCAGCCAAAGAGGTTGTAAACACTGGTTTCAGAGGCTGCCTTGCCTTTTGAAGATCTGAAAGTGCATTTATCTTCCCGAGACATGCATTAATCTACAACTACCGGTGAAGATAAGGGGATGAAAAGAGGCTTGGTGGGGAGGAAAAATAATAAAATAAGCAAAATAAAGTAAAGTCATACATAAAATAAACAAAAATAAAATAAACCAAATAAAATGGAATGAAATAGAGGACCCCTTTTTATTGGTAATAAGGGGTTCATGGACTCTTTCCCAGTGCTTTAGGCACGATGTCCCATCACACAGCTGCCTTATCACAGCTCTCCACTGCACCAGACTCACCCCCACAGTGTGAGGTGACAGCTTACAAAGTGTCTGGGTCCCCTCACTGTGCCCCAAGCCCCACAACTGGTCTATTTAATCACCACATCTCAGTGACAAGGCAAAGAAACAACTCCAAGCAAGACAACTCCAAAGCAGGTTGTTTATTTTCTCTACAGGCAGCTTTGACTCTGTGTCTGGGAAGAGCCACGCAGGGCCAGAGCTTGGAAGTTTGCAGGAATAACCCCTCAGTGCTCTATAGCTGGACCTCAGCTCCTGCTGTAGGAGGCAGAGGTATTTAAAAGAAAACAAGCCAGGGTTAGAATTGAAGTTACACTGAGCAGATCACCTCCTTGCTCCAAACCTCAGTTTCCCCAGCTGGAAGAGAAGAAAATCAACATCATCCTTCCACAGAAAGGAAGTTGGAGATCAAGGACCTTTTGGGCTTTGTTTTGAATCATTTCCTGCAGTCAGCTCCTCTGCTGACCTCCCCAGAGGCCTTGTGGGTTCAGGCACTGAGGGATTGCTGGCAAAAAGGAAATAAAGGGCACAAAAATGACTCATTTTGGAGGCAAGCACCCTACAGCTGACAGGAGGGGAAGAGGGACCCAGCTGTCCCCAAAAACATGTGGGACACAGCCCCCCAAACCATGTGAAGGATGGGGAAAGGTGGGCTCCTCCACCATGGAGTGTAGGGGTGATATCAGCAGCAGCACGACCTGGGGTGAGCTGCTTTGTGGCTGCCTTTTCCCTCAGCTGCATCCCAAAAGATTTGGGGTGATGCCATCACCTGTACAGCCGAGGCTTCTCCAGTGGCACCTCTGGCAGCTCCAGCCAAGCCCAGCCCTGAGCCCTGGGCTGCTCCTCTGCACAGCAGCTGAAGAGGGAGGTGAGATTAGGGAAAGGGAGGGTGGGGGGAAAGTGCTGCAGAACTAATAAAGAGCTTTGAAGGGGCTGGGAAATTGAGTCAGGTTCACATTAAAGGGCAAGGAAATGAACGCTGAGATGAAGGCGCCTGCAATTTCAAATGTATCAAGCTGATAAATAAATAGAGTTAAAAGAATGACTTTCAATTACATTTGAAAGAGAAAAATAGGGAGAGCTGGGGTGACAGAAAAAACTCCTCCAAATCCAGACTCTCTGGAGCTCTGGCCTTGCCTTGGGGATGGTTTTCTTGCCTGCCTGGTGAGTCCAGGGCAGCCACCAGCAGTGGCAGGGCTGTGGGGACAGGAAGATCAAGTGAATGTGGTTTTAATGCCTCAATTTAGGTTCATTCTGATCAGCTTTAAAAAGCAATTTAGCCCCACGAAGCTGCACGAGGTCAGAAGCCAGGATAGATGGAAAGTCTCATTTGAAAGCCAAACACACACATTCCCATCATTAACAGTCCCATCCCATTAATAACAATAATATTGTTGGCTTATTGTGTTACTTCCACTGAAGACCTGGAGAGGAATGAAATGCTTTCCTCTAATTTTGGTCGAGTGCCAGGAACTGCCTGTAAAATCCAGATAAGAGTTCTCAGCACAAACTTCTGATAAGGGAATTAGAAGGTAAACTTTAAACTTTGGGGAAGGCGAAGGCAAGGAGAAGAGGGACAGTGTTTGTGATCTCTTCTCTGGTGTCAGCTTGCCAAGCTGAATTTCACCAGACCCAGCTGCCAGGCTCCCTGGATCCTCATCCCTATTGTCTGTCTATACTGGGAAATTATCTGTTTCCATAACTGAGGCTAAGGCTTCATCCCCTGAAGGATCCACCTTTTTCCTCTCACTTCTATTTTCTTATCTCCCCAGAGACTGTCCTCCATACTATTCCTAGCACAGCTCTTCTCTTAAGTGGAAACTAATTCCTTGTCAAATCTTTTGGGGATCTTTCATCCCATTTTTTTGTCAGCCACAAATTAAACCAGGGCTAAAAACAAATGTATTGGTTCTGGATAACTCTCCTCCTTGCAGATGCCTTGTGCAAGAACATCTGACATGGTCAGGATGAAACCCCCCCCGAGGAAATGCCCTCTGGGGAAAGAGTCTTTCACCCTACTTGCCCACTTTGCCAGAGCTCAAGCTCATGAGAAGCTAAAGCTGATCCACCAGAAATCTTGGGACATCTGAAACTGGGAGAAGAGGATAATAAAGAAATGAGTCTATTCCTACTATCAGTTCAAGCTGTACATCCAGCAGACACTTGGTTTAGGAGTGATACATTTAATTGATCTTTGGTCCCTGGACAGATTAACTCCAGGGATATTTCTTCAAGTTCTCTTCTACAGCTAAATACTCATTCCAGTCCTGGAGAACCTATGCCTGAGGGGGATTATGTGAACAGCTCAAGATCATGGAGCAAATTATAGCCAGAAGAGCAAAGATGAGAGCATCAAGTCACCTCTCTGTTCTGGCACTGATCCCTTGGAGTGGCTGTTGGGAAATCTGCTCTGTGCTGTATTTTAAAAATAAAGTGGTGGCACAATCAGCTGGTAGGTGAGGAAATTTCTATGACCCTCCTAACACTGAACACATGATTTTTCCTTTCCATCCTTATTCCCTCTGCTGTTGGAAAGGTGAGTAAGGCACAGGAGCAGGATGGCTCCTCTCCAAAGCACCAAGGTTTAGCAAACTGCTCCTTCCTTCTTTCAAATACTGCCACTTCCCTTTGGGAGCAGTTGCCTGTGCCAAACAAACCAGTTTTGTGGAGGCAAGGGCAAAATCCAGCCAGCTCCAGTAGAAAGAGCAGAGTTTTTGAGAAGCTAAAAGGAATCTGATTAGTTTGCCCAATATTGCTCTTTCTGGGCTTTTATATCCTGAGAAGGAATACCAAAATAAAACGTCAAAGGCCATTTACAACAAATTTCCTGCTGGCACCAGAGGAGGCAAGCTGGGAATCCCACAGCTTTTGATGATCATCACTATTAACACACCCATTCCTTAGTTTTAGGATTAAGACCTCCAAGTTTTCAAAGCTTGGGAAAGGCTGAAGCCCTTGTCACGATTAGATATGGATTCTTAAGACTCATAGTCTTGTTTTAGAACCCTATTTGTCCCAAAACTTCTGTTCTCTGCACTGCCATTATCATGCATGACTATCCCAAGGAACTCACTATTCCTGGAACAGCCAGAGCTGGGAAGGAACAATATGTTAACACATACTTACAGTGGCAGATTCATCTCAGTTGAAATGCTTGGGAAAAAAAGAGAGACCCAGTTTAATGAAATTTTTCTGTTGGGAAAAAAACCCCAAGACTAAGACAACCTGTTTTAACTTTTTATTCAAAGTCATTTTGTTTTGAAGCTTAAGCTGATTACACTGAAAACTTATTTTTAAAAAGAAAAACAGGTCATGCATGAAACACTTCGATATCATCAGGATGAAGCATTGCAGACTATTTTTTAAGTTTTTGTCACAGCTCACAAAAGTCTGAGTGATTTTGACTTTTCACCAGGACAAGGAATTTTAAACCTCTCTATTTTTTTCCTGGCATGAGAAATCATTTATAGCAATATAGTTTTTCTCACAGAAAAACAGAACCAGCCTTTCAGTTTCTAGTTCTGCTTCGAATTGAGACTGAGAGCTAACTAGAGTGATCCAAAGTCGTTAAAAACCAAGAGAAAAGCTTTCATATTTCAGACTTCAATCTTTCTCTGCTCCCAGCGGCCAAAGAAAATGCCATTAGCCCCGGAGGAACATTGGGTAAACAAAGGTGAAAAAAAAAAAAATAAGACAATAAAAACCAGGCATAGAATAGTCTTTATCTTTTATTTTTCTGTCATATATATATATATTATAAACCATTTTCTCAAAGGCGTGAAAGTGTCTCGCTCCAAGCACACAGAGCTGAGGGAGTCTGAGTTTTCAGAGGTGCACTTAGAAAGGGATGGGGGCTTTAAAGCCCGTCTCAAATGCAGTTTATTAACACGGGGCAGTTCACTGGGGTTGGTGTAAACGCGGCGCTCCCCCTGGAGATGCCGCAGCTCTGGATCGTGTGGGAAGCGGAGGAAGAACATCCTGCAAACCTCAGCCGCTATTTGCGCATCAATCCCCCAGAAGGAGGAGACAAAGCCTCGCTTATCGCATCTCCCAGGCTTTAGTTCTTGCTGCTCGGCTATTTATTTGGAAGTGTTTAGGAGGGGTAGCAGTTCCAGGGAGGTGGAGAGATCCCGGGGTCATGGCTGTTGTCCCTCGCCGAAGGGATCGGGGATTTGAGGGACTCGCTGGTGACTTTTGCCAGAGCTGCTGCTGATAGCATTATTTACAGCTTTGCTGTCCACACCACGGTGACAGAACTGGGAGCTCTACAGAAACTCTAATGTATGGAAGCTTATTAGGAAAAACGGTATTTTGAGAAGTTTGGTTTGTGAGGAGGCCCCGTTTCGGTCTCAGTTTCTTGTGGGTGGGTGAATCAGTGCACAAAGAAAAAGCTGGTCCTTCCCCTTTGTACTTCACAGTCTCCCTGCTCCAGGATGGGGCCAGTTTTAGCTTTTTTCTACTGGCAAAATCTATACTCTGAGTAATTACAAAGTAATTACAAAGTGTGGCAACTTTTGCATTATCATACATTTGTTTCCCAGGTTGGCAAAAGAAAAAAAAAATAAAGTGAGAACTCTGATTGTAATTTCCTCTATTCACTGTTATTAAAAAAATCCCCTTTTAATAAAGAAGATTCTACATGTAACAAGTGCCCTGGTGTCTTCTCCCTATGAGCCATGTTCAGGATCCCTCTCCTGGAGGGATGGACACAGGTATTTAAAGTGCCTTGAGACAGCAGCAATTTGGGAACCAGCATGTGTTCTGCTGAGAAGGGTTTGCTGCACTCCCAGCTCGGGAGAATCCCTCATCTGCATGTGAAGAGAAGGTCACAGACACCGCACGTTGTGCCGCGATGCCGGGAGGAGCGGGAGCAGTGTCAGAGGAGCCCTGTGGAACAGCACCCCGAGTGACACATAACTAGGTAGTTTGAATGCTTCCCAAGAACCGGCTCCCAGAGTGAGGCATCTGCTGCTGCTCTCCCCGCTGAGTTCCTTAAAACGCTGGCAACACAGTATTTGGATTCGAAATCCCAGGGAGTTTTGCAGCTGAGTTGAGCAGAGCCTGGAAATTCACCCTTTCTAAGAAAGCCTTTGGAACAGGCGGTTATTGCACGGGGAGGAGGGAAACCACAGCGTTTCCGTGCTCAGGGGTATGGAAACCAGTCACTGGCAGGGCTGCAGTGCTGGACAAACAGCACATTCATGTTCAGAAAGCTGCCTCTGGAAATCCAGAGCTGGCAGTGCCACCAGAATCCATTTGGGGTGTAAGAAGAAACACAACTATGCTTCTCCTCTGAAGGGAAATGTGCAAATAAAGCGTCTCGGGAAGGGCACAATGGTGGTACTTTTATTGACAGAAAAAGGTACTGATAAGCTCGTTATTCCCACTGTGGCAAGGTTTCCATTAAAAATTAGGCTGGTCTCAGTGGTGGAGGCTGTTCACGTTCAAGGCTAGGTTGGATGGGGCTTAGAGCAACCTGGGATGGTGGAAGGTGTCCCTGCCCATGGCAGGGGGGTGGAACAAAATGATGCTTAAGGTCCCTTCTAACTTAAACCATTCTATGATTCTATGGAGTGCAAGATTTGATAACAGAGCTGCTGCAAACTGCTGCTGGCTTGGAGCCCTCAGGGAGCCACAGCCCCTCTGGGGACTGCAGAGCTGAGCAGAGCCAGGCAGAGCTGGTGGCAGAGCTGGTGGCAGAGCTGGTGGCAGAGCTGGTGGCAGAACTAGTGGCAGTGATGCTCCTGCACAGCAGGGCTTGGGTGGCATTTCTGCACATATTTACAGTTGCACTCCTAGGGAGTCTAATGCTCCCATCTGGAAACGTTATTGCTCAGAGAGGGCTAGAAATGGTTGTAGCAATTCCAAGCAGCAGGAGATGGATGTGTGGGGCTCCATAAAAGCCACTGCAATGGTATGAAACAGTTCTCATCTCCTTTCTAAGGTCACATTGCCCCCAGCCATTGCTTAGGCTGAGGGTGACACTGCATTGATTGAGTATTTCACATCCCTGACAAGCAAAAGGTTCCCTGTCAGCAGCCTCCCCCACAATCTCCTGGAGCACTTGCATGAACATGCAGCTTTCCATCCTTGCTCTGCACAAGTGGACACCTCTGGGCACATTGAAGGGATAGTCTCTGTTTAACAGCACCTGCCCATTTCCACAAGAGTCACAACCTCATCACACCATAACTGGAGCACATCATGGTCACTGGAAACCCCTTGTACATAGCCCAGCACAAAAATGGTTTCTTTTCACTGAGCCAGCCAGATTTCACCTTGCTTGTGATGTGCCAGACCAGGTCTGACCTCCAGCCATCCTCTGAGGACTCAGGGAGGTTACCATGCCCCATTTGCAAGGTTTTGCTGGGATGGGTGGGAAAAGGGAAAGCAAACTCATTGCAGAGTGACAGATACCTCAGGATGCAGGTTTTATTCTGTCTCTCAGTTGTGGTGGTTGTGGCTCTGCCACTCCTCTCTTGCACCAGAGAACACAGAAACTGGGGGACTGTTCCCCAGGGCTGGTCATGGTCACTCACAGCTCCCAGTTCTGAGGAACAGCCTTAGGCTTCCAATGTTTTAGGAGCGCCACAAAACAGGTGGGAGCTGAAACTTTCTACCACCCTCTCACGGCTTTAATTTGTTTTGCAATCAGTTCAATCCAGAGGCAAATTATGATTAATAAAAGGAGAGGAGATGAAGGTGGCCTTTGCTTTTCAGCAAAGTATGTGATAGGGAGCAGCCTGCTGTGCCTGCTCAGGAGGAGGAAACTGTGCTTCCCAGTGAGGAATGGCAAGTGTTTGTCCATCCCTTCCATGGTGCTTCACTTCCCCCATCCTGTTGGCACAGCACAAATATAATTTAAATAAAAAGCTTTTAAAAATGTAAAGCACAGAAAGAGTATTTTCACGAGCAGAGTGAAACAGGCTGTGCTATTCTGGGCAGGAACATGGAGCTGGGCAGGAGCTGGCACAGCATCTCAGTGTTTGGGATGCAGTTGCAGGGGTGGGAACCCAGCAGCATCCTTCCCTGGCAGCAGCAGGTAGATCAGAGCTCACACAGGTGGAATGTCACAGGGGTGTGGGACTGACAGCCAAGGGAAACAGCCTGGTGGCGTGGCCCACGTGGATAGAGGTGCCAGACTTGGAGCTCATCTGCAATGCTAAGGGCTGACAGGAGAGCAAAGCTGATAAACTCAAAACGTGGTAAAAGAGCTCCTTTCAGTGGGAGGCATCACCTCTCCTCTGTGTCTGGCACAGGGGCAAGCAACACAAGAGTCTTTCTGTCCTACCAGCTGCCAGTGATGGTCCTTGCCTTCCCCTATCTCCACAGTCCAGCACCTCCTGTCCATTCCTGAGTTATCAGGACACCCATTCCTGGACTCTCTTGGAAAGCACCAACCTGCCAGTCTTGAGCACCCTTAGCAGGAGGAGGTGGATTCACCCAACATCATGTGCTGTGCTTGGACAGTGACCTTGAGACACCTGGAAATCTTATCCCTCTTTCTCTCCCCCAAAGGGAGGAGATTTTGTCATGGTAAAGAACAGGGTGTGAAGAGCCAGGCCTTGTTAGCAGAGCCAAATTCTTGTTACTGGGAGATCATACAATGGTTTGGGTTGGAAGGGACCTGAAGGATCATTTAATTCCACGCCCCTGTCATGGGCATTGACAACTTGCACTAGAGGAGGTTGCTCCAAGTCTCATCCAACCTGGCCTTGAACACTTCCAGGGATGAGGCAGGGATGGTTTGATCCCTTCCAACACCAGCTCTGTACACCAGGCTGGGCCAGAAGCAGAGAGGGACAACCCCACAGGGCATCCCACTGCCCCACACTGCCCTCAGTCAGCCCAAAAAGCTCTTGGAACTTGGGGGTTTTGCTGTTTCTTGATTAAAAAAAAAAAAAAAAAAAGTCAGCAAAATGGAGGGGCTCCAGGAAAAGGAGATAAAGATGATTAAGGGTTTAGAAGGATTGACCTATGAAGAAAGATTAAAGGAACTAATTATGTACAGCTCAGATAAAGGATGAGTAAAGGGGTGATTTAATAATGGCCTGCAAATACTCAGGAAGGTGTCAACAGTAAGGCAGGGGGAGGAATTATTTAGAGTCCTTCACCAAGGAACAACACAAGTGATGGAATGAAAGGGGAAGGTGACATGAGACACCGGCACAACGCGGACAAAACCAGAGATTTCTTTTGGGAGCAGAAAGTGAGTTAGAGGCACAAATCCTCTGGAAACACTCTGCCCTTCCATCCCTAAGTGATCAAAGAATGCATTTTCAATGATGTTTAGGTGCTTAAAGGGGCAGAGAAGCTTTAATAGGATTTTCAGGTGCATCTAAGCAGGTTTCAGTGGGAATTGGGCACTTAAATAACTTTATGAGTTCCACCAGTTGCTTATTTACATCATTGCACAAAACAACCTGAGGGTCTGGCTCTAGGAAGAGCAGAAATACCCCAACAGGAGAAAACCAGACCTGAATCCCAAGCTGCTGGAGCAGTGCAAGAGTGGACTGGCTGGTGCACAGGAGGACGTTCTGTAGGAAACCCTCTTGCCTTGTCAGGGCTCTGTGCATTGATCTGCACAGTCGATTTGAAAGTCAATGAGATTTAGACTCTCAGGCCCACTAAAATAAACATTTCAAAATGCTTTGGGCACTTAAGCACCTTGGTCAGTTCATCAGGTCCTTGCTGCAGAGGCACTGGACGTTATCAGTGCCCATGGTGAAGAAGCTGACCCAGAGCAGCGTGTTCACCCTTGTGGTCTCCTGGAACACGTCACCAGCACTCCAGGGAAACGTGTCCCATATTTCTCCGTGCAGCAATTAAACCATCTGCTGTTTTCTTGGGGACAGGGGACATCCTTCCCATGTAAGAATAATTAACCTGACAGAGGAGGGGTGGGAAGGCATTAAAGGAGAAGCAGGACTGACAATGTAAACTGAAAGTCAAAAGGTTTCCAGGAGGAAAACCCCACAAGAGTTTGCAGCTAAAAACAGTATGAAACTACAGAGAGGAAATGACAGGTGTGGACTTACAAGAGGATTAGTGACCTGAAAGCTTTACTCCCAGTGCCCCAAGCAGACATTTTACCCAAGACTTCAAGACTAATTTGATGTCCAAGGAGCTCAGTTGACTATGCCTACTTAGTGGGACTCCCTCTCCAGTATCAGGCACGGAGCTCCCCACAGTGCCCAAGGCCATCCACTTGTCTCACTGCTCTCCTGGACAGCAAAGTCCCAAAAGAGGTTACTACATGCCCACCAAAAACCCTCCAGAATGTTGGTGGGAACTCTGTAGGTGGTCATGGTGAACTCACATCTCTGCCACAAGCCCAGAAGCACAAAATCTGTGCAGCACTCCTGTTTTCTGACTGCTCCCAAACAAACATGCAAATACCTGAAAAAAAAAGAAGAAAGAAAAGCCCAGACTGCCAAAACCTGAGCTTACTCAACACCCAGCCTGTGACTGTCACAGCCACTGCAGCTGCAAGTTTAGATTCCATATGAGAATTCTGAACACAGTCATAACAGAAGACAAGGTGAGAGGAGAGAGGCTGTGACTCATTCTTGTCATTGCCCTGAAGGGTTTTGCAGGGCAAATATTCGAGCGACAGTTTCCATTAAACCACAAACTTGTCAATTCAGCCTAATATATATACACATATAAGTATTTTCAAGTAATTGCTTAAAAACAGGGAGATATTTGAAAGACTGGTTTAACCCTTTTTCAGCACTTGAGTCCATTTGAAATTATATGAGAGAGGAAAGTTAAATATGAAGATAAATGCATAAATGGCCAGAGTTGCTATGGAAATGTAAGAGGATAGAAATTGAAAGTCAATAGAGGACTAACTTACTGTTCAATTTTAAAAATAGTCTTTCTATACAGAAATGGAACATTTTTCAAATCTCTGTTGGCCTGTATTATATAAAATGGGAAGTGGTTTTGTGGCTGGTACACCTATTTAATGCTGCATGCTCCATGTGCAGACTGTATGGTCCGTGGTACATTTGAAATGGGACTTTTTCCTCAGGTTAGTGCCAATCTCCATCACAGCTCCAGAGCCTTGGTGATAAATGTCAGCAAGAAAAGCACAGGTACGTGGGTCAAACTCTGTGGGACATAATGACAAGTAATTTGTAGGGAGTTCAGGTTGGTTCTGTTTATTTTTTGACATAATTTTCCATGGAAACAAGGTTTACCAGATTGGGCTTCCTGTCCCACAGGCACTGCACAATAGCTTTCTAAACCTGCTGGCCTGCAATCACATTTGGAAGAAGAGACATCTCAGAGGAATTAAGTCCTAGCAAGCTTTTTAAGGGAGGATATACTCAAGTGAGCAGTTCTTCCCACTGGCCTTCCATTTTCCATCCCATTCCCAGGGTGTGACATGAGCTCAACCATCCTATCAGACACCAGAGAACCATATGGTTGTGCAGAAAACCAGGCTTCCTCCGTTCCACTGCTTGCAAAGCCACTTGTTTTATTAAGATAAATGTAATACACTTCTCTGGTTCCATTCAGAGAGGGAGAGCAAATTATGTTTGAACAGCATCAAACCCCAGCCATGAGCAGCATATCAAGAGGAAAGTGGGGCTTTGCTTCAACACTTACGCTCCATCTCCATCCCCAGACACTTCTGGGGCTTCTTGGTACATTTATTCACCTACAAAATGCAGCTGAACAAACCATTTTGGCCTTGGCAGCTCCAAATTCACTGCTTATGGTGTCCCACACCCCGCGGACATGGATCTTTCAGCCCCTTGGTCTTCTCTGCCTGTTTTCTTTCCCCAGCTCTTACTCTGGGGTGTCCAGAAGCTGCAGACAACCCCCTGACACACAGCCCAGGGTGGGAGGAGAGCAGAGCAGCACTTGGATGTGCTCCTGCCCATGCTTCCCATGGCACAGACCCCTGTGCCCCTCTATTCAAAGCACATGAGTCTCTCACAGCAATTTTCTGACAGCTGGAGGTATCTCGCTGACTTGGGTACATCAAACCTTAAAAAAACCCAAAAACCAGACATAGAAGATGCTGAAATTCAGCTTTCCAAGGCAAAGAGCTGGCACCAGCTTCAGCCTTGGCAAAATAATTCTGCCACTTCCTTTCTTTCCAAGCCACGTTCCCCAAGTCTAGCTCCATCCTCTTCTGCAAGGGCGTTTGAAAGAATTCCACAGCACCAGCAGGATTCTCACCAGCCCCATCTCCCAGCCCCTCAGAAAAAGGCCTTTAAAAATAGTTCTGTGATGCTGGGTGGGATTTTCTTCTGCAGGTGCTGTGCAAGAGAGAGTGAGATGAGATTCTAATCATAGCTCCTTGGCAGAGGGAAGGGTTCAGAGTTGAGCCGTGCGGCGGCTGCCTCATTTTCACAGCGACATCGCTGCGTTCTGCGGGTGTCAGGGGGACACATATTGCTGTCACTTCCCTCTGCTGTGTTTGGGTATCAGATGCAAAGAGCAGGCACGAAGCACAGAGCCATCACCACTCCATCACACCAAGCCAGGGGACAGCAGCCTGTTCAGTGCCTGCCTGGGGTGTCTGCTCTGAGCTCCCACACAGCTTGTCCCACGGGGGAGAGGGTCCCTGACATGATGGGTGGTCTGCCCTCCAGCTGGAGGGGTGGGGAGAGAGGGCTTCCCATCCAAGAAGGGGCTGGGCAGAGGAATAGGAGCTCAAGGTTGTATTTCCCCAACAAACAAAACCCACTGTGTGTTGTGTGGTCACTGGCATGGCTCTGTGCTCACCAATGAGCACTGGCTCTTCCCCACCACAGCTCCATCCTGGTTTATGAAAGACTCCCCATGCCATAAGGCAAATGGTTTCCTCCCCACAAAATTACTCAAACCCACCACATTTCTCTCACAGCAAGTTGCCACCACCCTGCTCAAGATGTACAACCCAGGGCTCATTTTCTCCACCCGGGTCTCTCAGCAGCCCCTCCTGCTGAACAGGCTGAGCACCTTCTGCCAGGTCCCCTCACAGTGAGCTGTCAGTCCCCAGGAGGAGAAGGTCCCTGCCAGAGCCTCAGCATCTGGATCTCTCCAAAGGAGCAGACTGGAGGCTCCACACGTGGGGGGATTTCTGACAAGGTCTCCCAACGCAGTCCAGCAAACACGACTGCCATCTGCTAAAGTTCAGGTGATGGAATGCAGGTGGGAATTTCATCACCACCACACAGCACAGATGATAACACCTTCTCATTTTATTTTCCTCTTTATCTGGCACCATCTCCACTAAGCCCACTGCCTTCTGCCAGCTCACATGATCAGGGCTGCAGTAACTCTGTGCTAGTGCTGCCTTCCCTGTTTCTCCATGGATGTTTGAACCCAGCCATTTATAATGTCCTGGGGGGACACAAAGCATCACCAGCTTATTCTCAGCCAAAGAGTGTTTTCTAAATGGAGGTCCAAGCCAAAACATCACTCCAAGGACTCTCAGTGCCATGGGCAAATCCTGGGACAGCTTGAGAAGGGATGCACTTTGGCCCAGCATTCATCTCCTCTGGTTGTTTTGCCTGCTGTTCCTTCCTCTCCTTCCTCTTCCTTCTTGATTTGATAATATTTGATGTTATTAAACTGACAAAACTTGGGAAAAAATAAGCTCTGGATTTCACAAGGATGTTTAAATTTTAGCCTTTTGCTGCAATATTAAGGCAACTAGTCCCTATATTTTGCTTTAAGGACATGGAACCAACTAGAATCAGCCTGGCATGATTTAGGAGCTTTTTTGGATGCCTGGACCCAATCCAGGCCAGCCCTAAGCTGGATGGCTGGGTACCCAGCCTGGAGCATCAATCCAGCCTGCACCTGCCCCAGGGTCCTATTAAACCCACCAGGCTCCCAACCTGCTCACTGCAGGATCTGTAGAAAAGTCTGATAAACCCATGGTGAGAGAAGTGACATCCAAGAGCTGGACAGGAGCAGCCACCTCACCCTCGAGGGGGAGCTTTCCAAAACAGAGATCACTGCTACATTATCAATACCCTCACGTCACCCACACCATCCCCACAGCCAGAAAACCACTGATGACAAAAAGTGACCTCAGCATGACCACACTGCTGTGGCACACCCTCCAGTGAACTCTTCCATCTACACAGCTGTTTCAGGGAAAGCCTGACAGGGCTGGCAAACCCTGTCTCACAGCTGTGCTGTGGTTACCAGCACCAAAGCCATTAAGCCTCCTTTGCAGCACCATACCATATTCACTTCATGCCTTTAATCCTGACAGCCCAAGTAAATTCCTCCTGAAAAGAAAAGAAAACCCCTTGTTCCCCCTCCCCGAGCTGCTGCTTCTTGTTAAATGTCATTAAAAGCAGAACCCACAGTAACATCAGTCCTTGCTGAAGGTTGAAACTACCTTGACTGTAATCCTGGTGTGGAACTGGATGGGAAGAAAAGAAAAAAAAATAATCAAAAAAACAGATACTTCTTCCACTTCTCTGTCAGCTCCACTTTGCATCAAAATCTCCTTTGTATGTCACACAGCTATTAAAGTTGAGGATTGTGGCTCAGGGTGTGTGTACAGGAGCCTGTGTGTGTCTGTGCCTGTGTTTCAGAAACTGGGTCACCCAGAGAGCGCTCCGTGAAAACTCTGTCCTGACAAATCCAGGCTGGCAAGACTCAGAAATACCCCTTATAATGTTTCTCTGCCTCCCATCATGCTTTGAAAGGAGCAAATAATACTACTTTCTGCTGTATTTGTGTATCTTTTATTCAGCAGCTTCCTGAGGTAAATAACCTCCGGCAGGCAAATCCGAGGGGATGCTCCCATCTTAGGGCTGTCTGCTCACACCGAAATCATGATATACTTTGCTTTCATGATGCTCTTTGTGAAACATTCCTTTTTTTCCAAGGGAAATGGCTATCAAGGAGGGCAAGATACTCCCCACATTCAGCTCAGGCTCCTGTCCCAGCCTCTTGTCATTCTCCTCTCCTTGTCACAGCCCTGGGGATGCTCGGAGGGCACCTCCAGACTGTTCAGCACTTCCCCATCACACAGGGGACCCCTGTGAACATCTCCCCAGCCAGAACAAAGGGTTGTTTCCCATCCAGGGCACTTTTCAGCAGGTAAACATCCTACTTCCTCCAAGGCTGTGAAAAAAACAGTTCAAACTCATGACTGAGGCTGAGGGGTGAATCCCATCCCTCACCTGCCCTCAGCGGGGCAGAGATGGGAGAACCAGCAGAGTGGAGCTTCCCAGCTCAGCACTGAGAAAGATCTGGGCCGCTGGAGGGGGCACAAGATGAGGAACCAAAACTTGCTGACAGGACAGAAAGATGTGGGCCACAGCCTCAGGAGGAGCTGAGAGGGGGAAGCTTGGGGTTTCTTTTTATTAGCAGCTTATTTTAATACTTACAGCATCAGAGGAGGGATGGCATAAAGAAACACCTGGGCAGGGAAGGCTTTACTACTAAGAAGAGTTGTAAAGAGGGTTCTGGGGATCAAATACTGCTTTTTTTTGTTTGTTTGCTTCTTCTTTTTTGTTTGTTTCTCTTTTGTGTGTGTGTGTGTGCTACTGCACTTACTTCCTTTAAAGAAAGTAAAACTTATGTGACCACAAGCAGCACCAGTGACAGGAAAGGGGTTGGGAGAATCTGACTTCAGACAGACATTTACTGGCCCTGGGGAGAGCTGTGGAAGAGGATTTCAAAATTCCCAAGATGGGGGAAATGGAGTTGAGGAACAGAAAGCACAGTTTTCACGAGCTCTGATCTAGATTTTATCTGTCTCAGTGTTTGACTCTAGTAAATCACAGCATGCAGGTTTTGAACCCCAATTTACCAACAGAGAAAACGAGGCAGGGCAGAGATAACAGGCAGCATTTATCATCTAAGGGGGCTCAGCAGCATCCCAAGCCAGGTAGCGGTGGTAGCGTGCCCTTCCCAGCAGGCTACACTGCTTGGAAAAGAAAACAGAGGGATTCCAGCTCGGGAAACAAGGAAAGGAGAGTAACTTCCAGGCATTACCTTGTGAATCCCACAGTGTGAGAGCTCGCCTACCCCGAGCATCCCAGCGCGGCCTCTCCGGGCAAGCTTGGGTTTGGTTTGGGTTACTGAGGGGTAGAAGTGCTGATCCAGGCAGCTGTGGTGGATGGGTGGATGTGTTGTACTGGATCACCAGGCTGTAGGGATGGGAGACATGGGGTATCAGTCTCCTGCAGCCCTCTCCGTGTCCTCTGGCTAATGTATTCAGCGGTGAGTTTAGGGGATCTCGGGAGAATGAGTTGTCAGAGCGATGGAAGCACGAGTTGGCAGGGGAATTACTGCTAATCCTTTTTTTGTGGGACACAACACTCCAAAGGATTTAAAGGCTATTCAAAAATTGGGGGCGGGGGGGGGGGGAG
>VYXB01008800.1:530077-546921 GCA_013397135.1 Pachyramphus minor
AACAAGGACACCCCTCTCTTCTTTCATACACTTTGGGTTGGTCACTTGCTGCTGTCTGGGAGCTGAAAGAGAGAAAAGAGAAACGTCGAGGAGAGGGAAAGGCTGAGAGAGGGAGAAGAAAAGATAAAGACTGGAGATTAGATCTGGAGAAAAGCCCATCTTACCTTCTCAGGGAGTGTAGGCTGCAATTAAAGCTCTTTTGTCTAACAATACCCTATTGTTATTTGCATAGTACTCGAGATGTGTCGATAAGGGAAGAAGGAGCTGCAGGCAGAGGAGGCTGCAATTGTTCTCCTTGGAAGTCCTCTGGCTGGAAGGCTGTGTGCCCCAGTCCCATGGGATGATCCTTTGCCTCACCTGATGATCTCCCCACCACCAGTAACAAATGTATTTTGAACAGCTCTGGTGGATGGATTTTGGAAGTGTGGGGGTTGAATCTCTCTGCTACACATCTGATTTGTAGAGAGGGTCAACACCTTGGTCTCCCTTCCAACCCTCAGCGCTCCTCTTCATGCACCTCCTCAGCCGAAGTTTGGCAAAGGATGCCATAGAAGGAATATCCCAAGCTGCTGCAGGGTGCCTAAAGCCTTTTTCTTGCTTTTCAAGGCTTTTAACAGACCTGTCCTTAATTATGTAATGTTCCTTTCTGTGCTCAGAGCAGCACAGCGAGGTCCAGGCTGGTGGATTATTGACTGTGCCCTCTACGTGACCTTGAGGCTGAGGAAGGTGCGTGCTACTGGCAGATGGGCTCTTCTCTGCAAATCATGCTTTGCTGTCATTTGTCCCAATTCTCAGCCTGGGCTGAGATGGCAAAGAGCAACTTATTAAGGAATTGTTTCTTTCCTCCCATGTTCAGCTGCTCTCAGGCTCAGGCAGTTTCATATTGATCGACTGCACCTACTCAAGATGTTTTGCAAAAGGCACTTAGTGAAATTCATTCCAGGGATTTGTCAGTGTTTTTTACTGCCTGAACTGCACGTGGGATACAGGCAGGTGAAGGTTTGACATTGAGAGGGTCAGGGTAAGAGCTGTCAAGGAAGAGGAATTTCCATTTTCTCCTGGATTACCAAACAGTGCAGCAATTCTTTGAATCTTGTATGGGGCTGATTTTAATACCACATTCACAGAATCACAGAATATTCTGAGTTGGAAGGGACACACAAGTATCATCATCAGCTCTTCAGTGACTGGCACATATAGGGATCAAACCCACAACTTTGGTGCTTTTAGCACCCTCCTAATTTTGTCAAAAGTTCTGCTTTTCAGCATGATGCAAAAATAAAAAACTATGAGTTTTTCCCATGATATAAAATTTGTGGGTTTTAATTTGGGTGTGTGGAAAACATTTTTAACTTTCACTGTTGTTTTGGGAGGCTTGTCAGATTATACAAATAGAAACAAATTTCAAAATTAAACCGCACTCTGAAAAACAACAGCATAAGCCTAAAATGGTGCTACTTTAAATGATGTTGTGGAGCAATTTAACCTTTATTTGAAATCCTTTTTTCCAACCCCTCCAAAACATGTTTAAAAAATCATTGTTTCCATGCACAGTGTCTGTTCCAAAACCACAGCCCCATGCAACACTAAACCAGAAATTCTGCTATGACAATTCCCATTCCATAGATTCGCTATGCTACCTCATTAAATTCCATAAACCACCTACAAAATAGCATTTCCCAAAGGACAAACACTCTTCCAGAGAAATTTCAACCTGTTCCTGTCAAGTATCATTTGGTCCAGAGAAACCAGCTGCTTTTGCTCGTTTTGTTGATTTTTTAACTGACACTGGAAGTCTGTGCTAATTCTCGGGGAGGCCAAGGGAGCATTCCCGCAGCGCTGCTCCTGCAGCCAGCCAGATCCAGGCTGGGAAGCACTGCACATGGCCCTGGCTTTCAGCTTTTACAGAATGCCTCTGCTGCAGTGTGGAGACCACAAATGCAATCACACTAATGAGGGCTTGCTCTGTGCAGAGCCCTCGCTGCAAACCAGTTCTTGGTGGCAGTGCCAGCACATCACGAGGTCCTGCCCCTGGGACATCACCCTCTGCAGGGCAGGGAAGACCAGAGCTTCATTTGTACTGGCACGTTGCATGGGTCAAATGGAGCACATAGTGAAATCAGGGCACATCCCCGTTACAAATGAAATAACTTGGATGCAACAGCCCTTTGGAGCTTTGTCTCCATCTGTTTTTATGACCAGGGTAAAGTAGGTTCTTAAATAACTGGAATATGTTGGGCTATTTACATGAGAGATGAATGCAAACCTGCATGGGTGTTGGGTTGGCTGCTCATTTATTCACCCAAATGAATAAATCATATCAAAGGCATCTGCTGCAGAGTGAACACTTTCAACCAACAGTGCACACCAGCAGGTTTGGAGACATAAGAATATTGAGTTTGCCTTTGGAAATTTGCTTCCTACAATAAAGGTCACAGAGTCACAGGTTAACTTAGTTGGTTGGAGCATGGTGCTAATAACACCAAGGTCATGGATTTGTATCCTCAGATTGGCCATTACTTACGAATTGGACTCAATAATCCTGGTGTGTCCCTTCCAACTCACAGTATTCTGTGATCCTTGTGTGTGAATATTGAGTTTTCCTTTGGAAATTTGCTTTCTACAATGAAGCTAAATGAGCATGTGTGTTTCTGTGTGTGTGTCTCTGTGAAGGAGAAATGTGGTTTCAGTGCTGCTCAGTTCAGGAGCAAGAACTCCCAACCTATTCCATTTTCCCTCTTTTGTTTCCCAGTTTAACTTGTAGCTGTTAAAATCCGGGCTAATATTTGCTTTGTCCTCTGTGCTCTCCTTTGGACTCAATCCAGGAGAACCTCAGCTGTGCCCTGGTTTACTGTCCCCCAGCTCCAGCAGCCTCTGCCCCTGGAGGAGGTGGAATGTGCAGGAGGAAGGTGAGGAGGAAGGTCTGCAGGACCCACCAATCACAGGTAAGGAGCACCACACTTTGGGAACTGCTGGAACAGTTTTTAGCAGATGCAAACCAAACTCTCTGGGCAAGGGAGCACAGCACTGAGCTTAGTTTTATTAAAGCTTCATCTCAAGGGGCACAAAAAAAGCTTAAGAGAGGGTTGTGGGAGTTTTTGGTAGTGTTGTCTGACACTGCACATAGAGAGGGAGCTGTGGCTCTGGTTTTACCAGCACAAGGCCTGGAACCAGCTCTCCCTCTCTTTCAAATAATGTCTGATGTTGATCCTTGGTCATTGGCTTCCACGGAGATGCTGCTGACTGGTGCTCAGAAAAGTGAGCTGGATCAGGCCTTCCTTCTGAATAAATATCAGATCTGATTCACCACTCAATTGCTTCTGTTTTACCTCTGCAGAACATCATTGATTATAGAAGGATTTGCAAGTTTAAAACTAGAGTAATTCAGTGATTAATCCCAACCAAAGCCTTTGGTAAATAGAGAGCAATACTCCCGCACTATCCAATATCCGACACATCCATGGAGTGCTCTGTGATATGATTTGGTGGCATTTAGACTTTCCTTCTCTTTATTCAGGACAGTGCTGGGATACATTTAGTTTAGCTAACCCAGACTTTTCTCCTCTATCTCTTCTCCCTGCAAAATGTCAGGCACGTTCTCAGTGAAACAAAAGCACAGCTCCCCCATCCAGTGGCTGTTCTGTTCCAGGTAGCAGCTGAACCCCGGGCAAGGCTGAGCACACACACTGATCTGAAGTCCATTTCAAACCATGGAGGCTCCTACAGCATCTTCCAACAGTGAATTCAGGCTGGTCCAAAGAGTGGAAAAGCTTATTCTAGAACTGGCTGTCTCTAAACATCAAAACCACTTTGCTCAGGCTCAATCTTGTTCACACAGGGCAGTCCCACACAGTCTATCGAGAAACCCTGGAGGAGGAGAAGCAGTTAGAGCAAAGAGATACTGGACTTAAAAGGTGTTAAACATTTCTATGACTTCCTCTGGTCCCACTGATTTTTGGATCCCACAAGAAGACCTCAAACCACTCTCAAATGCTATACAATCTGGACATAAATAAGAGTTTCGGGTGATAGTTTCAATATTTGGTCTCAGTCTAAAACAAACTGAAAAAAAACCATGTTGGGGAAATTTCCCACAATGGAAAACTCCCTCCCCCCAGTGACATAACTGCTCAGCTCCACTGAGCAGCACTCAGGTGTTCTGTGCTGTAGGACACCCCACTGCTCTCTGGAGGGTTTTTCCCCTGACTCAGGATGCACAATGTAGCAGACACAAGACTTTCTGAATGCAAACTTTTTTTCTGTTTCCCACCATTTTTAGAGCCAAGAATCCTGGATCTTTACTCTCCCCTGGAGATCCTGGGGTCCATTCAAAGCAGCAGAACCTGAAGTTCTACTGCATGAAAAGTCTCAGGACCCAAATCCAGTTTCAGAGGCAGACAGATGACAGTAAGAGCAGTCGGTCTGTTCACCGACCCACCACACCTGGGTGCATTGCTGGACCAGCTTTGGTTGACAGCCACGGACAAACATGGAGCTCAGGCAGGTACAGCTCTTCTGGTGCTTGTCACTCCTTATCTTGCAAGTTCCCTCAGGAAAGAGTGGCCAGCAAGGCAGGTATTTCTGTAGTGCTTTTGCAGTGCCTCCATCCACTCCCTCTGACTCTGGGCAGCAACAGAAGAACCAACTTCTGAACACCATCCATCATCAGCCAAGGCCAGGACAGGAGACAGGAGAGGAGGGATCTCTCTTTCTCTTCACATGAGCTTTGCCTCCTCATTATTCCAGTTTTTTCCTTCTAGTAGGACTCCTGTCAGCTGCCTCCAGAAGATGTGCTTGTTCATTTCCTTGTTTTTCCACTCCAGGTAGGTGTTCCTCCTCAGGTATCGGGACAGCCCCAGCCTCTGCCTCAGCAAGGCCTTATTCACTTCTTCGAGTACAATCATGATGATTCCAGCCTTTCCCTCAACAAGCTGCCAGGACTGGGCAACATCAAACTCAAAGCTGCACCACTTGCTTTCCAGAAAGTTGGTAGAGATGACTGCGATGACATTTCTGCTGCTGAGAAAACCTTCTTCGATGATATTGGTGACAATGGGGACCCCTGGGAGGAAATCCCTGCAGGACAGACACAGGTGGAAGGGAGGTGTTCCTCCTTCTAAGGGTTCCACCAGCTCTTTTATCACCCATTCCTGGTCTTTGCTGGAGTGGATTACAAAGGCATCATAGGTGTTACCCCTTTCCGCAGAGTGTTTGCACCCACTGAGCAGCACGAATGAGTAGTAGAGCTGGAAGTAGTACTTGTAAATCAGGCAGAAGAGCACCATTACACCAAGCAACATGATCACTGTGATGACCACTTTGCTTGCACTGAGGTGGCAGGAGGACAGGTCAAAGCTTGATAGGCTCACGTTCTTCACGTCCACAGGCATGTGGCACATCATCAACTCCTTGTTCTGCAGCAGCTCCTGCTTTTCCTTGACCCATTTCAGAAAGTTCAGGTGTGCACAAGAGCAGTCAAACAGGTTTTGAGAGATGTCTAACAGGACCAGGCTGTCAGGCAGGATTTCCAGGGCTGAGTCCAACAGAACAGTCAGCTGGTTGTTGCTGAAATCCAGGACTCTGAGGGCTTGGAGCGGCTGGAAGACTCCAGGATCTAAGGTCAGGAGCTTATTGTTGCTGATATTTATCTCTTTTAGCTCAGAAAGAGCATGAAATGTACTTTGATTTACCTGTACCAACATGCAGCTTGAAATATCCAAGGTGCGGAGATGAGTCAGGTTTTTGAAGTTGTTGGCCAGCCTGTTGTTCTCGAAGGAGTTGCCTGACATCTTGAGCACTTGCAAGGAGTTCAAGCCACAAAATGTGCACTGAGATTTAACGTGAGTTTTGGTGTGGGAAATGTCGAGGTAAATGAGTTTCTGAAGGAAGAGAAAGACAGGGTAGGAGCCAGGACCAAATAATTTTGTATGCTGAAGGTCCAAATATAACAAATTCTTAATATTAGTGAAATCTCCAGTCAATCTGATGTCAGCATTGAAGCTTAGGTTCAAGTATTTCAAATTTGAACAATTACGAAACAGAAGGGAGCAGCAGCCACTGAAGGCGAGGCGATTCTCACTCAAATCCACGACCTCCAGCTCACTGAGATCCTTAAATTTCTGCCCAAAGTTTCTGAGGGATGTGCTCTTGGTAATACGAAGCACTCTCAGCCCCTTGAAATGCGACAGCTTCACAGCAGGCACTTCCTCAAATCGGCATTTCTTGCACTCCAGCTGTTTCACTTGGGGCGACACAGGAACCTCTGATATCTCTTCAAGATCGAGGTTCACCAAGCGAATGGTGGACACATTGCCTATGCAGTCAAAAAGGGTGTCTGTGTTACTCTCAAATTCCCTGAAACAGGTTAAGACAAACTCTTGCATCTGGACCTGGCACAGTCCACTCAAGAGTCCTTTCTGAAAGTCTTCCAGTCTATGATTGTTTCTGAATTCTCCAACTGTTAGTCTTTTGACCTGTAAGCCAGTCAGGCCTTGAAGAGAAGTGTGCATCACGTTGAAGTTCTCAAAAGAGGACCTCAGAACCAGCTCACTGAGGTGAATCTTTGCAAAGGACCCCGGCTCTATGGATTTTATGTTATTCAAGGAAAGCACCAGCGTGAGGTTGAGCCTGTTCCCTTCCCTCAGGGCATCAAGGTCTCCTTTGGAGATATATGTGATCTTGTTAGAGGAAAAGCTCAGGTGCCTGAGAGAGGTCAGGTTGGTGAAATACTTGGGAAGCTTCAATGAAGTAATGTTGTTGTGGCCCAAATTCAGCTCCTGCAGGGTATGCAAGTGTCCAACAGGCAGGTCAGTCAGAGAGCTTATGTTGGTTTCCACCAGTACCAGTTTTTTCAGAGCTGCTAAACCATAGAAGGCTGCTGTCCCCAGGTACTGGAAGGAATTGGCAGTTAAAATTAAGGTGGAGAGCCTGTGAAGGTCCTTAAAGGAGTTATCTTCTATTGTATGGAGGTGGCACCTGTTGGGCAGGAAAAGAGAATAAAAGTGGGTGAAACACCGTCCCTCTCATGTTCACTAATGCTGCAGCACTAAGTGCTGGTGTAACATTCTCAGCCTCACACTGGGGGTTGGTTTGGCTTTGCTGGTTCCTGGATGTGCAAATGGAACCTTTCCACAGCAGGAGATCTCCTCTCACCTCCTCCTCCCTCTCTAATCTGAAGTTCAGCTGCAAAGCAAGAGACCTGGAGCCATGGTAAAGGTCTGAAGTTCATGCAGGCATCAGGAAAGAATTCTGACTTTCTCTTTAGGCCAAAGGGACCTTGTGAAGACCATCACCGATGGCACAGCCAACCAGATACAGCCTTCCCTTAAATCTTGCACCCTCACAGCCTTCAGACTGTCACCTCAGCCACATCTGGGCAGTCCCACTGGCACCAGAGAGGTGCAGTGTGGCAAAGCTCACAGCTCTGTCAGCAGTTCTGCTAAGGGAAGAGGGGAAAAGGAGAGTGGCCACCTCTGGTTTCATGGGGGAAGATCCAGAATATGAGACCCAAAGCCATTTTGCAATGACTTCAGCAAAATTAGCTTCTAATCCAGCCAGTGTCTTACAGCAAATGTGCTCTGCCACTCAGCCACTTTGGAGCTGGAGCTGTGATGGAACTGAGTGACATTTTTCAGTGAAACAATTTACCCAGAGAAACTGTTGTCTCAAGTCAATGGAAATTATACATCAATTCAAATTTGCTAATAAGCCTCCTCCATCTCCTCCCCCAGATATGTGAGGAGAAGGGAAAAGAGAATATGTTGATATTTTAAAACAGCTTTTTAGAAAATGAATGTACCTTCATCTTGGGTTTTTTGTTGTTTTTTTTCTTAGGCTGTGATTAGAAAAACAGCTCACCCAAGATGTTCCACTTCAGAGTTTTTGTAACAGTGAAAAGTCTGACATTTTTCTTGTTCAGAGACAAGTAAAACATCTTCCTCCTCCTTCTCACATCTCATCCTACAAGATCAGACTGACAGACCCAGCTCTGCATGGAGCGTGTGCACTCAGTAACTGGACTAAAAGTTGCCCATCACTTCAGTACAGGGATGTGCAAAGTGACAGACACAGGGGCAAAGTCACAAGCAAAAAGGAAAGAAAATGAACAGCCAAGACAATTAGACCCCAACATAGACCACCACAGCAGCCCAGCTGGTGGAGCAGGATTAACCAGTACCCACATAAAAGAGCTCATTACCTTGAAAGATCCAGGAGCTGCAGTTCAGGGACTGATGAAAAATAATTTGACCTCAGTGACTTCAGATTGCTGAAACTGAGGTCCAGGTTCTGGGTGGTATTTGGGACTCCAGCAGGAACTCCAGAGATGTTCAGTCCAGTGCATCTGAAAGTTGTGTTAGGGATGACCTGTAACAGTGGTAGATCCAATCAGGGTCAACATCTGCTCTTCATGAAGTGCCAGAACACTACACTGTCAGGAAAGCAGGAGCACAGTGACCAACCTTGCAGTTAATTTCTAAACGAGCTGCTCTGAGTTTTAGGAAATAATCTTGTATATTCCAAACATCTTTCCCAGTTTTGATGGAGCCAGTCCTGCTCCCCAGGAAGAGCTACATTTCTTGCTCACTGAAGCAGGTGCAAAACTACAGGACATTGTTCCTTGAGGCTACAGATGAACTGGCAGCAACCTTGGAGAGAGCCAACAAGACAAACATGTGCAGATCCATTGGATGTCCAGGCTCAGCTCTCAGCTCTATTATCCTGCAGATAATCAGGCAGCTGTTCTTCTGTAAGTAACAATTGTCAGGAAAACTTTGCAAAAGGCAGTCACTCAGTGTCCAGTACTTGGGGCACTGGTGAAATCACTGTACTGCACAAATCAGGCAAAAAAAATACTGTATTTTGCAGAAATTAGAGACAAGGTTTGGATCTCTTCCAAGAGAAACATAATCTATTACACTAACTACACTGCAACACCCTCAGAGGTACAGAAAGCCAACAAGAAGAAAAGGTTCATGCTGCTGGTTCTGTTTCTCAGATGTTTTAAAGACCAACATTTACTTCAAATACTTCAATTGCCTTGGTAACAACCACGGGGAAAAAAAAAGATGGGCTCTCAAAAGAAAACAGACCAGACAGCAGGCTTGATGCACAAATCTCCCAAGCAGAGGGAAAAGTTGCACCAGAGAAACAGAAGGATTTTGTGTTCACTTAGAGCTCACATACCTCCAAACAGGGATTCAGGAGGCAGCCTGCCAGTGGTGATGGGACAAGTGCCAGCTGCAGCAGCACCAGGAGCATCCACAGGGGAAGGGCTCCTCTCCTGGGCATCTTCAGGAGGCCAGGAGTGCAGGAGAAAGCAGCATGGATATCATTCACAGACCTGGAGTGAGAAACCTGCTGCGGTGCCAAGGGTTGTGTTTCACCGCTCCCGCTTCTCACCGCACATCGCCGAGAGTGGCAGAGAGCAAGAAGGGAAGTGAAACTGGTTTCTAGACACACTCTGAGCTAGTTGTTCTTCTTGAAATTGTTTTTTAAAAAAGTAAAAAAAAAAAAAAAATCAAGAAAAAGAGGAAGTAATGACACACATAGTTTGGCCTAGAAATTAAAAAGAATAGGGGTTGCATCACCGTCACTTGAGTTTGTTGCCTCTGTTTAGATCAGGTCAAATGGGTAAAAATAGGGAATATTCCATGAAATTCTGAGCACAGTTTCAGGAAGGCCATGCCCCACATCCCATATTCAAATGCACTGGATAGAGAGAATGACTCGCTGCCTTTGTACCCCTGCCATGCTCCCAGCTTCACCACTCTGGCAAGCAGTGAAGTGCACAGCTGTGGCACACGCCTTCCTAAGCCAGGTAAGCACAGGTTTATCTCTGGCTAAGCTCTTGTGAACATGCATCCAGGTTTTATCCATCTGGTTGGATCTTTATTGCAATTATTGCGGGAGCATGGCCAGGCACAAGGAGTAAATACTGGAGATTCGCAGTGGTCAGAGTTGTGGTCACACACATCACACCCCTCCTCACCCTTCCCGTGGTGGGGTGGTTGCTGAGGGCAGCAGAAGGGAGAGGCAAAAACCCCCCAACTGGGCTGAGAGCTGCTCCCTGCCCTGGTCATGCCTTAATCTGTATTTAATGCCTGGCTACAAAAGCAAGTCCATCTCAGTATCACCCTGAATTTCCAGTGCAGACACAGCTATTGTTTCAGAAAAAAAGCTTTGTAAAACCTCTCAGTTGGCAATATTAAGTCAGCTGTGAGCCTTCTAATAAAGCTCTCTGCCTTCGGGAGAGAGTCATGGATGTGATGCATTCGTGTATCTACTCCTGTCCTCCTATAGGTAACTAAGAAATGTTGCTGGGGATCCAGCCATAGGGTTGCTGGGTGTTATTAACACCACATACAGAAGTGGCAAAAATGTGAGAGAAGGGTGAGAGATTAGGCTAGAAGTAGCTGGAATAAAGACTGACTACTCATGAAAGTCTGAGAAAATTAATATTAAATATAAGCTGTGGTATCAGTCCACTGAGCAATCCACTCATAAAGAAAAGTTTAAAATATTTTGGGGGGAGGAGGGGGTTGACTTTGGCAGGTCAGTAGTGAGACAGAGAGAGATGGGGAAATCCTAAAATAACTGATGATCTCTGCGATGAAAAACACATGGCAGCACAATGGGAGCTAAAACTGACACCCTGATGTGCAGCCAGATAGTGCCCATTAAGCCAGCAGACAAAAAGTTTGTTGAAATTGGACAAGTTCTACAAAATCCCCGTTCTGAAAAGCCTCTGGTGATTGCAGGTATTTCCTTTTACAGATGGAATCAAAAGCGAATGGAAACAATTGCTGACTGCTTCTGTGCCTGGATTAAGGAAATTGGCAGAGCATCATGTGTCTGCAGAGAGAACAAATGAGTGCATCCTTTAGTATTCAATATGCGGAATGAAGCAATCCACATTTAATTTTTATCTAAAGCTGAGATGAGCCTGAAGTGTGCTCTAGAAATTACCATTTCAATGGAGACTTACTGAAGATGCTGGAGAGTTTGGGAGCATCACAAAACCCATCCCACAGCCATGCTCAGAGGTCAAGTGGAAAGTACAGCCTGAAGGACGTTCAAAGGAGGTGCTGCTTCTGTCAGAAGGGACAGTTCCACAATACACAGCATGATTTGTTCAAGGACAAATCTTGTAGGCACTGCAAGGGATGGGGCACAAGCAGAAAACATGCAAGTGAGCAAATCAAACCCAGTTCAGAAAGTCCGTGCTGGTTAACTCCATATTCCTCACACGTATTCCTGAATATTCCTGCACACAGCAATGTGCCAGGACTGTAGGGAGCCATAATGTCCATGTAATTGCCTCTTTTGGTTGACAAGAAACAAAAGTATTACTTGGAATCCTTTAAAGTGACAAGAATAACATTTAAAATGAAACATGATTCTCTGGGCTGGCAATTTGCTCGTGGGATCATCAAAGATCTCTTAGCAAGGAGGTGTTACAGAGAATCTGTGAATGCCTAAGTAATCTTTGTTCCCCTGAACATTATTATAATACAAGTAACACGACAGCAGACAGTGTGTATACAGCCTCTGTGATCTCAAGTAAGGTATTACACAGCCTAGGACAGCCACAATGTAGCTGGACTGACAAAACATCTTGTACTCGCTTATATTAAAAGATATTTGTGAACTGCAGCCAAAAGGGAAAGTTAACTAAACTCTTGGACAAGACAACTGGTGACAGCCATGAAAACAGAGAGGACTGCATGTATCTAGAGTGATTTCAAGGTCACAGTTAGCTCAGTATCACAGGTAGATCAACAGCTATTACCCAGCAGAGAGGCTCTATCTGCCTCAGGGGTCATCCCAAGCAGTTCCCTGAGTCTATCTGCAAATGGAGGGTGAGGAACATGGCACAAACTATTTCAAGATTAAACAAAGCACATCTTATTTTAAGTGAAAGTGCCATATGTAACAACTATTTGGTGGTGAGTCATGGATCAGATGGGAGAGAGTCATGGATCAGATGGGAGAGAGCATTCCTGAGATGCTGGCACTTGCACAGTGCAGTCACTACTTGTGGAGCTAAAGATGGGGAGCAACACAAGAGCTTCCAAAAGTATTGGAGGAGCTCAGGCTGCACCAGCTGACCCAGCATTGCTCTCAGGTTCAGCTGACACATCACCAGTCCTTACACTCACAAAGTCCAGCTCTGAAAGGTTGTCTGAGTGGAGTGGAAAAGCAAAAGGAAACGTCTCACAAATTTAACACTATTAACAGTATTAACTCCATTCTGCTGGGAAAAACAATTTATATAAATTACAAGGAAAATTGGCGGGGAAAAAATCTGAAAATGGCTTAAAGATCTTTTTGCTGCACATTCCAAAAATACATGGGTTCCTGGAACTGGTGAGTCACTGCTTTGAACAGAAACCTCTGTCTGACATGGCAGGCCCAGGACAGAGACAGTGGTGGACCACAGGAACCCGGCACCACATATGGGGAGGGAGCTGATTTCAGCAGAACAGGTCCTAGAGCACCTTGGTGCCTGTAACTCTCACTTGTGATGCTTCCTCATGCAGAGTAGGTCTAATAATAGAATCATAGAACCACACTGGCCTGGACTGGAAGGGACCTTAAAGACCATCTTGTTCTGCCCCCTGCCATGGGCAGGGACACTTTCCTGTAGACCAGGTTGCTCCAAGGCCTGTCCAACCTGGCCCTTGAACACTGGGAACAAGGATGGGGCAGCCACAAAGATGGAAAATCAGCCTGGAAGACTTCTTGCCTTTGCTTCTGGATCTCTGAGCTCTGAAGAAGAGAACAGTGTTCAGATTGGGAAACTCCACATTTAGTCTGAGGTGTCAGACAGTGTCAAGGCTCTGTCTGTGCAGTGATTGACTCCACATGCAGATTATTTAACTGCTAGTTCCAGACCAAGGAGCATCAGCAATGCAGATTGCTTGTCATGCCTGTGACTGTGAGTGTCAAGGAAGGATGTGGAGGTGGAATCACAATTCCTACATGTTACACAGCACAGAGCAAGCCCAGCCCATTGCAAATGGTGGCACTTAAACCAAGCAGAACCCAGCATAACTAAGTGGTTCTCATGGCAGATGAGGGTTGAGATTGGTGTGCACAGGGGAAAGAAAACCCCCCAAAAGCTAGTGTCCAAGTTAGTTTGATGAAAATCAGCCAAGCCTACACTGAAGTAGACAATGTGTGTCATCAGGTGGACTATTCCCCAAAGCCAAGGTCATATGAATACCCCAGAATTATTCAAAACCTATTAGGGAAGAACTGTGTCAAGTAACCAGGGACAAATACACTACAAGAAGAACTGATTAATCAGTGTCAAGACAGTCACTATCTGTGGCAGCTACTCCATATGGACTATGTCAGGTCATTAGGAGCCCTACATTTTACTGAAGTCAACATTTAATCTAATCTGCTGGAAGGATTTCACACAGATGGTGGAGGCATCCAGCCTTGCTTGCCAAGCACTCGTGGACAGGCAGTGAGTGACAGTGGAGCTCCCTGGACCCCTGGAGAGAGGCAGCCTGGCACCAAACAGCCCAGTAGGGCCCTGTCCTTCTGCCTAGGATAAACCATGGTCACCCCTTGGCTGGTCAGAGCAGGGATTCACTGTCACCATCGATGTGAGGATGTCTGAAGTGCCTTGGCATGGAACACTGTGCTTAGAGGGATCATAATTGCCTTCCACAGTCCTGAGAAAGGTGGATTTGCCATCTCAGACCGATGCTGGCTTTTCTACTGAAGCAGCAATAGGACTTATTATCTTTTTCTTTCCCCCTCCCTTACATCCTTTTTATGGTGTCTCATGCTTTGTATTACTGTAGCTTTGTCTTATCCTACTCATTCTACCTCCTGTCCCCAGTTCTCTTGTAATGAGTCTGCTGTGGGGCAAGGATTTATTCACACTATCCAACATGAAAGGTATGTAGGGCATGGAGCACTTTTTAAACTGGACACAGATTTGGGGATTCAGTGCCACCACCACCATGGTTAAATATTGGGCTCCTACAGCACTGCTCTGACACTCTGGGAAAGGTTGAACCAAGAGGCAGCTCTAATGAATCGTGGTGACCTGGAGAGATTACAGATCAGTCTTGAGGAGAAACCAGACAGTTCTTAAACAAAAGTAAAAAAGCTGTGCAGCAAACCTGCTTGCTGCAAGAAGTGAGAGCACTGCCAGGGACCAGTCTTGAGCCTCATGTTTATGGTTTCACTACCATGACTTGGTGTTTCATGACAGGAAAATGTTGCAACTGCTGCAGCAGAAAGTGCAGACACAGCTCCTGAAAGCTGTGGCAAAGTTCTTGTGTGCACATTACCTCGAGAGAAAATGCAAACCCTCTCCTGGGGTTAGTTCATAGCAAGCTTGATACATCAGCTTTCAGAAATTATGATTTTTAAACCATTTTACTGTACCAGGAAAAGAAAACAGTGTATTAAGTCTCACACATTTGAGAGCCCTCTTCCATCACAGACAAACAATAAATTCCAGAAGAGTGTCAGAGCCAGATCCAAATGCAGGTTTGCATGCATTTGGAACACTGTACTTTGGAATCTGCAAAACCTGTGTGGATATTAGATGTTACTTAGAGAGCAAACACTTATTTGTGCACAGAGTAAACCCTTAAGCCAGTGCTTAGATCATAAAGAAGAATTTTTTCAAACACCCTTTTTCTCCCAGGCTCAGTTCAGTTCTGTTTGCATGTTCTGGAGGATTTTTGTCAGCATTTCTTTGGCCGTGAGCTGCATGCACCAACCAGGACAGAACCACTTCAGTTCCACTGCACGAGGAACCAAGCCAGCCATAAGGGAATAGCAGTGGGAACAACATGAGGGGCATTAACCCTTTGCAGATCACGAGACAGGGCGTCCTTGAAAGCTTTCAGGAAGCAGAGCTGAAGAGAAGAGAAGCTCCCCAGGAAAAGGAGTGACACAAATGGCTGTCAGGAAGTGCCTTGACAGCCTGACCACAGCAAAGGGGAGGGAGGGGGGAAGGAAATGGGAGGGAAAGCAGAAGTTTCACACCCTATGGAAATATCAGTTATATGTGTGCTCTACTATTGTTCCTGCATCCCAAATTCTGCTGTTGTAAGGCAGGCCAACCCCACTTTTAGAGTTTGCCCTCTAATAGCTGTGCTAAAAGGAGGAGCCTTTTTCCCAATGAACACCTGAGTGAGAGGCTACAGTAAGGTGGTTGTACCAGCACAGTCATCACCTTGCAAATTCATCACTGTAGATTCTTTTCTGCTGGTAGGGTCAGCATCTGGGGGAGGCAGCAATTGAGGTGAACCCATGAAGGCAATGGGCCAGGAAGAAAGGAGCAATGAGGGAAGTAAAGAAGGGGAAATATGACACAGCTGCATCCTGGAAGGAAATGGTAAAGGATGAGTAGATGTGGACTCAGAGGTGGAATGTGGACATGAGCCAACCACACATACTTGGGGGTTTAAGGTGACTTCTTACATGTGGAAGATCTTCAGCACAAAAAGTAGACTTGGCAGGGTGGCTCTGTGCTTAACACAAGCTGGAAGAGACGTGGACAGCTCTGACAGCATGCTAAGAAAAATAATTAACACACACACAAAAAAAGGGATTATACGGGGTCATAAAGCCATGAGGAGACCTCAGAGGAGATGCAAAAGTAATTCTCACCTGTCCTGACCCAAAATCCCCCTCCCACAAGACCGTGTCAACTCCTTGAAACCAGAAGTGCATGTTTTCTCAAGCAGATTAATAAAAGAAACATTTCTTTCTTCCTGCAGACATTTCTGTTTCCCAACAATTAGTAAATCATTGAAATCTCTTGAGTGTTCAACCTGGCCCTTTTCCAAAGTGATGAATATTATTCTCTCACTCCAATCTGTTTAGGAAGGAGTCTGATATCCCATGGCAGGTGTGACACCCTCACCCCCTCCCTATCTCAGGGGCTGAAGGGAAGCTTTACTTCTCAATTTTGTGCTTTTCACAAATAACTGATGAGCACAGGGTGGCTGTTTACAAAACAGGAGGGGATGACCCAAGGCAGAAGGGTTGTGCAACATCCCACCTTCCACCTACACAGTCAGAGGTGGAAACCAGGGGCCAGCAAAGCAAAGGGCAAGTGCTGTGAATCTCGAGGCTTCATCTCCCACCCCACACGTGACAGGACAAACTGTGACCTGCTCAAAACAACCTGGAAAAAGGGCAAAGCCCAGCTGGGATCATCAGTGGTGACTGGAGGGGACAAGCAGTAACAGGGCCCTCCCTCAGCAGTTCTGGGTCTGGAAGGAATCTGTCAGCAATCACTCCATCAGTCAATCACCTTCAGCAGCCAGTTCCTCTCAGCAGTGATGTTGCACTGGCAGAGCTGCAGGGACAAGAGAGGTGAAGGTGTAGAATAGTCCTCACAGTGCCCCCCATGCTGCCTCAGATGCCCTGGATCCTGCCCAACCCAACTCTGCCTGCAGCCCCTTGCAGGACTCTGCTGCACAGGACTCTCCTCAGCAAACAAGGACACATGAAAGGCACCCCAAAGGCACCAGCATCTGTGTCCAGGCTGCTCTCTGAGAACAAAGCATACCCCAGCATATTCCCCAGGCATATTCCAGCAGGAATTTCCATGGGTAACACCAGCTGTAGCCACCAGACCTCTCAGCTGCTTGACCCCAAGCTTTGACCTGTAGGTTCCCCTACGGAGAACACCTTAGTTGGAAGGGGAGGCATTTTCTACCTCTTTTTTTCCATGAGTGACCCATATTGTAATAATGGATTGGTGCAGCATTGTCCTGGTTTCCAGGGTAACCAAAGCTGCAGTCTTGACCTCTTGGCACATATGGAGGGTTAAGTTCAAAGCAATGATTCCCATGGTGGCA
>VYXB01008800.1:547289-626158 GCA_013397135.1 Pachyramphus minor
GCAAAGGGCAAGTGCTGTGAATCTCCAGGCTTCATCTCCCACCCCACACGTGACAGGACAAACTGTGACCTGCTCAAAACAACCTGGAAAAAGGGCAAAGCCCAGCTGGGATCATCAGTGGTGACTGGAGGGGACAAGCAGTAACAGGGCCCTCCCTCAGCAGTTCTGGGTCTGGAAGGAATCTGTCAGCAATCACTCCATCAGTCAATCACCTTCAGCAGCCAGTTCCTCTCAGCAGTGATGTTGCACTGGCAGAGCTGCAGGGACAAGAGAGGTGAAGGTGTAGAATAGTCCTCACAGTGCCCCCCATGCTGCCTCAGATGCCCTGGATCCTGCCCAACCCAACTCTGCCTGCAGCCCCTTGCAGGACTCTGCTGCACAGGACTCTCCTCAGCAAACAAGGACACATGAAAGGCACCCTAAAGGCACCAGCATCTGTGTCCAGGCTGCTCTCTGAGAACAAAGCATACCCCAGCATATTCCCCAGGCATATTCCAGCAGGAATTTCCATGGGTAACACCAGCTGTAGCCACCAGACCTCTCAGCTGCTTGACCCCAAGCTTTGACCTGTAGGTTCCCCTACGGAGAACACCTTAGTTGGAAGGGGAGGCATTTTCTACCTCTTTTTTTCCATGAGTGACCCATATTGTAATAATGGATTGGTGCAGCATTGTCCTGGTTTCCAGGGTAACCAAAGCTGCAGTCTTGACCTCTTGGCACATATGGAGGGTTAAGTTCAAAGCAATGATTCCCATGGTGGCACATCTCTGGGAAGGAATAAGAACAAGCATCTGTTTAGGATTTCAAACTCATGATTTTACAACACTGGCACCAGCAACACCTTTGCAGCTGGGACCAGTGGCTTCTTCCACTCTCAATACATTAAAAAAAAAAAAAAGTGAATAAAATAGGACAGGTGCATGGACTGAACCCCTAAAACTCAAACAAGGAGCATCTTATAAAAAATTTCTGTGGAAGATGAGGGCTCATGAACATGGAGCCTCTGGGTTGATAACACATAATGCTCTTTTCCATGTGCCTCTTTGTGTGTATTCCCAGCTGGCAGCCCTCGTGTGATACCTCACTTTTAATCCACACATTAAATTCCTGTCCCTAGCCCAGGTGCTGCAGAAGTGCCTCCCGCTCACGTAAAGCCAACATGGACAAATACAAACCCAAACTCTGCCTGATGAGCTCTGTGACTGAGCAGTGCAGCCACACACACTCCCTGGTCCCCCAAACCCAACCCAGCACTTCACATTCCTCGCCTGGATTACCCCACTTTGCACTTTCCAAACATTTTAGCAGGGAAATGCAGCTTTTTTTACAGTGTTTCTTCAGCAGGAGACTTGGCATCAGACCTCAACCCAGCCAAGAGTCAGTGTGTGACCTTGGACAAAGTTATTTTACCACACCAGGCTTTCAAGCTTCTCCTGAATTCCTTGCAGATTATAAACCTCTTCGTAGTGCCTGGCAGGCTCAAAGTTAATTAAAGATTGCACAGCACCACCACAAAGATCGTCAGGACCAAAGACAAAGTATCATTAGATTCATTAATGCAATAATCCTCCGTCATGCAGTGAAGGGGAAAGCTGTGCTCCAGAAACAGTGGGCAGAACAGCCAGCCTCAGGCCAGAGAGCTGTGAGAACTGAGTGTTTTAAGGAATGCCAAACAAAATTCCTCCCATTTCACACTAACTAATTATCAGCAATGGCCTTCAGACAGGGAAAGCACATGAATACATGTGAAAGGGTTTATATGGCACAGCTGCTCAGCACTGGAGAACCAGGTTATCCAAGGTCTGGAACCATGGACAGAAATACAGCTCTGAAAAGGGGTTTGAATGCAAAATGGTAAGGGCTGGTGGGGCAGACTGGAGTGTAAATAACACTTGCACTGCTGTGACAGGTGGGGGAAACTCTTTCCTGGTAGGAGCAGGGCTCCAAGCCTGCAGCAACATTTCATTTCTGGTAATTCCTCTTTCTGCACACATTTGGGGACTGCTTATTCATCCTTCCATTGTTTATCCACAAGACGAGAGAGGGAATGAATTCCAGTTACATTTCTAATTCCATTTATTCATTCATTTCATGACAAAGCTCATGACAGCCATGACAAAGTCTCGCTGCACACTGATCAGTTTGACAGAGCATCTTCTGCTCTCTGACTGTCCTTCAGAGGACATTTCCACTTGTGTCTGCATCACATCATTCTGCTGGTCTGTTGACTCACTTACCATGAGATGCCATTGTGCAACACTTCACTGTATTTAACCCTATTTCCCTCCCTGCATATCTTCACATAAACCCCAGCCTTTCAGTCTCCACCCATCAGCAGCCCCGAGACAATGATTCATCTCTCAACAAAATTCCCCAAACACAAGAGACATGACTAAAAAAACCTTCCAAGAAAGGGCTTTCTCCACACAAAGCATCTCTTGCAAGCACCACAATGCTTTCAGTCAAAGAAACAAAGTTCAGTTCCTACTAGACCTTCCTAAAAGCTTTCAGATTGTGGCCTGAGAATCAGTGATAGTTCAGGATCTCTCTTAAAGAGGTCTAGAAATGCAGGGGTTTGAGCTCATGACCATGTTGTGCTATCTCCCAGCTCCTGACCACTTCAGTTCCACGAACATCCATCCCCACTGCCCCTTCCCAAGCACATAAAGGTCTCTTTTACACAGAGGAATTCAGGTGGAAACAGATGGAGAGCTACTGCCAAAGTTACATCAAGCTGTTCAGGACCTTGAACATCTTGAGTTTTAGAAAAATTACTGGCCTCAGGAAAGTCTCATTTATTGCTCCAGGTGGAGACAGGCAGTGAACAGCCTGTGGGATGGCACAAGGCACTCTGGAAATGCCCATCAGCACCAGGGAGTCCCTCAGCCCATCAGCTGAGGCATCTCATGTGTGGGTCTCAGTGCTCATCCAGGAAACACTGGAGGTACCTAACACCTTTCCCAGGAATGTTTTCTTCTCAGAGTCCCACACTTTGTCCCTCCAACAAGGGAAAAAAAGAGCCTGCAATTGCTGCTTTGACTGCTGAGCACTAAAGTCCTGTGATCAGTCCTCCTAAGCCATGGAGTTTGTAGTGTTTAGGTTTCTGGGTTTGACTGACAGCCTTAATTATACAGGGACAGTGCCACAGCTCAGACAGGATTGTTGGTTCAGGCTGGTGAAAAGCAGGAATAATGTGCTTCTCTCTTAGAGGGATGGTGCAGAAAGTGAAAGCTCAGATTACCCATCTGATGGTGATCACCTAATTATCCTAAATGAGCTCAGTACAAATCCCAGCTTAGTAGGGGGAGGCACACTATGATGCTCTCAATCCACTCTCTTCCCCCTACACCCTGGCCTGGAAAAAGACCTTTACAAGGCTGATTAATCCATCCAAGCAAATCCTTCTTCTCACTACCACCCTCTGGAAGCCAGGGCTGGCAGCTGCTGCTCCCCCTGGCCATGCCATGGAGCTCCAGTGATCCCCAGGGCAGCACTTCAGTGCAGCAGGGTTGGCTTTAAATGGAAAGCCCTGGGAGGCTGGTGCACTTTGGGAAGGCTGTGTGATTTCCTGGGTGGATGGATGTACTTCAGGGGAAGGATATTGGGAGTGTCTCCCAGAAATACCTTAAGATGGGTGCAGAGAGAGATGGTTATCTCTGCTGGCTGCAGACCTGCAGCAGGAATGGCCCTTTGCTTAAAAAACACAAGGAAAGAGTCCTCTTATTATTTTTCCTGCAGACAAGCCTGTGCTTTCCCTTATAAACAGGGTCTCCCTTTCTCCTGCTCTGTCAAACTTTGCAGTCAAAACCAGATGTGATGCTTTCAGCCTCTAACTCGACAGTAATTTTGCACTTGCAACTTCCTATCCCTCTCATCTACCCTTGGAGTTGGGATCAGCCTGGCACATTTAGGAGTTTCTGACTGTGCTTCCCCTGGGGACAAGCTAAAGCTCAGGGAAGGAGAACAGGTACAAGGAGTCCCATAATCAAATACAGCAACCACAGGGGATTAATTTTATGTTTTTCTCTTAAGTGAAGGAAAGAGGCAGGGCTAAGATCCATTTTCTTCTTATTTTCAAGATACAATTATTGAAAACTGAGTTATTCCATCTGTCCTCCACCAGGACTGGAGCAGGAGGTGGAGGTCAAGCACTTTGAGACCTTTTCTCAAAAGAGGTCCTTCTCCAAGCCTGGCTTTCCCAACATCTCCCTCCTTGCATCAAGCAAAACAGTCCTACATATATATATATATATATATACACACTTATATACAAAATGCATCCTGGCTGCCAAAGGGCTTTATTTGCCCATTTCAAGCCTTTTAGGTTTCTTTTCACAGAAGCTTTTTCCTTTTTCTGCATGATTTTTTTTTTAGTCCCATTTTAATTAAAGTATTTGTCTCCACAGCAGGAAACGTAAACTGTGCAGCAGGAAATCTTGATGTATACTTTAAAAGAGAAAAAAATTATTTAGCAACGTTATTATCTTCAGCTATGCACAGAAGCAATCACAAGCCCTGTTCCCAGAAGCCAGAAAAATCAAAGACAAAAGGAAAAATAAGGATGCTGTTCCTTAAAAAAGGAGCAAAAAAATCGATGAACAAGTTTTTATTCTGTGCCTGGAAATGAAGGGTCAGGGTTTTTTTTGCTTTGCCAAAAAAACATTCCTGTTAGCAAAATGCACGAGCTTTTCCCTAAGAAAATCCAAGAGTTGGGGAGCAGCTGAACTATTTTGAAAATCTGCTGCTCAGGGCCTGGCTGCAAAGCACAAGTGAAAACCTCATTTTGTCTAAGTTTAATTGAGAGCTGAGTGGTGCTGAAGGTGTGGCCTGGGTTGTGTGAGCTGACTACATCCTGGGTTTGGAAATCAGCCCTCAGTGCCTGTGCCTGATGCTGTATTGGCTGCACAGGTGACCCAAAGGGAAAGGGACAAATTTATTGCCCCGTGCCTCAGTTTCCCCACTTGCAAAATGGAGATTGTCACAGCTCAGGCTACAAACCTAAAATCATTGGCACAGAGCAGCTATGATGAGTCCCTTTGGATTAGTTGAGCTATACTGTGATTTTTGTCCATCAGAGATTTCAAACTTGGGGAAAAAAATACCTAGAAAATATGAGTGCACTCTTGTTGATTCTCTTTCCCTCTTCCCATACCACTCCCAGCCTCTGTCTCCCCTCCCCAAGAAAATAAAATCAGCTTCTCTAAATATTGTTTCTCTCACATCAGCCCAGCAGGAGAGGGACAAATCAAATTATAACCGCTGAAATAACCATCAGCGCTTAGTGCCAGAAGGGTGGGTGGAGACACAGGAACATTTTGCCTCAGGTTTCCAAATAAAATAAATCTATCTTTATTAAAATAAACGACTGCAAAAGAAGAAACAGAAAGAAAATCAATCAGCTGCATTTACAACAGAGAGATATCAAGTAAAGAGTGCTCCATCCAGAGATACACATGAGAGCTGCAGGTTCCAAACCCCCTCTGTCCTTGGAATAGGGTGGGTTTTCTTCCCTCCTCTCATGATTCTGAGATTTTTCTCCTGCATGTATTTTTCTTGCTTATGGAAAAGTCCTAGAGAGTATTTTTTCTTATGGAGACAACAGGAGGAGGAAAAGCAGAGCCATCCACCTGGTACCCACCAGATAATTCCAGATAATCTCTACAAAGGAGATCACACTGTTTTCGATCTGGCAATAATTCGGGCAGAACTTTCTGCCTTTATACCTCTTCAAATCTTTGTAGATAAAAACAGATAAATACCAGGGTTGTCACTTCCAGATATTTTCTCTCCTGCAGGGATTATTTCAGGAAAAAGCCTATGCTTTATGGAAATGCTGTTGCAGCCTTTCTGTTCATCCCTGCGGCGCTCCCTGGTTTTTGGCTGGAGGATCTGTAACTTCAGGAACAGGCAAACCAACAAATTTCCTCTCTCTCTTCCAAACCCCAGCTGGCAGCCAACAGGATATTATCATGCAAGACCTGCAGCAGGGCTCAATTCTGACCAGCCTGCATTTGGGGACCATCTCTCTGCCTGTGTGAGCTCAGGAGGTGAAGATAGAGAAGTGGCAGCAACGGGGGCTGAGCAAGCCCAGGACATGAAGGGATCAGTGGTGGATGAATTTGGGGCATGTGGCTTCCAGAGGCTACTTCCCAAAGTAGCCCTAGACTGACCTGTTCCTGCTAAGAACAGCCAGTGCCTTTGGGGAAGGAAGGGAAGGGTCTCGGGCATGCCAAGACCAGGGACCTCACCACGTACAGCTGTGGGGAAGAACCCACTGTGCATTTTGGAAGATGCCAGCTCACTACCACACTCTCTGCAGCACTACAAGTACTTGTGTCTCCTCTGGTCCCAGGGAGATCGGGTGGTTCCAGCTGCCAGCACCTCGGACCCAAGGCTTTGCCCCAGCTGAGGACAGCAGTGCGCTGGGCATCGCTGTCCCACTGAGCTGGTTCCCTGGAAAGCCACCGCACCTGCGGCAGCTTCGCCGCTAAGAAAGGGTCAACGAGTGTAGCGCAGCTGAGCGTTTTGCGGTCCTGCAGTGCCATCATGTGCTGCAGGTACGCACTGCACACACACTCCCGGCCGCAGGGTCCAAGGAGGCGGAGGAGCCGGAGAGCAAAACCTCAGTGTCCCTGGAGGGGGCACGTCCCAACTCCCGGCACTGAGCACCCAGCAGCGGGAAGAGCTGTGGCCACCACTGCCACACGAGCAGGTGGCAGGGCAGCCCTGTGTGACTCTGGGTGACCAAATGTTTTAGCAACAGATGTCCTTCAGCACAGAGCTGAAATCAGCCCCATATCCTACAGGGCTGCTGAAGACTACAGGGATCTCAGAGGGGAGTCATTAAGGATCTCTCAGTAAAAGGAGCTATTGGGTGGGAAATGGGGATTTTTCCCTCTATTTCACATGGAAAATTCCCCATCCTGGGGACTTTCTAGTGGGCCCTTCTTGCTGCTAAATAACCCCTGCTCCAGCCACGGCAGGTCCCCACTCCTGTCACAGATTCATAGAATTATAAAATATCCTGAGCTGGAAGGGACTCACCAGGATCATTGAGTCTGAATCCTGGCCCTGCACAGACACCCCAGCAATCCCACCCTGTCTCTGAGAGCATTGTCCACACACTCCTGGAGCTCTGGCAGCCTTGAGGCTGTGCCCACTGGCCTGGGGAGCCTGGTCAGTGCCAACCACCCTCTGGGGGAAGAAGCTTTCCCTGAGATCCACCCTGACCCTGCCCTGACACAGCTCCAGCCCTTCCCTGGGTGCTGTCCCTGGTCATGAGAGTGAAGAGATCAGTGCCTGTCCCTCTGCTGCCCCTCATGAGAAAACTGCAGACCCCAAAGAGGTCTGACATCAGTTTCCTCTTCTCCGGGCTGCCCTCCAAATAAAAATACCTTCTTCAATCCTCATGTTTTCTCCCATTTCTCTGCTGCCAACTTTCCATCCCAAAGCTCTGCTGATTCATCCTGCCCCCCACAGCTCCAGCCTTCTTTCCCCCCCAGATCCCAGACAAGCAGCAAGGTGTACAAGCAAACCTTGGAGCCTAACCAAGTTCTAGAAAATTCTGCAAGGCAAAAAAAAAATGAGCTATTACGTGTAAAAAATTACCAATTGCAACGGAAAAATGAGATAATGCAAGAAAACCCCAATCACACAGGGCACACTCCCTGGGCTGGGGTGAAATCCTGGGAGCTGATGAAACTGGCCCGGTGAGGTGGGTGGGTGAGGGGGTTGTTTTTATGAGAAGCTGCTTTTTTAGGATTTACTGCTGCATCCTCAGCCAGGTTATCTGGGAAGGAGAGGGCAGAGGGGTGAATGGCCACCCCACTACATGCTCTGGGTGAGGTGGGCTGGCAGGGACAGTGTTCCCCTGGAGAAACTCAGCCAAAGCCTTTCCTCTGTCACAGAAAAATTTGTTTTTGCAGAAAATTTGACCTTTTTAATCCAACTAACAGGAAACTGAAACTGTTATAATTAGCTTTGGTGATGCTCCCACCTCATCACCCAATATATTCCTGGTTCCCTTTCACACCACAGCTCTGCCTTCACTGCAACACGTGGCTTTGCCTGGCTACCTTCAGTTAGCACTTTTTAATGAAAAAAAATAATAGATATTTGGCAGAAAGTAGGTTCTTTGCGATCAAATAATAAAATAAAGGATCTGCCTCAACCATATTCTGAAAAAATTTCTGCTCAGAGGAAATGTATGCCACTGTAAGTGGATGAAAAATGTTATTAGAGTGGAATCACAGTATTTTACATTCATTTCATAGCAGTCTAAATGACAGCAAAAACATAAGCAAAGTTAGGGGTGTTCATACACTTACATTTCTTTCCTCTTTGCATTTCCACACCTTTCCTAGCCTGATCCATCTGGAGGAAGGTTTCCAGCCAAGCATGGCTGGCAAGGAATCAAGAGCAGAGTGACACCCTCAGACCAGTGTCCAGAGCTGATTTTGGGTAGCAAGAGAGAATCTCTTTAACCTCATGCTCCTTGTTTGAGCTTTATGGAAAAGCTTTAGGTGGTAGAGAGGACTCTGACAGCGTCCATCCCACAGACACTGTTACCATGTGCCAAAAACTTCCCACAGCCAGCTATTCTCTCAGTCCCTTCTCTGCTCCAGCATATGTTTAATCACTCTGACAACAGTGGGATGCAACTGGTTTTGCTTGGATGCTCTCCTGATGTGGGTGTCTAGCTACTGATCAGCCCTGTCCTTTTTCCTTCCCCCACTTTGAGTCACAGTTCCCAGTTTTTTTGCTGGCATTGGTGTCTATTTTAATAGATGGGAGAGCAATGCCTCTTCAGATTCACCGTGCTGCAGTCAGCTCAGAGCTGCTGCACTGCTGCTTTCTAATCACCCCCTCCATACCCAAAAAACATGCAGCTGGTGGCACAGTGGGAAGAGGTGTGTCTTTTCAGGTTCTTCCCACACCTGGAAAGGCAGCAGGCAGCCCCACAGCTCAGCATCCATTACTCCCTCAAGGGCCAAGCCTGTTGCAATGTTTTGGCCCAGAGGCAGAGAAAGACCAGCTTTGATTACAAACAAGCAGGATGTTTTCCATTCAGAACTTCCAAAGAGATATTAGCCAGGATCAGTGGAGCAAACTTCACTTTAAGCACCATCTGCAGAAGACAGAGGTGCAGAGTGAACAGGGAAAAGAGCTGTCTGACAGGAAAGTATTATCCTTTGATATCATCTTATCCCTGTGCCGAAGCAACCAGCCCTTAGGAGCACAACAGAAACATCCTTCCGTGGTTTGGAGACTTTACAGAGGGGCTGGACAAAACCTGCCACCACCTAGCAGCCCCCTGTGATGGGCACTGCTCCTATTTCCACTGACCCCTCTGGAAAGCAGGTTAAGCCCTTCCTGTACAAACAGGAGCATTTGTTTTGCATATTTACACCGGTAAAAAAGGAATCACCAGAGCAGAGCTTGAGGTCTCTGCCAGGTATCCCCTGGTGAAATGAGATGGGTGCTGCTGGTCGCTGCCATCCCCCCACCAGCAGCAGAGAGGCAGAGGAGGAAGCACGAAGGCTCCACATGAGAGCTGCCAGCCACCCACTGATGTCTGCCAACCTTCCCCAAGCCCCAGAAGCAGTGTGGGTGTGGTCACGCCGTGGAGAAGCGTCACCACCAACCATGAGAGCGACTTAAAAATAATAAACGCTGGTAAGTGAAAAGAATTTTCTCTTCCTCTCCGTTTCCCCGGGGTTTAGGAGCGCGTTGCAAGCCTGCAGAACTGATTTACAGGTTTTTCTGTGGTGGCTGGAGGTTTGTATTTGTTTTAGTGAAACCTTGTGACTCCCGTGTAATTAAAAGGTCTCAATAACAGGACTTAGAAGTTAATAAAACAACAAAAAAACCCAAATATCACAGTATTTGCAATAAAGCCCACCAAAACAGGCTACAGTAAAAGAAACTCTTTGTTCAGGCGGTTTTTTTGTTTGTATTTACAGGATTTAGTGAGTTGCCAGAGGAATGGATTTAAATTGACATGGGGACAGGGATGTGATTTTTAAGTTCTGCAAGTAATTCCTATAACTTCAGCAAAGGGTCTTGCTTTCTGTGCAATCCCCTTTCTGTTGCAGCTGCATCAGCTCAATTGATGACTCCCACCAGCATCACCTTATGTATTTGCAAACAGACCATAATACAGGTCTCTGGCTCCTCTCCAAGCTCACAGCTGTAGGAACCAGAGGCAGAAGGTGTCTGTGGGCACACTCAAGCTGACATACCCTGTGAAATCAGACTGCCCACTCAGACTTCCCAATCCTGATCTCCATTAGCCCAGGCATCTCTCTGCCTCTCCCTGTTTTGTGAGCCAAACATGTCCAAGGGATGGGAGGTGAAGAGAGAATGATCTTTCACTGTCATTTTAATGCAAGAACCAGGAACATCGAGTTAAATTTGTAGGTAATATGCTGAAAACAAAATCAGATATTCAGCTTTACACTAGAGAACTATGGGACTGTTTGAGTGAAGATTTTTGTGGATGCTCAACTTTGCATAACTTTAAAACTTGACTAGGCAAGCTTGTGAGAGAAAGTTCCAGTCAGAGCTAGAAAACACAAAGATCTCCCTGAGCTGCAGATTGCTGGAGGCTGCTAGAGAAATAGCACTTTATAATTGAACTATTCCCATACACATCCCAAAACATGCACTGTGGGTCACTGCTGGAGACAGAATACCTGGCTGGATGCACTTGTGCTCTGACCCAGCCTGGGCATTCTTTTTTCTTTTTGTACCAGTGTGCAGCACTGAGGGAGGCAAGACCTGTGCCACTGAGAAGCTGTTCTCCTGTTTCCTGAAAAAAAAAATCCTCCTCTGAAGGCTGAATTTTTTCAGGAATTAGTAGTGGGACCCTAGAATGGCAAGTCAAGGGTCCAGTGACTGAGCAGGAGCATCCCCAAAACAACCAGCAGGGCTTTATGAATAGACAGCACTGTCAGGTAGCTCGGGTGGAAAAACACATTCCTGCTATCAGCTCCAAAGGCTCAGCCTGGCAAAGAGTGTGACTGCAGATTGTGAGTGTCTGTTTCCTTTTCTTTGTTTCCTTGTTGTCTTTTTTAACCAATCTGCCAATTCATCATTAAGAAATTAAATATTTTAGAGCTGCTGTGATGCTGATGACAGGTGCCAGATTGATTGGTTCTGGCAGAAGGAATTCACTGCTCATTTCTTCCCTCTGCAGCAATAAGTTCTGTGCACAAGGGTAGAGAGAGGGAAGAGCTGAAGTCTCCAAGCTGTCCAGATCTGACCCAATAAAGAGTTTAAAAATAGGTACAATCTGGAAACATATTGGTGCCAACAACAACAAAAAAAGCCCAGCCAGAGTGGCTGCATTTGCTAGTCCTCCACACAGCGGGTGGAAGGGGAGGGTCCTTGGCAAGACCAGAGAGATGTCAAGGTTGCCCTGACTTACAGGACCCCCCAGGACAGGGCTTGTTTCAAACCAGCCACAGAGCTCCAAAAGGAATAATCATGTAATTAAGCCACTAGCTTTAGAGCCAGAGACCTTGAGCTCTGTTTTGGCCTCTGCCACTGACTTCCCATATAGCCCTGGGTAATTCCTGGGCAAGTTAATACACCTGCCTTTTTGAGCCTGGCCTATTTCAGACTGCTCCTGGTCAGGAATGAGCTTATCTCCACATCACCTGGCACATCAGGTCAGCCAGTGTGGCCCAGCAGAGCTCCCCTTCCCACAGGCAACCTGCCTGCTCTGCCCATACTCCCATCCTGAACAGAACCTGTCTCATGTCCTGGGAGAAAGGGGATTTGGGAAGCCTGTGCCCACCTTTGATTGTCTCCTCCTCCTGCTTCTCCACTGCTTTTCCATAAGCCAAGTTCCCCTGGGGCAACCTGGTTTGTGCAGCACTTGGCTGAGGAGACAGATGAGACACATTCCCAGAGATGACACTAACAAGATTTAGGACGTGACGAAGGCTTGCAATCGGTGGTGATAACTAGAGAATTACCCTGATAAATATTTGATATGATTTGGAGAGTAATAATAGATTTTTCTTGCCCACAATTTCCATCAGGAAGGAACAAGGGGAAAGAGCTGCTGAAAGGGGGATTGTAATTGTGGCATCCATCTTCCTGGCTGAGGTTACCTGTGCTTCACAATAGATCAGCGGGGAATAGGGCAGGGGGAGGGCGTGGAGGGGCAGAAGGTGACAGGGTATCCCTCAGCCCCACCACATTCCAAGATCTGCTGGCAGGTCTGCAGCTCTGGGGGGATTGAGTGTGTGATTTTGTGTGTGTGTGACAAGCCAATCTGAAAAATGGAGGGAGGAAAAGAAAGCAAGGCCAGAGAAAGAAAATAAGGTGGAAAAACCCAGGATAGCAGTGGAAAGATGTCTGGGCTGGTGGTGGGGAGACAGGGCTGGGATACAAAGAGAGCTGTTGGATGTGAAAGGATACAAGGGCTGACTGCTGTTACAAAGGCAGGGTGACCTGCAAACCATCTCAGGTGAATGTCCACAGGCAGGTGTCAGCAGTTCAGCTGTAACTGCAGTACCAGGAAGGATCTGTGCCTGTATCAGTCATCCTTGGTCTCAGGCTGCAGAGAAACCTGATCACCTGTAAGCTGCACCTTTTCTCTAATGACAGCACCCCACCAACACCACCAAATCCCAACAGGATTTCAACTCATTAGAGTCAAGATATATTGCTAATGTTTAGCTCAGAGCAGCAAATATCTCTGTTGAAGGTCAGAGCAGCAAGTGACACAAAATAAAGCCTCTAAGAGTGTGAAAGCAAATTTCCCCCTTCTCCCACTGCCATGGGGTGGTCTCAGAGACCCCACAGCTTTTGCTGTCATTGGATATCACAGGCAGCAGGACAGCAGGGCAGTCCTGGTGTCACAGGTTTCCAGCACACCCTCAGCAAAGGCCGGTAAGTGGCACAAAAGGGTTCAGTTTCCATCTTTCTACACCCTCCCCAAAACTGTGTTTAAGACTGTAGGTAAGCTTTCATTTCTGAGCAATCACATTTCCTCACACTGGCATTCATTCAACAGGACAACCCTGCCAGGACTCTCCAGTTCAGGATCTGGGATACCCATCCCAGAGAGCCCCTCTCCTGGCTCTGCCAGCAGCTTGACTGTGACAAACAAAGCAAGTCACTTCATCCCTCCACGCTTTCTTTTTCTTTCCAGTACTTCCTCTGCTGATGTAGCTGCCCCCTTTGGAGCAGAGGTTTGATGGTGCCTAGCACAGTGGCACCTGGATCTTCATTTTCCAACAGGATATAAATCAGTGTGTCCTGATTTCCAGAGAATCTGTCACTGGTGGAAGCAGCAGAAGCTACCTGCCTCTGAAACAGTGGGTCTGTTTTTGCTTTGGTGCCCAATTTGAGGCCTCTGACAGTAAGCGTTCACCTCATTCTTTATTCCTGTCCTTATTTTGCACTCAAGTCATTACTCAGGCTGCATTCAGTGGCATCAGCTAAAGGAGATTTTCAGATAATGCAGGCAAAGCATGTGAGAACAAAGATCACAGCAAGGAAAGTGGTTCCTTGGCATGTTCACATAACAGCTACTCCGTCAGGTGGAACATGACAGTTATTGTAGGAATCTCTTCATAAACCCTAATACACAGTCAATTATATACTCTTAAAATTCCCTTTTTGTTCCGTGTCATTCATCTAGAGGAGTGTCAGATGGAAAAAGGCAATAATCCACAGAGACACTAATTCATTTCATCCACATTCTCGGGGATAGTTATTAATAGCAGAGCTGCTGGCTAATTGTACGTCCTGTTACAGGAGATCAATCACATACAGAAGAGCTTGAGAACAACTTAGTGTCATTTCACACAGAACTTTCAGTCAGGGCTGCACTTGTGTCCTTGCTGGAATCATACAGCCTTTTGTGAGGGCTGGGATTTGCTGTCCTGGAAGAACTGCTTCCCTCCCTCAGGGCACATCCAGCTCTGCTCTGTCTGCACAAGCCAGGTTATCCTTTTGGACCGTAGTGTAGGCACAGTCTGAGGGGCTTGTAATATTGATAGTCACAGCCTTTGTGTCTTCCTTATTAAAAGATAATAGGAAGAATAATCCAAAGGGATTTTCCTCTGCAAGAGGCTGTGGACAGCATGGTTGTCTCTTCTCCAAGACAACAGCAGAGGAAAGGGAATGCAGAGCATGTAACAAACAAAACTAAACTAGATTTATCTGCTATTGATAAATCACCCATCTTTGATTTAGGACCACATAAAGTTCCTAGGCAGGGATAGGGATCTGGTTGCATGAGACACACATACAAATAAGACTTAGGCTCTTTAAACAGACACTTTTTAATATCTAAATAGTAACTCCACAATGAAATCAGTGAGAGGAACCCCATCAAAGACAAGTTCCATTTCCACCTCTCATCTGTGATGCCAAATCCCAGTCCAGTTTCCATCGCTTCCAGCTCCCAACAGTCTTCACAGGCTCTTGAAATGAACAACAACTTCCATCATCACATTGTAAAGGTTAATCTCCCCTTCAAGCAATCATCTTCATAAGAATGACGAGTTTAATTTAAGGGATAGTTCCTAGACAATAAACCTACAACTTAGACTGCTATGCTGAAGAGGGAATCAGACAAACAAGGCTCTGTCTTCAATGATGGATTCATTCAAATCTGGAGAGCTGGAGTTGAAAGAAAAATTCAATAAAGCCCTCTTGATTTTTTGCTTTTCTGCCCATTAAGTTGCTGCCAGATGCCTTAATTAGATATTGTTATTAACAAGAATGTAACACACACATTAAACCTACTCCGTGCTTCATCTTATTTAGCCAGTAAGGTAATTTTACCCACGTGTGCTCTCTAGAGGGCAGGGGATCTGCTTTATCTATTCTCCTCACCTCTGGAATAGCTCTGGAGCTGGGTCCCAGTTCTGCTGTGCATCTGAGCACGAGCCTTGCTCTAAATCTGTGCAGTGGACACAAGCATTTCACTGAGTTCAGACAGTCAGCAAAGAATTTCATGTCTCACCCTGAAAGCAAGACATCCAAAAATCACATGGAAAATGTGGCTGCTAGGACTCTGGCCAAGGGAATTTACTTTTTTTTTTCTTTTCTAAAACATACACCTGCAGCCTGGTTTTGCAATACTGATACAGGAGGAAGATAATTCTTATCCAGTCACAGAAAGAGATGTATACAGGTTCTGAAGAGCAAATAAAATTAACTTTTGCCTTCATATCAAGGAAATATGTTAGCAGAGCATTTTTTCGAGAGGGACAGCACTGTGCATCACCTGCAAGTTCAGTTCTGACCCCCTTAAGTGGCCTCATGCAGGGCACTTAACAGCAGGCAGCTAAACCTGTCCCTTCTGCTCTATAGCCTTTTGCCTGGGTCAGCTGTGTGCAGGATGGATAATAACACTGGATAGTCCAGGTGGAGAGATCAGAAATGGCTCCATTTGTTACCTCTCCTGTGCGGGGGAAGGACTCTCTAAGCACCAAGTAGAGCAAAGTCAGACTCTTGGAGCATGATTAGAAAATGTGTCAAGTGGTGTCACAGAGTGCAGACAGTCACAGAATATCCTGAGTTGGAAGGGACCTACAAAGATTATCCAGTCCAGCTCCTGGACACAGGACACCCCAAACAATTCCACCCTGTGCCTCGGAGTGTTGCCCAAACACTCCTTGAGCTCTGGCAGCCTTGGAGCCATGACCACTGCCCTGGGGAGCCTGTTCAGTGCCAACCACCCTCTGGTGGATATTTCCAAATATCCAGCCTAAACCTCCCCTGGCACAGCTCCATCCATTCCCTTGGGTTCTGTCACTGCCACAGAGATAAGAGATGGGAGCTGCCCCATCTCTTATCACGAGCACCCTCGTGAGGGAGCTGCAGACCCCAACGACGTCTGACCTCAGAATCCTCTTCTCCAGGCTGAACAAACCAAATGACCTCAGCTGCTACTCACATGGCCACTCCACACCTTCCACTGTCTCTGTGTCCCTCCTTTGGACACTCTTCAACAGCTTTAGTTCTTTCTTATATTTTGGTGCCCAAAACTGTCCCTAGGACTCGAGGTAAGGCCACCCCAGTGCAGAGCAGAGCAGGACAATCCCCTTCCTCACCCAGCTGGTGATGCTGGGCCTGATAACCCCCATGACAGGTTCAGCCCTTCGGGCTGCCAGGGCACTGCTGACTCATATTCACTCAGGATCAGAGAAGAATCATGCAAATAGAAGGAGAAGGGTTGGTTCAAGCACTGCAGCACCACTGGAGTCGCTGGCTGTAAACCAGCTCAGAGCAGCTGAGGAGCTGTCCATAAGTGTGTTTGTGTTTGGGAGACTTGTATGTTTTGCCACAAAAACAGACTCCTAGAGAGGCTGCCAGCTGCCCTCCTGCCCTGGCCTTTCTCTGCAGAGCCACTGCCATCTGTCCAAGCTTTGAAAAGGTCGTGGTGCCACAGCCCTCAAGTGCTGGGCATTGATCTTTTCTGAAGGGGACAAATAGTGACACTCGGAGTTTCACCATTCGCCTGCCAACACAGAGATCCCACAGGAAGGGGAGAAGGGCTTGACACAGCCAGGGAGAGAAAGCCTGGCACTCTACATGTGCATCTGAAAGAGGACTTGGGCATAGCAGAGCTGTCTTTCCCTTACAGACCTGCTCTTGAGCTGGCTGGGCAAGGAGAGGGGCAGGGGAAGAATTTGGTAACACAGAAGCCATCAGGGAACTGATGGAGTGGGACAAAGATGCTCCTGTCATTCAGACACAGGGATCATATAACCCAGATCTCATGTTATGTTGATTCAAGTACCAAATGCTAAAATCTCCTGAATGCTTTTTACAGCTGTAAATATTGACTTTGGACCACTCTCCTCACTGCTTGTGCTCACTCTGACAAATAGAGATTACGGAATTTTTTAGGAGATGTGGCACAGGTGGATCCAGGAGAGTGTGTGAGCCACTCTGTGGACATCAGATCATCAGCTGGGGCAATTGGCCAGGCATGAGAACACAACACTGGAGCAAAGGTGTCACTTGCTGCTCTAACTGCTTGTCCACATCCCCTCTGAAGCTAAACCATCACCCCCAATCCCAGTCCTGTCCATCAGACTCTTTGCTGCACTGTGCATGAAAATAACTTGGGCTAAAAGAGCCAGGAGCTGCAGACAGGGAAAGGAAGTGACAATCATGATTTAGCAGAGTTCCCAACATACAGGGGAGCACGTTCATCAAAAGGACAAGCTTCCCCTGCATGTGAGTCAAAGAGATGGGGCAGACAGACAGGCAGACCCATGTCCAAGGCATGATGCAGTCCTCAATCTCCTCACATACAGGAGAGGTAACATTTTTTAATTGCCAAAAAATCACTGGCAGTCCCTAAACCACAGCTCCTGCTTCTTCCTTCCTCAGGGCCCAACAGGTTCCCCAAAGGCTGGCACCTGCTAATGTAATCACCACAGCAGGGGAGAAAAACTTTGCAAGAATTTCCTTAAACAGCTTTCTCCCCATGATACCGGCATCTACATGTAACTACAGCATGTGTTCTGCTCGGCCAGAGCTGAGAAGAAAAACCTGCAGGCTCACCAAAGCCTTCCCCTCTCTCCCTCCCAGCCCCATCCAGGGACATATCACCTTGATTGCTCAAATCTGACTGTTCCCCAATCTTCTTTCCTCTCACATTGACCTCCCAGCATGGCAGGAAGCAATAATCAAAGCTGTGACACGTGTGATAGCCCTGTGCCAGACAAGGCATTAACAGTTCCTTTAGATTTAAGCCCAGTTCATACCCACCCGGTAAATAGCCTTCCCAGCGAGCTCCTCAAATCCATAGTCAGTTCATCAGAAAGCACTTGTCCCACTTTCACAAAAGGCCTGAAAATGAGGCAAATAGAAAGCAAAAGAAAAGAGCTTATTCTAGTTAAAATGACTCTAATACAGGAGCGACAGACAGGAGGGGAAAACACGCACTGCGCAAATTGTATCAGCACATCAGGCTCCAAATTCCAGCTTACACACTTTATGCAGCTTTCAACAGCAAAATACAGAGAGGATTGTCTCATATGTTGATGTAGGAAAGGAAAATAGTGGCAAGAAGTACTAACACAGAGCAGTAAAAGTGGGATAGCACAGGGCAGCAAGCAGATCACCAGGACCCTGGACAGATAGTTTGTGTTCTTACACTGTGCTAACTCCTCTCCTGACCTGTTTTTCCTGATTTTGTCACCTGTTCTGGCTGCATTAGACTTGAGATTTTCCTATGTGTGCTGCAATCATCACTTCAGTTTCCCACGCAGATGTTCTGACTCTCTGTCAGGAACCTGAAGTGATTCTCAGGAGCATGAGGAATGAGAAAGCTGTTCAGAGTACCAGGAAAAACTCCAGGGAAAATAGTCCTGCCTGGGAGCACAGCAATGTCAGGGCTCCTCCTGGTTAGCAGGGCCAGTCCTGGTCATTGCAGGTGTAAAAGGAAAACCTCAGACTTCAATACCTCCTCTTTTGACCCCTGGGTCTGCCTCCAGCAGGTGGGAACCACTTCTCCTGACCCTGGTCTGACTTGTATTCCTGTCCTAGTTGGTTAAGGAGCTGTATTCCAGCATCTTATGGAGCCATTTTACCTCTGTGGAACTTCTCACAGGTCAACCTGTATTTTACCAAATTAAGCATGCTGTTTCTGCCTCTTCTGTTCTCCTCTCTGTGCTCTGTTTTCCATCTTCCATATCATCTGTCAGCCTTCCTCTGCATTCATGCAAGGTTAAGCTTCCATCTTGACCTTAAGAAGCCAGACACAGTCAATGACACCATTTTTTCTTCCTATATTTGCTGAAATACCCCTCCTGATACATCCAAGAATAGCATTTGTCTTTCTTTACCTGATATCTCAGTCAATCTGCAGTCACTTGGACCACACAGCCCTTGACCATTTGCAGCTCATCATCTCTCATATTTTATCTGAGGCTATCACAAGTCTTCACATTCATGCCCTGTCATCTCAAACTTCTTGTTTTCCCTCTCATTTCCATTATTCTGATTCTCAAGGTCACTTAGTTCTTTCAGACTTGTACTCTCATTCTTCTCTGCGTTGTCAAAACTTCCAGTTCTGTGTCACTGGACGGTTTTAGCCTCAGGATCCTGCTTTCATTGCCAAGATCATCTGCAAGAAGAAAAGATCAGTTCCCAAACTGTTCTGTGAGAAACTCTTTTGGTAAATTCCCTCCAGAGAGTTGCACCTCACCTTACAGTTTCCTAATCCTCCTTTCCTCCAGCTTCACTAATAATTTCCCACATGGCACCTATCAGATACCTTACTGAAGTCCAGATAAAGGAGATCAGCAGCATTTCCTTTGTCTAGAAAATCAGGTATCTTATCAAAACAAAGCTATCATGTTCGTCTGACACAATCTACATTTCGTAAACCCATGTTGCATCTTATCTCATTTCCCCTTTATCTCTGCGTATTTAATTGTTCTTTCCTTCAAAATTCACTTTGAATTCTCGAGTCAAGGTTACACTGAGAGGGTTGGAGTTAACTGGGTAAGTTTTTCTCTGCATCTTTCTACTTCTACTGTTCTCTGCTCATGTGGCTTTATGAGACAAGACATTATTCATCACATTTCCTCCTGGACCTACACTTTAATATGCTGATTCTTTCTGACCTTTGGCTCCAGGGAGCTCAGTTCAGGTGCAATCCAGTGTTATAGCCTGGTTGGGAATGTAATCCAGAGGAAAGGAGATGCCTGTATAATCCCAGGTGTGTGGTGGGATGTGATGGACAGAGGTCTGGGGGAGAAGGATAGTGGGATCTGGGCTGTGCTGGGATTCACTGTAAAAGTGAATAGAAAGGAGGCTGGCTTTATGCAAAGAGGGTATTAACAAGGTGAGACCAGGCTGGTTTGTTTGTGAGCAGCTTTAAAAATGTGAGACTTACAGCGACGGTTGTCAAAGTGCTGCTTGCAAAGTTCCCCATCGTCACAAGCAACTGCCAGAGCTTCAATGTTAATTGGACAGATTGTCTCTGGTTTTGAAGGGAAAGCTGTGATTAATGAAACAACTGTTAACAAGACTAGAGCAAAGCAGACCCTTCACCTTCCTTCTTTTGAGAGGAGGTAAACAGCAACTGGCTTTGGCTGCCCTTAAAAAGCAGCTTTTTGAGATTGAGAGCCCTCCTTAAAAGCAATGCCAAAACCAAGCTGCAGAGATGAATTCAAGGAAGTGAGAGGCATGACAGTGCTTCGTACCTCCAGGAGGAGGCAGGATATCCACAGCCTCTTCTGTAGTTTAATTCCTGGGCAAATTTTCCTCAGTTTATCTGAGATTCAGAACTGACTAGAAAACACAATCCTGGACCTTAGGCAGCCTGTGGTCTTTCGCCCTCTGTGACTTTGCACAGGTCTAATATGGGCACAGTTTGCTCTCCTAATTCACAGGCGGCTTTTATGTTTATAGAGGTTGCTGTGTTCCATATTTACACTCACACTATTGGCCAGAGGAATAGGTATAGTTCCTCCTTGGATATAAAAGCTGAAGGGAATGAGTGCTTTTTTAGTCTTTCTTAATCATTGTCTTTCCTTATCCATGGACCCTTGATCTCTGCCTTCCAACCCTCTGCTGCTACCACCACCCCTGAATTTCAGATCTGCTTCCTAAGGATGTCTGAAGATGCCCATCACAGAACAAAGAGCTTAAACAAGACAGGACCTTCACCCTCTGCTGCACACCCTTCCCTCCCATCTGGGAACATGGTGTCTTAACACACAGAGGCTAAAATATTTCCTATTGGTTACAGAGGGAAAGCACATGATTCTGCATCGGAATATCCAGCTCTCCTTCAACTTTTTTCTCCAAATTGCCTTTTGCTGAAGGAAAATGTTGGAGCATTTGGTGCCTGAGCCCTACTAGAGTCTTCCTGCTTCCCCACTGAATTCACTGGGGCAAATCTGTGGAACCATCCAGCCCCATTACCAGCATGGGGTCTTAATCTTCCTCTCCCTGTAGTCAGCAGCACACCAGGCTGAATCCAAGGGGACAAACATCAGGCCTCAAAAGCCTACCTTGAGCAGTGAACTGAGAGTTCTCCCCCCTCTCACGATGTGCTCACACTCTGAGGTCTCTGGTCATTACTCTCCTTGCTGCCTCATTACCAGAATGTGCCATTAAAGTTTTGCTCACTTGAAAATGATCTCTTATTATCTCTCCATGGAAATTGCCCCGGCAACAAGCTTCCTTCAATATCTATCAAGCCAAAGAAAGCCATTAGAGAAATTACAGGGAGCTGCATGGATGCTCACACCCTTTCCCTGGCAGGTGGGATCCCCTGGCACTCCAGGGCCACGCGCTGCTCTGGCTCCATCATGAGGCCAATGGAAGAGCAGCCAAGTGTCTCCTCTCATCCTGTGAGGATGGGGTGGAGGAGACCTGCAGCCCAAGCCAAATGTGGCACCCTTTGAGGCAGGATTGCTTCCCCCTCCCAAAAAAAAGAAGGGTGATGTGCTGGGAGTCTGGGCCTCTGTGCCAGAGTACCAGGAAAAACTCCAGGGAAAATAGTCCTGCCTGGGAGCACAGCAATGTCAGGGCTCCTCCTGGCTAGTGAGGCCACTCCTTGTCACTGCAGGTGTAAAAGGAAAGCCTCAGACTTCAATATCTCCTCTTTTGTCCCTGGGTCTTCCACCAGCAGGCAGAGAACCATTTCTCCTGACCCTGGTCTGACTTGTATTCCTCCCTAGTTGCTCCAGGAGCTGTATCCCCTCAACTTATGGAGCTTCTCTGGAACTTCTCCCATATCAGTTAACATCTAAAGAAGAGAGGAATGGTACAGACTATTTATACAAAGCTGGGCAAAGTTTCCCAAATAATCCTTTCTGGTTGCTTTCTTTAAGGAGTGTCTCTCATGAAGTGCCCCAGTCTCCTTCCTTCATTTTGGATGTCCGCAGTGCTGTTTGTTTGGTTTCATTGCACAAGGCTGCCTTTTCCAGCCCATGGACACAAGAGGCAAGTGAAGGGCATGATTCATTTCACCTGCTCTGGACACCAGCACAGGATGAATTGCACCCCAGAGGTATCTGTTTCTCTCTCCTGTCTACAGAAGAAGAGCAAATAGCTCATTGCTGTAGGTATCTGTGTTGCCAGACAAAGCAAATTCTCAGAGTATCATTTTTAGAGGTGCCAAAGCATTTGGATTAGGAACCTTGAGGGGGAAAAAAAAAAAAAGGAAAAGTAACACCAAGTGATTAACCATTTCCAAAATACAACCCAAACCTCTGCAGAGGTAGGACCTCCTCTCGTATCTGGGTGCCTGACAGGGAAGTATCAGGCTTCATCAGACTACCTTAGGCTGTATTTGATATTTAAAATGTTTCAAAACCCTCTGAATTCACATGGGGTGGCAGCAGACAAGGTCCTGGGTCCTTCTTTATTCTGTGCTCCCTCCCATGTCTCCAAGTCACAGGGAAGGCACATGGTTATTATTTTTATTTCTATTCCTCTCCCTCAGCAAAATAACAGCACTGCCCTGTCTGCCACCTTTGACAACAGCAAAAGTCTAAAACACTCAAGGCATTTTTAGAGAAAAAAAACCCAGAAACAAACTGTGGGAGCAGGGCCCTGCTCTGCCCTTTCCATCACCAAACTCTGCAGGATGCATTTCCACACTGGAGAAAAGGTTTGATTTGCTACTTGAAGCCCTGAAAATGAAGAAAGGAAACAACAACAAGAACAAAAATTGGGACACATCTTCACTGCCAGTCAGAGGTCTGTCTTCAGTGGGATTTTTAGGCTGGGAGCTGCATTACAGCAAGTCATAAGTGAGATGTGTCTCCACCAGCAGGGTTACAGTTTGCCTTTAGCTGAGACACAAGAGAAGGGAGAGTGGCACAAGGTTATCTCCCAGGCTAGTGACAGGGAGGGATCATTATGCTGGAAGCACAGACTGATCCCCAGGGGTGTTGCATGTTGGATATCTGCTTTCCTCTGCTCAGTGTTGCAGTTCCTTCCTGTGCCACACAGCTCCTGTCACAGCTGTATCCTGCCTCTCTCCAGCCTCATATCATGAAGGCTTGTGCCTCCCCTGAAATGATTTGAACTTCCTTGTCCCTTTGGCCACCACCTTGTACAGTCACAAGGCCACAGGGCTCTGCATTGGTGTGTATCTGGGGTTGGTGTGCATCAGTCAGAACAACTGGCCCCAGGGAGATCTTTGCATCCTGCCTGTTGTTTTTCTGGATCTTTTCCTGACTCCATTGTCACCCCTGTTGGACATTCCCTCTGGTACCCACAGCCACCTCCTGAGCTGGAGCAGCTGCTCTGCTTGGTGATGGATCCCTGCATTCAACCCAGGTCCACAAGGGCTGTAATTATGCCACTAAAACAGCTCAAATTCCATGACCCTCCTGAATCCATTTGTACAGCTCCTCTTGCCAAACTGCCTGGGCACAGTGACGTTATGGCTTAGCCCAGGAGAGGAGGGGAGAGGGAGAGANGAAATGATTTGAACTTCCTTGTCCCTTTGGCCACCACCTTGTACAGTCATAAGGCCACAGGGCTCTGCATTGAGTAAGGGCTGGTGTGTATCAGTCAGAACAACTGGCTCCAGGGAGATCTTTGCATCCTGCCTGTTGTTTTTCTGGATCTTTTCCTGACTCCATTGTCACCCCTGTTGGACATTCACTCTGGTACCCACAGCCACCTCCTGAGTTGGAGCAGCTGCTCTGCTTGGTGATGGATCCCTGCATTCAACCCAGGTCCTCAAGGGCTGTAATTATGCCACTGAAACAGCTCAAATTCCATGACCCTCCTGAATCCATTTGTACAGCTCCTCTTGCCAAACTGCCTGGGCACAGTGACGTTATGGCTTAGCCCAGGAGAGGAGGGGAGAGGGAGAGACAGAGGGAGAAAAGGGGAGACTGAAGGAGGAAAAGGAGATTTATAAACAGAGTGAAAGTGATGCCAGTATTGAAAAGCAAATGGGCAGAGAAAAGCAAACCATGTGCATGTGTCCTGTTGTTGGTCACATCTGGTAGGGGACAGCAGGTTTCTTCATAGAGCTTTTCAGAGCCTACCTGGAGTGTAGGTCTCTCTTGGGAACCTGGAGCTGGCATGGAAGGTGTGTGCAGGGGGAGTGTTGGGAAAACATGTTTGCATTTATCCACACAGAAGGTTCATGGCCCCCAAAAATCTTTTCTTGGTTGTTTCCCTTGTCACTGAAATGAGTTCATTAAAAATTATTAAAAAAAAAAAAAGGAAAGAAAAAAAGAAGAAAAGGGAAAAAAAAGGCCAATCTCATGGAAGAAGGGACACGTTTTGCTAAGCACAAACATGAAAGAGGGTCTCTGGAGGCTCAAATAGTATTTATGGGACTTGGTTTGGACTTCACAACCTGCTCAGCTGCAGCAAAGCGATGTGACCTGAGATTTTTGTGAGCTGACTTGGTCATAAACCAGCCAATTAAGCCTGAGACTCCCAGGAGAGGGTTTCATTTATCTCAGCTGGGCCCCATATGTGCTCTGTTTCTCCAGCTGGCCAGCAGCCAGGTCTGCCAGAGCAGCCTTGGTGTTCCCTGTACCTGGAGAGCCTTGTAAGCACTCCGGTGGTTTCCACTTACAGTCTCTAATGGAACTGGAAGTCAGGACTCCTGGGCTCCTTTCCTGCCTCTATCTCTGCCTTGAGGTATGACTTCAAATAAATCATTTCCTTCCCTGGGCTTGCCATCTGTGAAACACAGCTAATGATGCTCTGCTGCCTTTTAAGATCACTCTGAGATTCTCTGCAATCGCGGGGCAGTGTCATGGTAGAGTTTGGGCTGGATTTCCCCCTTCCAAAAGGCTTTTAGCAGATCTGATAGAGGAGACTTTGGGGTTTACTGACTGAGGCAGAGCACTGGCCAGAGGGTAAAAGATCAAGAAACAGGATATGAGAGGTCTGAGATCAGCAAAGATGACAACATCCAAGAAAGAGCATGAAAATATTCTTTAATATTTTATCAGGAATAGTCTTTTCAATGTGTTATTCACCAACAAGGGGATGGTTCTGCTTCCTGAAACCTCTTGGCTTTGATATTCCAAAGCGGTGAAACATCCAGGACAGCTCCTGGGCTCTTGTAAAGTGAGTCTAGCAACATATTCAACTTAAACCAAGTCTTTACTGATTGGATCACCTTAGATCATCAAAATCATGATGGCAAAGGGGCTTTCAAATGTTTCTCCAGGCTTGAGGATATTAGAGAACAGTCACAGGACAGCTTGACTGCTTCAGGGAACAAAAAGAAACTTGATCTTTGGGAGTTTGGATTCAAATTTTCATTATCAGGTAAAGAGCTTCTGCTCATGTCTCCCAGAAGCTCAAGAAAATATTTGGCCAAGCCTAGCCTGAATATCCTTAGACTTTAGTGCAGTGTGCTCTGGGTCATTTCACACTGGGGAAGATGTCAATGTTTAATTGAGATTGAAAAATTGAAGGGAAACAAAAGTAACTGAAGGCCTAAATGGGGTTGGTCTATGCCTACCCCTTGTGGCAGGAACTCTCAGAAGGTACTTAGCCTGGGGAGGAATGTTAATGGCAGGAGTATTTTAGAATTATGAGAGTCTTAGTGAAAAGGAATTTATTGCTCTTCTTGCCTTAGAATCGTAATATGGAAACTGTGGTCTTATTCGATTAGATTAATGGTTAGGCAAATTTAATACAGGTCAAAAGAAAAAGAACCCACCAGAGCTGATGTACTGTGCAGTCAGTTCATGTAATTCACTGCTGCAGGAGGTCAGAGAGTGATGTGCTGTAGCTGGAGTTAAGAAAGAGCTCTGTAATTTTACAGCCATTAAGAGCATGTCATTATACCTGTGAATGGGGGAATGGAAATCTCAAACTTCAGAATGCACAGAAAGAAGAGCCTTAGGAAAGAAATTTCTCCATCTTCTCCCATCACCTTTCACACTCCTGGGAGTTGTGTTAGGCTGGGTTATTGCCATTACCCCTGGAATTACCTGCTGGCAGCCACCAGAAGGTGTGCAGGTGCTCACCAGTGCAGTGGGACACCAGTGCAGAACACGGGCTCCTTGAGTTTACTGAACAACCCTGTGTTTCCTTGCAGGCTCTAAGGCCACACTTCTTTATTGGTTTAAGGAAGTCCTTGCTCCCTGCACCCTGGAATGCAAGAGCCACCCCATTCCCTGCATGCAGATCTCCTCCCTCTCCAGTGGGACTGGCCAGCAGTGCTTTGGTGGCTCTTGGTGGCCTTTAACTGATAGTCCCTCTTCCTACAGAGGCTCCTCTGTGGTTGACATTTCACAGACTGGGCCCTGTGGTCTGAGACGGGTGCTCAGCAGGGCACCCTCCCCGAGGGGATCAGCCCCACATAAGGCAATACTTCCTGGGCTTCCTAAAAGCAAGTCAGAGGGAACTGTATTTCCATGGATGCAAAGACCATCAGGAGCAGCCTGTACAACCTTTCACCCTCTAGATTTTCACAGATCCGTGAGATAGATGAGCTGGGAAATCTGGAGCTCCTTTCACAGCTTGTTTTTTCCCAGGGAGAACCAAGCATTTCATTCCCAGTGCCATGCCCCTGCTGTCTACACAAGCAGCTCCTCATGTTTAGGTGAGGAAGGCTATGACAGAAGGGCATATTTGAGGCCAGGAAAGATGTGGTGGATGTGGCACACACAGTGAGAAATAGGGCATTTTGTTGGGTATCTCCATCTCCCTTGGTTTATGTTTCAGCTGCACCTTTTTCCCCAGCAGCTAAATGGAGACATTCCTAAGAATGTCACATTCCTACGAATGTCGCAGTCCTAAGAATTAGACACACGTGGGAATTCAGTGCTTTTTCCACCTGCCTTTACATTCAAAAATTGAATTAATCTGCATTTAAACAGACATTGTTTTCTGAATTGTGCGAGGAACTGGGGAATAGATTCATGTTTTAGTCAGGTTCTAATTTGGTGGAGAATTAAAGTCTCATAAATAAGGCACAGTATTTATTCAGCATGTTGTTGAAGACATCCATCCTGTAGCTCCAATACAATCCTTTCTCCTTTTACAAGCAACGCAGTGAAATGTAAAATATTTGTATGCCTTGAGCACACAAAACTCATGGTCCAAGTGCTCAGTGGGTTCAAACTGGCACAGATGAGTGGCTGGCACTGCAAATGCATCCTCTGAGATGTCAGAGCTGCCCTTTTTTTGCTCTCACGTCTCCCTAACATCGCTCCCAACCTGTGCAGCCACACTTGCATCTCCCTACAGCTTCCCTGTCTCCATCAGGAAGCCTTTGCCAGCATGATGGATGTGGGGAAGGGGCTCACAGTAATGCAAGGTGAGTTATTTCCTGCCCTGCGTGGCTGAAAACTTGCTCTGCCATCCTACTGCCTGCATTTGAGGGGAAACAGTGATGGATGCCAAGTAGTGGAGATGTGCTGGAGACCATTTCCCAGGTGAGAGATTAGCCTTCAAGCCACCAAAAAGGCCTTAGGCAGGAGTAGCCAGCTCAGGGCCTGAAGTAAAATGTCCTTTTTATCCATCCCCATGGCTCAAACATCCTTTCTTGCCTCCCTGGGTTTTGTGGCTCTGCTGGGATTTCCAGAGGAACACACACCTCTGCTGCTGGACTCTTCCACCACCATCCCAGGGTCCAAATGGCCTTTCTCCAGCTCAACTAATCTGTCACTGCTGGATCTGTCAGCTGGCAGATAATGTATGTGCTGGGGCTCTGGGTGGGCAGGGAGGAATGGCACAGACCCAGGATTTACAACACACGCCTCAGGGAAGTGGGGTTAAAGCTGCAAATGTGATGCTTTTCCCTTCCCATTTCTATCAGGCTCCCAGCCCATTTCAGAGGGAGTAGCCCATGGGAGGTTGGTGGTTTTGTAGAAGCTGATGCTGAATTAATCCCAAATATTCACTGTCTCCGTGCAAAATTCCCCTGCCCTCCAAGCAACCAGCATGGCCAACACCTGCAGCAAATTGAAAGCAGGGTGTGTAGGACAAAGCCAGCTTTTCAGGAGTTTAACTCCTGCTCTCCTGGGTTGATTTGGATAGATCTTGCTCCCAGTGCCTGCTGCTGTGGATGAGCGGATCTGCAGCCATGGGGGCCCCTTGCTGGACTGATCCAGAGCTGTAAACCCCCAAGCTGTGCTTGTGTGCACCCCAGGGTCCCCAGCCAAACCCTGTCTGCCAGACTGGACCTTGTGTGGCAGGAGCCCAAGCTGGCCCTGCTTCAGCTGGAGACCTTCCACCAGTGACAGGCTTTGTTTCACAGCCTGTGACTCCCTGCCAGTGCCTGGGTGACTTTGGACTCTACATGGCAACCGAGGCTCAGACCTTCAGCCTCTGGTTAAATAAAGCTCCTTATAATTAATCATCTCCAGAAGCCCTGCCCCTTCACACAGAGGCCACTGTGCCGTCCCTGCAGAGCAAACTGTCCTTTTCAAGATTCAGGGTCAGGCACCAGGCAGGACTTCCAGTAAAACATACTGAAAATGATGCTGTGTCAAGTAATAATCATGATCCCTGACTCAGAGCTCATAAACCGGACTCACAAAGCAGTAAAGCTCTTTGTATGCGTGGCAGGATGAATCTGATCTCTCCCAAACTGGTGCAGTCACCTGAATGGTAGAATCACAGACAGGTTTGGGTTGGAAGGGAACTAAAGGTGATCTCATTCCACCCCAGGGCAGGGACACCTCCCACTAAACCACACGGTTTGAAGCCTCATCCAGCCTGGCCTTGGCCATGTCCCACACCAAGACACAAGGGCCCATGCCCCCAGAAAATCCATGAGCTTTTCTGGCTGTGCCTCAGAGCAAGCACTGCCTAGACCATAGGGCAGGACATCTGGAAAGCTTGACATGGAGCTGATGAGCCAAAAACCACAGCCCCAGTGCAAGCACCACGTCGTTCAGGTGGATGGATGCTGTGCCTTTGTCAGGCACAGCAACTGCACAGAGCTGTGACAGCTCCTGTGGCACCAGCTGAGCTACTATTTCAGCTGGACACTTGTCACCAAGAAAAGAATCAACACTTAGAAGGAGGGTACATGAGTGCTGTGGTGGCCTTCAAAACATGCTCTGTTACCCCACCAAAGGAACAGATGTTTCTACTCGATGCTCTTGTGAAGCCAGAGAGGCAGAATCTCGCTGCATGTTTCTGGTGACACAGAAAGTAAACAGTAATTTTACCACTCACTCTGCTCTCAAGTCCTTGCTAAAGACTTGGGATCTGACAATACCTCCCTGAGACTGACAGAAACAGGGAATTGCTCCATAACAGCCTGGTTGCTGTAAACTGGCCTGAAGACTTGTGTCTCCTGTGGTGGCCCCCAAAGCTGTCAACCCTCGTGTCTGGATTGGAGGACAGGAGGTTTTTGCTGGTCTACACCTGCAGATCTACTGAAGATTTTGTAATTACAGATTTTCCTGCCCTTTACACTGATCTTCCCCAAGCACCTGTTCTCTCCTCAGTTCCAGCTTTTTGGAGCAGATTTTCTGTGCATGATCTGCAGGACTGTCAAAACCTCAATGTAGGGAGGATTGACTGATCTACTTCAGTGTTGCTCCCTTATGGGAAACTCAGTGGGATGCTTCCCCCCAAAATTCAGCTGTCCAGAAATCAAGCACATAGTATAAACCAACTGCCTGGACTTTTTCTATGACCATTGGAAAAAGATTGGCACTTCCCAGGACAAAATATTGCCATCATACAGCGGGTGTCAGGGAAGGAAGGGTTCAATTACCACCTTATCAGGGCTATGCAAAGCAGTAAAAACATGAAACTTGCCTAAAAAATCTGATCTGCCCCCGGGATAAGTTAGTAAAGCTCCTCTAAACCATGCCAACAGCACACTTGGACTGATCAATAGCCCTGGCTCAGCTCTCCTTGCTGTGCAGTAGCACTCATCTACAGCAATTACCTAAAAGCCTGGGAAGGGGAGGAGATCAAGCAATTTAGCAAGGGGACAGGGCCTTTGCATTGATTAAAAAATGTAATGGGATCTTTGCAATGGTTTCAGAGTTGCCCCTGAGGTACTTCATCAGCCAGAGGCAGGAGACAGAGGTTTGCCCCTGTTCTCCAGCCCAGCAAACCAAAGGCAGTCAGGGGCCCTCTCCGAGGTGAAGGCGGTGCTTCCCCGGGAGGGATGTCTGTCCAGCCCCCTGACAACACCAGCGGATCGGAACCTGAAAGACAGAGATGTGCCAGAGATTAGAGCATCCGGACAGGAGGAGGGGCAGAGCCCGCGTGTCTAAATCGATGGAACAATCAGTCGAAAGCTAAAGCAATTTCGAGATTAGGCCTCTTTTATGGAAAGCAGTGATCTCTTTGTGATGAAAAGCCAGCCCAGCCTATTGCTGTAATCTTACCTCTGCTCAGGCAGGTTCCCTGTGTCTGCACCTGACCCACTTCCTTCAGCTCCTTTGCTTGTTTCCTTCAAGTGCAGTTTTAGCTTCACATAAACACCTTGTTTAAATTGCTTTAATCTCCAAGTGCTCTTTCTATTGATTTGAAACAGTTAAGCTGTCAATCAGCCCTTTCACTTCACACTGTGGACTGGGGAGGAAGATTAAAATAACAAACAAACAAGAGGTGGATAGGCAGAGAAGTTAGTTTGAATTTCGCAGGGGATGCCAGCTCTATGGAGCCTGGAAAGAGGTGGAAACAAGGTCCTTCCAGGTGCTGAACTCTAGAAAGGCCCTATCCAAAGCAGGGGGCAGTGTGTGATGCTCTGCAGTGCCCTGTTCCTGCAGCTTGTGCAGCCAGGCACTCACACAGCTAATATGGGAGCTGAATGTCTTCTCATGATAAGTGTTATGCAAATACTTCGAGGAGACAACCTCAGTCTTAACGAAGTTTGCAGTCAGTATTAGTAAAACAGACAGACACAAAAAAGATAAGACAGGTAAACAGCTGTACAGAGAGAAAAAGGACTTTTTCCAAGGGCAGTGCATGAAAGGTGGACTGATTCCTGATGAGGATCCAGCACCTCACCAAAAAAACCAATAAACACATTCGGGGTGACTTTCCTGTGGGACAGTGAGGGAGGGAATGGACCTGCACTCTCACAGATACACAAGGCATCTGGAACCCTGCTGGCAGCTCTGTCCCTGAGGGCTGTGCAGAAGTGCCATTGAGGAAGGACATTTGAGCTGGACCAGTGAGCCTGTGGATGCTCCTGCAGCCAGTGGATACATCCCCTGGCACTTCCCCTCGCTTGGACAGCACACCAGGCCATCTGCACTCAGGACAATCCTGATGGAGAGCCTGAAGCAGCGAGCTATTATTTCATCATGACAGCAGGGATAATGACAGGGCCCCAGAGGCTGATTGCTGCTGCTGAGGTCAGCGGTCAAGGCACTAAGAAGGAGAATAAAGATGAGGAGTGGCACGTGTGGCTTTGCAGGAGGTGTGTGGCCGACTTAGTCTTGCTCTAGTTGGAGTATTGATTACTAAAATCAAGCTGAGGGTCTCTAGTTAGAGTCTTCAAAGTGGAAATGCACTGAAGTCCAGTCCAGTGCTACTCACACACTATGAAAATCCATCAATTAGTCACATTATGCAAAGCCAATATGAGACACAGCAGCATGCAGATTACTCTGCTATCATGGGCTGAGGAGAAGACCCTCTGGTGACCTACTTGTTTCTGCCTCTCCACATAAAAGGTTTTTTTAGAGCCCCATGGGTGGGATAAGGACTGTACTCTGCTCTGATTTCCCAGGACTCTTCCCCTTGTACTCAGTGCGGAGAGATTTTCAGGGAAATAAATTCTCCTGCTGAAATGCTCTGAATGCCATGGCCTGGGAGGGACAGGAGATCAGGGAGATGACAACCCCAGAGGGGCTGGAGGGACCTGGGGGTGAGAAGCAGCACTTGCAGCCGTGCTTTGCATTCTCCAAGGCAGAGCTGCCAGTCCTGCAGCTGGAGCGCTCAGGGATTCCTGGCGAGGGCTCACAGAACAAAGAGGCCTGAAATCGATTGGGTCATTCATTTGAATGTTTAAAATAATAATAATAACTCTCTTTGAATGGGTTTCTTTCCCCTCAAGCGATTCAAGCAGCTGCTCAATTTCCATTTGGCCTCGAGATCCTTCTGTTGATGGGCTATAAAAATTTGCATGTGGTGGAACGGGCTGCTGGAGGGTTTGTGGTGAGAGGGTCACACCTTTGTAGCTACAGGGGCTGAGGGGTTTCCACTTTCTTCTTCTGACTTTTGGAAGCAGGAGTGGGAATAAAAGTTGGATCAAAGGGGTCACAGAGGAGTCAGCACAGATCAAAAGAGAAAAGATCACTGTCTGCACAAAATGAAATGACTGTCCTACAGAATACAGTTTCCTACATTACATTTCACTAGTCCTCTGTCAAAAGGGGCCAGTGTTATATACAGGATAAGGTGAAGGTCCCAGGGAGAAAATACTCAGTGATTGAAAGAATGAAGATGGAATAATGAATTTAAATACAGGATAGATTTAAGGTTAGAGGGACCCCTGGCCTTTCACTTCTGCCTATACAAACCCTTCCTTTTTAAACCCTTACTAATCTTTGGGCAAGTGGGAGAAGAAGGGGAAGGAATGCACCAGAGGAATTAAGGTGATTTTTGGTGTGATAGATAAGGCTGGGGGCAGAGGAGGAAGCTGCTTCTGCAGGGGGGAGCTTCAGAATATCTTGTCACCTCAGAGAAAACCTGCTGGAGGCTGGCAAAGGACAACTTAACAGGGAGAAGTATAATATGGAGAAGGAAGAATATATGTCAGCACTCCCTTTCTGATGATGGAGCAAAGTGTCACTCCAGGAAAATAAGCAAATTTCAAAGAGGGAAAAGAGAGAGGCTACAAAACAAGTAGATTTTTTTTTCTTTATACACAAAATACAGACTGGATTGATTTCATGTTTTTAGAGGACTCCAATCCTATGAATAAAGATGGTTTTCCCCAGTTGTTCACAGCTGGCTGACAGTCAGTGGGCACAGCAGTGAGAGCCAGAGCAGAGAATGGAGCACCAGGACTGAGTGTGGTGGATGACGACTGAGAACAGGACAGACAGGCCTGGGGAGAGGTGTCAACTAAAATAGAACAGGACAGCACAAAGACTTAATCTGTGGGTTTGTTCTTCTTTGTAGGGGTGGGCTGACGTGACACCCACGCACTGAGCAACTGGCAACATCTGCAACATCTGCCACAGCTCCTCCTCTTCTTCAGCTTTCAAACACTTGCTGTCCTCATCAGTTCTTCTGATTTCTCCTCCCCTTGCACTTCCTGACTGCTGCAGTTTGCTTTTTTTAAATGAAGTCCCTTATTGGGGCTTCAAATGGGAGGTGCAGGGAATTCAGGAAGAGGAGGGAGTGGTGCCTTCCAGTCTTTCAGGTTAAAATTGCAAACACACACATATGCATACACACTGGAGAAGCAAAGCAAAGAGGGAAATCAATAGTCCTGGTCAAAACTCATTTTCAAATCTGGATGAAGTTTGTGATTAGTAGAGCCCCACAGACGCCACTGTTTCAGCCGTGATCTGATCCTGAAATGTCAGCCTTGCAGCATTATAGAAAATTTGGGGTGAACAGACTTCTAGATGCCATCTAATCCATCCCCTTGTCAAACAAGCCCATATACACAAGATTCTGCAGTAACAGGAAATGTCAGGTCTTTTTTACAGTTTGATGGTGTGTTTGGACTAGAAAAATGCAATGGGCAGAACCTGCTTTCTTTACTGAGTTTTCCTCAGCCCTCACAGGCAGCTTGTCCCAGGAACAACCAGACAAAGCAGGGCTGATCCCACACTCCCACCCTGCTTGCCACCAGTTCTGCCAATGGGCTTTAGCATCTTCCCCATTGGGATCAAAAAGGGATGATCATGGGAGGGATGATCATGTATGGAGGAAAAAGAAATTCAGACAATTCTAATCTCACCTCCAAAATTTTAACTTGTATTTCATCAAATCACCCCTTAGCACCACAGGTGATGGGCAGGAGTGTGGAGGGCCAGACAGAGACAGATGGGAATGTGAGAATGATAAAGAGAGGAAAAGAGGAAATGAGGAAAATAAGCCTTGGCCGCCTGAGCTCCTTCCTGAAGCTGGACATAACTGGTGATTAGCAGAGCCCAACAGAACCACTGTTACCTCCTGCCTGGCTCTGTGCAAATGTCATCTTCCTGCAGCACCGAGAGGACCACTAATGGCTGAGGCAGCGCGAGGAGGGGCAAGGAGCCGCCAAATGAGCCTGACATTTGCTTAACCTGAAACAAAGGGAGGCTGCAAAAGGCCAGGGAAGGGACCATCCGAGCGACTGAGAGGGCTGTAAACGAAGAGCAAGACCTCGGTTGAACACAGGCATTTGTGGCGGGCTGTGGAGCTGTGACAGAGGGTGAGCTGCGGGAGTTTGCACGGGGAGGGGGTGGCGAGAGGGTGGGAGGAGGAGCAGATGTGTTCACACTCCCTTTTGGCAAAGAGGATAATAACATTTGCCTCCTTTAAAGGGAAGGCTGATGAATACTTAGTGAGCCTGGGCTAGGCTGCTTTCCATAGGCTCACTGTCTTCTTTGAGGGCTTTTTGTACAGGAGGATTTGAGAAGTGGGACCTCTAAGCTAAATGAAAAAGCTACACAGCAGGAATGGTTCTCTTTCTTGCAAAGACAAGATTCAAAGAAGTTTTTTTGTCTTCCGCAGGGTAAAAATGAGATCTCAAAATTTTATGGACTGAACCTAAGAGGGAAAGCACAAAGAACAAGTTCCATCAGATGAATCAATGTATTTGTGATCAGCAGTTACCAAAGACAAGGTAAACACAGGTTCAAGTCTGCCTCGGCCTGGATCAGAGCAAGGCTGGTGTCAGTCATAGCTTGATAGACCCCATCACACTTGGGGTGACAGTCCTGCGTCTCACCTGGGGTCAGTTCTGCATTAGACTCATCCCAGCTAGGAATTCATCTAACCTGGTTCATCCTCAAGAAAGAAATGATGTCCACCCACAGGCATTCTCCAATTACAATCCATCTCAGGCAAATGAAGGCATAATAAAGGATCAGTGGTGCTGTGTCAGACCAAAGCTTTCTTGGCCCCGCCCTCACAGAGCAGGTTGCAGAGCTTCAGAGGTAGTCTAAGATTAGGACACACAAAGAATAAACCTTTATGTCAGCCATAAAGTTGCACCTCTAACTACATGTGGTTTGTGCCACTGGCAGGACGTTTGGGTTTGAAGCACCTCAACCTGCCCAGTCTCCTGGAACTTTCCTGGAACCAACAGGCAGCCACCACATTACTTTTGCTGCACACAAGTACGTGCATGGTTTTGAGAAAGCTGCTTATTAGAGCTCAGTGGAGAAGGATAGACCATATTTTATCACAGATCTGTTTGTAAGGTTCATTATTGATTTTAATGTACCTGTGCCAAGAGGCAACGACGGGCACAGTTTTTTAAAGAGAAGGAAGGAAGATTAAATATACTCAATCCTTGTCACCTTAGCAAACATTTATCCATCCGGTTGTGTGTGATGAGAAGTCTCTATTCCAAAGACAGAATTAAATTTTAATAGGACAGAAACATGTTTGTAGGGCTGTCGTGGCCCAGGATTGGAGCAGACCATAACACTGCAGGGAAACACCAGAGGCTGCTGACAGAAGGAAACCAGAAGGTGATAACTTATGCCTGAATGACTGATAGTGGGGAAGTAGGTGATGCAAGACAGGACTGATGTGGAGTGTCCCAGCCACTGACGGTAGAGAAATTCCCTGCTCAGAAGGGAGGCAGAGAGCCCCCAGCATTGCTGGAGCTACTGCTCACAAATGCAATGCCAAAGTTACAATGAAAGCCAGAAAACCCCAGTACAGATAAGAAGGCTCCTCACTGGTGTGTGCACTCACTGCCATGGGCTTCCCCAGCAGGACTCAGTCTGCAGGACTGTGTTTACAATTAAGCCTCTTCCCTCCTTTGCATGTGGGCTTGGCTCCAGCTGGGGAATGTGTAATCCTTCCAGGTAATGCCAGCCAAGCTCGGTGCTAATGAGAAGGTTAATCTCCTTAGGCAGAGAAAGGCTGGCACAGCAGGTGAAACCTTTGCTGGGCTCTTCAGGTCACACCCCAGGGTCTCCAGGACTGGAGTGAAGTGTGTGCTGGAACGTGTCCTAATGAGCCAGACCAGTGGAGGCTGACAAATGGTTTGGGCATCTCACACCTCCTGTGGCACACTCAGTACCACAGAGTGGGCACTGCAGAGTTTGCTGCTCTCCCACCAAGGTCCCCTCCACGCTCCACCGATGAACTCCCTTTACCTCCTGCCCTTTAGTGGCCTTCGCAGCTTCTTACTTCCAGTCATTACCAGGCTCCGTCTGGATTTAATGAGGCCGGAGTTCGCCGGATGAAATAAATGCAGGTTCCCGAACCCTCTAAACCAAAGCTAATGAAAAATATATGCTCCCTCACTCCTGCTCTCATTTTCACATCCTGCAAATTATCTGTGCTAATGCACGCAACTTGCTGCTCCTCTGCTCCTTCAGATGCTGAACTTTGAGTCTTTGTCACATCAGCCGGCACCAAGTAATTCCGTACAGAAGTCTGACATTTCCAGTTGAAAAAAATAAATTGATTAAAATTCAACAGGCATGTAGTGTTCAGCTTTTAAAGGTCGGCAAATCTAAGGAACTATCAACTGTAAAATAATTCAGCATTTAGAGGGGAGGGGCAGCTGGAGGGAGGGCGGGGGGGGGTGTCCTGGGAAGAGGGAGGGAGCGCAGAATGTGAGGATCATTTACTGCCTGCATTTCACTGTCAAGAACATAATTACAGGCAATTTAATTATTGTATAATGGAAAGGGTCCGTGTTGCTGAGCAGCACAGCCAGATCCTGCTTTGCTTCCCTGGGCTCTGTGCAGTGCAGACATGGGGAGGGGGCTCTGGCTGTGACAGACACCTGTTGGTGAGAGTCTGCAAAAGGGCCTTGGAGAAGGGAGATGCTGAAGACTGGATCAGGCTCAGCTGATGGAGACTTTCAGTCATCCAGTAGAGTCATAGAGGAGTTAAGGTTAGAAGGGACCTCTGGAGATCATCCAGTCCAACCCCCTCATCAAGGCAGGGTCACCTGGAGCAGGTGACATAGGTGAGTTTGGAATGTCTCCAGAAAAGGAAACTCCACAAACTCCCTGGGCAGCTGTTCCAGTGCTCTGCCACCCTCCACAGAAAGAAGATCTTCCTCATGTTGAGGTGGAACTACTGGTGTTTTAGTTAACATCCATTACTCCTTGTCTTGGCACTGGACAGGAAAAAAAGAAGGTAGAAGGATCAGTCTGTTTGGTGCAGCAGTGGCAGAAAGTCCCTACTGAGAGAAGTGCTTTCCCATGGAAGGTATGAATTTACCCAGGCATGGATCTTTGCTCTAGCACACAGCTCTCTGTTTGTGTCCTGCATGTCTCTGACTCCTCTGTTCCAAAGGGACTCCACTGAAAGTGGAAGGTCAGATGGACAAGCACAGCCCCATAAGTGAGCCACAGAGACAAGTACTGATCCCAAAGGAAACTGTGAGGGGGTTTCAAGAGCTGCCTCATCCATCTCACTACCTATCTTGAAGTTTCTCCAGTTCTGCTATCTGGATTTTGCTTTTTGAATAAAACCAGGTTGCCCCATCCCTGGAAGCGTCCCAGGCCAAGTTGGATGGGGCTCGGAGCAACCTGGTCTAGTGGAAGGTGTCTCTGTCCATGGCAGGGGGCAGAATGGGATGATCTTTAAGGTCCCTTCCAACCCAAACCATTCTAGGATTCTGTGATTTTATGACTCTAAGAAACTTGAACACAGAAGTCTTCAGCCTGAGCCTTCTCTGACAGGTTGCCATTTCTGTTTAGGACACTCTCCCTTCCCTGAATTGCACTATACACTATAACATGTATAAATCATGTTATCTAAGCCATGGCTTCTCTTCCTTCTCCCTTACTCTCTTATCCCCCACTCTTCCTCCTCTCTTTCTTCTTTACACCCTTTTGTGCATGAACTTGAGACCAGTTCTTTCCAGCCTGTAACATGTTTGGTTTCACTGTTCTGTAAACTCAAAAAATATATCCCATGGGAAACATCTCCTAGAGCTTAGAGGCAGAGAGAGCAGAGGAGGGTTTGGAGAGAGGGATATTCTCCATCTTTATCTCCCAGTACCCCTGAATACCAGGGTACAGTTGATAAGCTTGTGATTTATTATTCCTTGTAATATCAAATTCTCCCCTCGCACAGGTGTCACACCATTGATTTTGCTGGGGACAGGAGCACTGTGAATGAAGGGAAAAACACAGTCAGTGAATCGTGATCTCCAGGCCAAAGACCACCAGAAGGACTCAGCTCCAGGGAGCAAAAATAGACATCAAAGGAGAGCAAGATGACTCCTACTGCAAGGTGGCTGTAGGAAGCTTCTCCAGGGGAAACTGTGACTCAGCAGCAGGCCAAACCAACCTTGAAAAAATAGAAAGAAGGGGGAAAGAAAGAGAAAGAAAGGCCAGCAGGCACATTGCTGTTTCTTTGTCTATCTCCCAAATGCTGCTGTTGTCAGTACAAAGGAGAGGCAAAGGAAAAGGAACACTGTGTTGTGTTCATTTAAAATGCTTCCAAACCAAACTTTGTTAATTCTGCTCTGTCCCTGTGCCTCTGCCTTGTCTTGTCCCAGCAGGAATCCATTACAGTGCACCACAGCAAGCTCCTTCTAAGCTTTTTGCCTCACTCATGTCACTGGAAAAGTCTCCCTGTCCCCTACTCTGCCTTGTGAGTCCCTTCTGCAACAGGACAGTCACATCCCCTCCCATTGTACTGGTTCAATCAAAGAATTCAGCAATTCCATCAACACACTCAAGACCTGGACATCCCTTCTGCAGGGCCACACTCAGCCAGAGTGTCCAACACACTGGGGACTTGCTCTGGGTGGAACAAGCCCAACAAGAGTGGCACACCCCTGCATGGGCATCTCCCCAGAGAGGTCAACACTCTCCAGATCCTCCCCCTATGGCTTGAACCCTGTGCCAAGGAAAGAGGAAGAACCCCTGCAGCTGCATGGAGCTTGGACAGCTGTGCTCTGGGGAAGGTGGGCAGCACAGCTCTGCACTGAGCAGGGCAGCTGGTGGCAACACCAGGGCTCGCTCATGAATCAGCATCAGCACTGCCACCTTTCCCCTCCCACTGGTACACAGCAGCCAAAAAGCACCATGTTGATTATTCAAGAGTGGGCTCTTAACAGCTCTAATCAGCTGATAATCCAATAACACACTCAGCTGAGCTGCACTCTCAGCTCCCAGGTCCCCACCGCTCAGAGAACATTTACAGCTGCGCCGTGTTGATAATAACTGCCCGTCTGCCAGGAGGGAAGCACAGCAAATGACTCCCACTCCCTGCCTCCTCCTGCTCCTTAGCCAGCCCAAACCCTTCCTCCTATCCCACCCCTGCCTTCCCTGGCCCCTCTCTGCTCCCACATTTCAGCACAGCTCTTGGCAGGGTCCTGCCTGTGCCGTGAGTGCAGCTACAAGATCCCAGCTCCTGGGATCCTCAGGAAAATAAGTTGCCTGTTCTCTTGAGCTACCCCCTTGGCAAAACTGCTTAAAATGTAATAAATAAAAGGGGAAGCATCAAATCCATCACTTTGAAGGCATTTGAAATGCAAGATGCCAGGGACCAGCCAGCACAGCCTCAGGCCCTTTCAGTTCTCCAACACTTCAGCACAAACTGTGAGTGTTCAGCCGGGGTGGCCTGGAGCCAGCAGGCAGGGAGAGACATTAAATGCAGAAATATCCCTTCCTCCGCAGCACCCCAGCTTTCCATCCCAGCCCCATCCTGAGGCAGGCAGAAAACCATTCACACCTGCTTCTCACTGCTTTCACAGCTTGATTTCTCAGATAGAGAGCCTGGCTGAGCCTCCTGGCAAAGTCCTCTCTCCTCATCTCACCTTCCATTTTGCATAACTCCTCTTGCCCACCCAGGCCCCTCTCAGGAGCTTTGGCCCACGGTGAGGTCTGTACCCAGCCCCTCCTGCCCCACACAGGGGCCACCTCACCCTACCTTGTTAATCAATACCTCTCATTAGCCATGTAATCACAGGTGAGCTTAATTCCTCCAGCTGAATCATCAGGGCTGCTCTAATGAAAAAGTGTATAAAGCCATTTCTGGGTCTAAACACAGATTTTCCATTAAGAAATGAAACCAATTTCCCCATGCATTGAAATGAGGAGCTGTGTGCATGTGTATGTTCTTGCATGTGTACAGGAGTTTGTGCATTCAGAGCATATCACCATTTATTTCCTGAGACACTCTAGCTGGTGGATTTACTACTGAGACAATAGGGTGTGAAGAAATCTGTATCCCTACTGTAACCCTTCCTTGGGCACCTGAAAAGTAAAAGTAAAATGAAATAACCCAAAGCAGGGTGTTTCTTCCTCACCAGCTTTCCCAGCGCCCAAAAGTCTCCAAGTGGTAGTTTTTCATGGGTGTCCCTATGGAGCAGGAAAATGCATTGTTTGGAGTTATAAAATGGAGTTTGGAGTATTAAGCTGGTCAGATCTAATGCAAACTAAATCGGGGTTCTTGGTCAGGGAGGAGAGCTGGACTGGGCCTCTACCACAGCCAGGGGACAGAAAGCACCACATCCCCAGGATCCCCACAGGTTTATGCTGCTCTTTTCTCTCCTGGTGCAAGATTTTCCCTGTTCAGGCCCTGTGGTGGGATATGCTGGCTTGTTCTTCCTACCCTTCCTCCTCTTCCTCCTCCTGCTGGGATGCTCCCAGTTGCCACAGCAATGCCACCAGCCAACCCTGCACCAGCAGGAGCAAGACCAGTTGCCCATCCTCACCACAGCCTCCTGCAGCCACCCAGGGGGGTTCCCAATGGGCTGTGGCAGAAACAGTCCCCCCACACACACACAGACCATCACATACCTGCCCCATTGCACCTCCCCCAAAAAAACCAGCTGGGTCCCCTTTGCTGCTTCTCCTGGCTGGTCTTGTCTTCTCCTCTTTCCTACAGATCCTGATTAATCCTGGATGTCATTTCCCTGGACCTGCACAAGGAATGAACCATGCCTTCCTGTACTCTTCAGGTGGGGCTGAATGCCATGTCTCTGCCCTGTTTTGGCAGGTATCTCTCCCATCTCCAATCTCCCTTTGCTCCCTGAAAGGTCTTTCCCATGACAGGTCCCAACCAGCAGCTCCATCTCTCCTGATACTTTCACTCCCTGCCCTCCCACATCCCATCTCCTCCATGCCAAGCTACCAGTCCTGGTTGGACTCACCTGCAGTTAGACTTGATGATCTTACTGTTCTTCTCCAACCTTAATGATTTTGTTGTCCCCAAAAATCACATTTGTTACCTGGTGTGCAACAAGACAATATTCCACAATTTGATAATATCATCAGCATTCAGGGCCATGGGATTGGGACATACATACTCTGATGCAATAAGAATTGCAGGGACCAAAAGAAAAGCTCATTAAAATCCAGAGCCCAAACCTCCTTCTTCCCTACACAGCACATGCAGCAAAGTTAGTTCAGTGCTTCCCCTTGTGCTGCTTATTTTGGGTAGATGCAGCTCCAAATAGCTTCCATGGGGCTTCTCTGCTCTATGGTGTGTGTAATCCCCTCTCTAAAAAACAGCCCTGATTATATGCTCAGGGAAGAGGCTGGAAAAGCCCCAGGGACACCAAGACTCTCTACAGAAGAATCTGGGAAGAGCTGGGGTTTTGGAACTGAAAACAAAGTGAAGAAGTGTCACTGCCTCGCTTCTTCCTCACTTTGCAAAAATCCCCACAGCAATAATGATGTGTGTGGGGAGCTGGGGCCACTGCAGACGTGTCTGGGAGATATCCCAAGGGGGACAGGAGGAGTGGGAAGGAGAGGAGCTGGCACAGCACACCTCCAGGGGAGCACTGTCCTGGTGGAGCCTCCTCAGGGCTGCAAAATGCAGCTGGCAGCACACCAGTGTCACACCTGCACGAGTGAGCTCAGGCCAGATGTGGCCATCCCACCAGTGGTTTCAAAGTCCTGGTTGTTCCCTCCTCTCCAGTCCTTTCCAATTTCACATTAACTGGGCCAGTGCACAGCAATTCAGCACGATCCCACTGGGCCATGGAAGGGCCGTGTAGGTCCTGACCAGCCTCATTTCCTGCTCCAGGCACAGAGGAATGATGAACTGCCTCTTATTTCACCTTTCTGATCCTTCAGGGTGCATAGGACCAGGACCTGAGGGAGATGAGAAGACACATGAATGCATCAAGATCAGCCCCTACTCAGGTGTCTCTCTGTACCAGAGCTTTTGAGCCCCTTTTCTGAGCCTTGTGATGTGTTTCTAGGCAGAGTGTGACGAGTGAGGATGAGCAGAGGGTGCATGGACAGCAGGAGAACTGCACACGTGACCTGATGGGATGGAGGAATCCGTGTACCAGGGCATTGAGACATCTCCAGGGCTTCCTCAGCCCCTTCTCCACATTTGGCCCTTGATCTCTTTGGTAGATTCACTCCACAGCCTTGACAAGGAGGGGTCCAATTAGCAGGAGCAGCTTTAAGGTGGAAACCACTGGGCTGAGACTCCCAGCTCATTTCACATATCGCTGGTCTCTGCAAAGCCATCAGTGGGTAATGGCTTTCTCTAAGCACTCCAGTGGGAGCCAGCAGCCCTGACCCAGGGCCTGGGTGGTCTTTTACAGCCCCTTACACCTCCAGCCCCATCCCAAATACCACCCTTTGTGCCAGGGGCATTTCTACTGGGAAGCAGGGAGGGTGCACAGCAGTTTCTCCTGGGGTTTCACAGAGATCACCCTCTCACAGAGGGCCCAGCAAGGAGTCGCTGCACCAATTTTCCAGTGTGCTGAGGGATAAAATCCATCTCTTCCTGGAGGTCATTTCAGCTGAGCACTCTTTGGGGTGTATTTAATTTGAGCCATGATAACCAGGTGTACCCCGGTCCTTGGCAGGCAGCAGCTCTTCATCAGGGGAGTTTCTGCTGAGAACAATAGAAGTTGTGTATCTCCTCAGGGCTGGCTGTCCTGCTCACCAGAGCTGGGGCTGGGAAACTCTGGCCAGTTTGGGGCAGGAAACATGGAAAAAGGCAGCGCCTGCAGTCAGAGATCCAGCAGCAACGTGGAGGTTCTGGGGTGGTACCTCAAACATTCATTACCTGGCACGGTGGGGACCTGACCATGCTCTGGGAGCCTCCAGTGCTGTGACAGCAGCGTCTCTGCTGCCAGCTCTGGTGAGGAGCCCTGCAGGGACTCCCTGGCTCTCACCTGCCAGGATCAAGCCCCCTCCTGGACTGGGGTTTGGCACGACCTGACCCTCTGGCACAGCTCTGTGCTGCTCCTCCACCACACATCCAGGGCTCCCAAACAGAGCTCAGCATCGCATCCCCTCGCTGCAGCTCTGCCCCCTCCTTCCTGTCACTCGGTGACATAATGGAATCAAATTAAAGCCCCATTTACCAGTTTTATTGCCTATTATTTATAATACTCCAGCTCCAAAGTGCTGTTTTATAGAGTGCTTAAGCTGCCATTGCTGGATAGAGTTTGCCATAAATGTCTCCACATGCACAGAACATAATGTCCTTGCGTCGTGCAGAAAAAGGGAAGAGATTATTCTCAATTATTTCATATAGTCTGTTTTATTGTCTTATTGTAATAAACTGTCATACCCTACAACACTTTAAAATCAATAGTTTGCATTAAAAGTAATGAAAAGTAGTTATTAATCCCGCTTAGTGCTTCCGCTCTTCCGCTCACCGCGAGGCTCTGGAACAGGGAGCGGGTGATAATTATTCATTTCCGATCAATAGGAACATTTCCCAGCGCTCCTCTGTGTATCTCTGCTCTCACAGCCATGCAAAATAATGATAGTGGAGGGCAGGGGTGGAGGCTGGGGCTTGGCTGTGCCTCAGTTTCCCCCATCACCTGTGTCTGTGAGACAGAGTGGTTTTGTTGGAGAATCAAGCTTGAGTTTAAATCAGAGCAAGGGGGTTGTTTAGTTTTGTTTTGTCTCCCTGAGCGCTGCCAGATTTATGGCACATGAGGGATTTTTTCAAACACAAATCAGATCTGTGGTATTGGCTCACAGCAGGTTTTTGCTCATCCCTGGGCTAGCTCAGTTAACATCACGCTCCTCTCTCTGACTGAGCTGTGCATCCCAGACATTTGACCAGCAGTGACTGAGTCACTGCCAAGCATTTCTGGGACACCCAGTGGTGCCATCTCACAGGCCCCAGTTTGGAGGGATGTGCCCCAAAATGGGCTCCAGTGGCACTGGGTGGGTGGTGGTGTCCATTCATTTACTGAATGTGTTAAGAAGTCTGGCTGTGCCAGGACATGGAAGGAACCTGTGCCAGGGCTCTGCCTGAACTCTCACACATGATGCCAAAGACCTTGTAAAGATTTAGGAGGAGCCTGGACCCACTCATCCCTGAAAACACAGGAAGTGCCAGCCTAGAGCAGATCCAGCTTCTCACCAGCACAAAGGAGCATCCAAACACCACCAGCTGTTTCCAAATCTAGGCTTTAGGTAATCCCCTAACCTGGTAATCCCCAAAATCTTGTATTTATGCATAGCTTTGAGGCATAGAATTCATCTCCTGCAGGAACAATCCACCAATCCACATCCTCCACCCCTGATGCAACCTGGGCCTCCGTGCTCCTAAAACAGCAGCCCTCTGCCATTGCTCTGGGATGTGCAGCAGCCAGGGAAGGCAGAGTTGGGCAGAAGCACAGGATTTTGCTGGTACTTGTGGGCAAATCATGATGAATGTAGGAAAAAGCTGCACTGGATGATCCTCATGGGTCCCTTCCAACTCAGCATACTCTGTGAAGTTGAGCTGGATTCCAGGTTTCTTTGGGATCCTGCAGTGATATCTAGCTTGGGCCAGGTGACCCAAATTTGACCTTGTTCACCTCATTCCTCTTTGCTTTATGACTCTCCATAGTATGTGAGACATGGGAGTTACTCCCTGGGTGTTGTCCCATGTTGCCAAAATGTGATGTGGAAGCCACAGTGCATGTTGGCACTTTGGAAAAACAAAGTGGCCCTTTCCCATGGGCCACATGTTCTATGTTAACAACTCACTGCAGACATGGCAGAATGCACCAAAATACAAATTACTTACATTTTTAAAAGTGTGAGTTTTGTAAAACCGAGGTGATGGGGTTAAGATACAGGCTGAGGTCTCTGCCATTCCACATCCCCAGGAACAGTTATCCCTGTCCTCTGTATGGAAATGTACAGAGGAGAAATGCCTGATGAGGGATCAAAGCCAGGAGCACAAGCCTGGCCACCTTCCTCTAGGATATTGTCCTGCTCCAGACTGGGGCTGTGCTGGAACATGTGGCACAGCTGGGAACAGCTGCTGACCAGAGCTGAATTTCAGGTGGGGAAGGATGGAGAGAGCAAACAAAGGCTGAAGAGGCACGTTGAGCATCAGGAACATTCCTTTATATTTATTATTTTTTAATCATATTTCCAATATAAATTCTTTTTTTTTTTCAGTGGGAAGACCCAGCTGATTGCTTGGATTGACCCTGTCTCTGATTCAATATAGTTGTAATGAAAAGAATCCACTAGCACATTAATTGTCATGATAAACATCAAAATCACTGCTCCACCTGCACACACTCAGCTCTGTGGCAGGACTGTTGTATCAATATCAGAGCAGCATTTCTTCACCACTGCTGCCTATGATAGCTGAGACATAGAACAAAACAGCAGCAAGACACAGAAGGAGTTATCAGTGCCTGATCAGTTCTCAAGAGATTTTATTTTTACTTTTAATAAAGTCTGTCTTACCTCTTGTTTGCCAGAATCACTTGTCTTAAATGTTGTATGAGCAAAAGCAGGAATTACCTGTGTCTGCATTCACTCAGGAAAGAAGACATAACCAGGCACTTCCACTCCTTCTACCCAAGGATCTCAAAGCAGTTAAAAACATCCTTACTGCAGCCAAAAAGGCTCCATTTTGGGGGGTCTCAAAGCACAGACCTGCAGACCTGAAGAGCCACAGGTAGCAGGAGCAGGAGTCAGAGCAGGTCCTGGAGCTCAGCAGAGCTGAGTCCGACCTCCCCTGCAGGAGCCTCCGTGATGTGCCACAACCCAAGTGTGTTTGAAGGGAGAGGAGGGAGGGGTGGCAGGCACTGTCCTGGCAGCTGGGTAAGATGAGGGGGAAGGATGGGTCTCTTTTCCTACCTGGATTACAGGGCTTTAATCTGGCTTTGACATTATCTGAAATTAAAATCGAACCTGACACGCAGACAGTGGCAGAAATGAATTACACCTCTCCTGCTGGTAGATAATCCCCTCCTAATTCCCCCACTTTATTCAGATGGAAGATGGTTTAAGGAAAGAGGAGGCAAGAAATAGTTTCCCTCTGCAGACAGCAGCTCATCCAAAGCCTCTCCCTGGCACAGCCCTCCCAGGAGGTGTCTGCCAGCTGCCCAAACCACACCACATGGGATCACCCAGCAAACTTCTCCCCCCGTGGGCAGCACCCTCACCACCACCGTGCACCAAAAACAGCTGAGCTCGACATCAAAGCAGAGCAACCGAGGGGGCAGCTTGCAAAGGGGCAATGCCCTGGTGCAAAAGGGAACAAAGACACAAAACCCTGAATCCTTGAACAGAGGATTGCAAAACGAGGACACAGATGTTACCACACGACAGCTCTGTGCCTTCTTACCTGCCTTTCCCCACCCCTCAGCTGTAGATCTCTCTTGCACAGCAGCACCTCATAATTTTTTCATTTTCTGAATTATTGTGGCTGTGCTGGCGGGGTGTTTCTCATTCTCTCATCCCTCCCTTCCTCGTAATTTCTGAACCTGCATGCCAGTTTCAACCAATTTAAGAGCAGCTAATGCAAAGCTATCGTGCTCCTGCAGGTTGCATAAGAAATAGGTGGCCAAGTGGAGGAAAGGGATATAGGAGCATTATTAGACATCAGAGAGGCCACAGTGGACAGCACCACAGGAAACCTGGCTGCTCTGTCCTGCTGCCCATGCAGGGAATGTCTCACCACACCCCTTGGTGGGGATACTGTTACCCTTGGGCTCATCACTGCGCTCCAGAAGGACATTGGGGGATGAGAGCGAGAGGAGATGAGACTGATTTTTACTTTTGCTCAATTAAACCCATCTCAGAGCAGCCTTGGCTGAAAGCAGTGGAAAGTCAGTGCTTTTAGTGGCTGTACAGCACCTCTCCCTCCGTCAACAAGCCAGTGTCAAAGAAATACCCCTGGAGCCCCTCCACCACAAATGACCATTTTGGCAGTGAAGATATGATTAAGATGTCCTTTCTGTGCCCAGAACCAAATACCAGCTCATGGTGAACACACCAAGTCAGTTTGGCTCAATGGGGTGAAGAGTAATTTTTAATGTGGTTCTTTGTCTGATGAAAGCCTCTGCACAGGAAGGAATCACTTACAGAGCCCTCCTTCCCAGCTGGATCCCCTCCTCCATCCACTCTTTCCTCTTCCCCAGGTCTAATGCAATCCCTGACCGTGAGTGTGGGTAAAATCAGCCAGGAATCTGCAGCATAATTCAATTTCAGAGCCATTCCAGCCAATAATAGCTCTAAACAAAATGTAATATGTAATTCGCATAGTAACATCACCTTAATTACATTTTTTGGAGCAGTCTTTTCTCTCCTGGTCTCTCCACCTTCCAGCCCCAATAAGCATATCTAAAACTAGAGAAAGAAAGTCATCCATCTCTTAAAACATCACAAGGGATGGGAGAGAAATTGCATGAAGAGATTAAAATTGCAGGGAATTTTGCTTTTTTTTGTGGGGCAGTGTTCTCCTCGTCACCTTTGTGTGCTGGGTAATTGATTTTCCATGGAACTCTCAGGGGCTTTTTTTTTCCCCCCCCAAGTTTAGGTTTTGAATTTTAAATTAATTGCACACCAGTCAGCTGGACCTGCACACTGAAGTTTCCCATGTTATCCTCAGAACAAGTATAGAAAATAGAGAGCAGGGCTGATTCCTAATTCACCTGTCCTACAGCTACGCCTGAATCCCACTGTGTGCTGTGTAAACACTGATGCTTATCCATTCTCAGGGATCTGATCCTTGAAATGCTTAGGACATACTGCCCTACACAACTCTTTGATGTGACCTTCTCATGGAAACACAGACCCTAAGGCCAAAGGGATAACATAGTTTAACCTGTGGTATAAGAGGTTTTTCCTGCATTTTTCCTGCAGTATAAACTTTGGGGGGAAAAAAAATAATCCAGTCTTGATGGTTAGGAATGGAAAAATCAAGGATTGCAGAGCATTGAATCTTCTACTCCTGCACCATGGAAAAGAGTCAAACTTTGCATCTAATTTAATACAATATTTGTCATGACAACTCTCTGAGCAGCACTCCTGTACCTGACTGGAGAGCACAGGCTCAGGGGTGAAATCCTGGGATAAAACTGCAGCTCTGGATGGAACACCAGTGCATTGCACTGCAGGGCTCCAGCATCTGAACTAAAAGATGCAGCTCCCTCAGCAAAATCTGCCACGGGTTCAGCAGCAGCTCCATGTGACCCAGACAGCACAGCGAGGGGGATGGATTACAAGTGCACCTTCTGTTGGAACAGCTGATCCACCCATGGCAGCAGGAAAACAGCTCTTCACACCTGTTGAGGGAGTGCTGGAAGGAGCAGTGTTTGACAGCAGCTGCTACACACGGGCTATTTTCATAACATGGACACAAGTCATAATCCTGACTGAGATTCCCAGCAAGAGGTTAACTCGGAGCCCAGAGCTAACAATGCACACAGCTGTGACTTACCAAGGAAGAGCTGAGCCAAGAGCAAGAAGCCATTAGAAGGTAATAGTGTGAAAACACTAATGGCCTATAGCCAGATTTGAATTAACAGTCCAGGAGAAGAGAAGCCTATCAACACTTCTTCGTTTTCCCTTTGGTTTCTTATAGGGCTGCAGTGCTATCAGAAATGTGGGAGAAAAAGGTGGCTTATCCTGTCAAGGATGCTGCTCCCAGTGCTGCAGTGCAGTAACCTCTGCTCAGAAGATCCTCTGCTTACTGGTCTTACAGGATGGGAGGATAACAAAGAGAGGGACTGAACAGTGGACCTGGAAACTAAAGGCCATTAGGGCTTCCCATATGAAATTACAGGTGACTTTACAGTGTATCCCTTCTCCTTTCCAGCTCCTACACACCTTTCAGAAAACCTTTACCCTCTTTCCCTACACCCAGTGCCTTCTCCCAGCCCACACAGCAGCAGGGCAGGCAGGGTGGGAGAGCCCCATGCTGAGAACCCTGATGCTTTGGCTGTAGAAGCAAAGCCCAGCCAGGACCCCTCCTCCTTTCCAAATCCCCAACACCATCAGCCTGTACCTGCTGTCCCTTCACAGCCTGAGCCATGTGCTTTCCACAGCTGCTTTCAGCATCCCTGTTGCACGGTCTCACAGGTTCCAGGTAAATGCCAGGTGCTTTCTAGCTCAGCCCCCTCTGGATGTGACTCTCCAGGGCCACATACTGGCCTGATTCCCTTCCACAGATGGCTTCTCCTCCTGCTCTCCCTCCCCTCCCCACAGTAAATATGAGGCCTCTCTGTGATTCCTCATTCTGGTGTGACCAACAGCACTGGGGTGAAACCACTCAGCACAGATGGCAAATTATCCTTCCCAGCTGCTCCTGTGTGACGTAGACCTTCTCTGGCTTCATCACTTGTCAGCCCTGGGCTCGTCTTCCTCCACACTGCCAGAGGCCCTCAGTGCCTGGATGAAACTGGGTTCCAGTCCTACTGAGTCCCAGTAACTCCCAGTATGTCAGTGAAAGGACAGATCCCACCACAAGCTCTCTTTTGGCAGGAGGATTCCATCCTCCAGCCCATTGTCTGTCTTTTCAGAAGTTCTTCAACTTTTTTCTTCGTTGGAGGGAGTTCATAGAGGTTGTCAGGGTGGACTGCAGTCTTGTAAATACATGTGTGACATCTTACATCTCTTCTTTGAAAAATCCTTCTTCTTTCCCATCAAAAAAAGTCAGTAAAACACAGAAAACATCTTCCAGAGATGCCCTCAGGGCCCCTTTACTCTGCCTACTCTGAATGTTTCATCCCTTGCTGATGCTTTGTCTGCCTTTCTCTGTTCTCCATCTACAATCAGTAGTTCCTCAGCTGTGGTCCCAGCAGAACAGCACTTTTTGAGAAGATACAATATAGCCTCAAGTGGTTTTACTTATAGTTAAAACAATCCCCCTCCTTCCACTCCAGCAATGATCCTCTTGTCATCACTGTACTTGCACAAGGTGACAAGATCTCAAGCTGAAGAGGATCGGTAAGAGGACAGATTCTGTGCTTCATGAAAGGCTGAGAGATTTGGGAGTGTTCAACCTGGAAAAGAGGAGGCCTCGGGGTGACCTAATTGTGGCCTTACAGTGCCTGAAGGGAGCTGCAGGAAACATGGAGGGAGACTATTTCCAAGGGCCTGCAGTGACAGGACAAGGGGGAATGGCTTCACACTGACAGAGAGAAGGGTTAGATTGGATATCAGGGAGAAATTGTTCCCTGTGAGGGTGGGGAGGCCCTGGCACAGGTTGCCCAGAGAAGCTGTGGCTGCCCCATCTCTGGGAGTGTCCAAGGCCAGGTTGGACAGGGCTTGGAGCAACCTGGGCTAGTGGAAGGTGTCCCTGCCCATGGCAGGGGGTAAAACAAGATGACCTTGAAGGTCCCTTCCAAGCCAAACCATTCCATGATTCCATGAAGGGATCCATCTGCCTCCTCTGTTCCAGCTGGGCAAGAAAGCCCAACAGTTCAGAGTCCCCCAGGAAGGAAATCTCCAGGTAAAGGTGCAGAGGAGTAAACTCAGGTAGACCAAAAGTGAGGTCTATTCACCTCTGCTGAGGAGCTGGCCCTGAGAGCCTCCCATGGAGAAGGAACCTGAACCTGGGCTCTGTGTATCATCATGAAGCAAAGCTCCCAGGCTCTGCCTTCTGCTCCCTGGTTCCCATGGCCCAGAGGCAGCATGCTGGCACCCCAAAGAAAGTATCATCCACATTCAGCTCTTATTTTTCTTTCCTTTCCAAGCACTTGATGCATCCCAGAGCCCAGGTCTGTGCTGGCTATTAGCTCCTCCTCATGAACCCACATCTCACCTCAGCAGCACACAGTGCTGATGGCTCCCTGGTGTGTGTTTGTGCCAAGCATGAAATAACCTGCCCTTTGCTCACATTTCCAGCCTCCCAGATGAGGATAACAATGCCAGTGAAAGTCAGCTTCAAATAACCTTGCAAGACACAACGTGTGTGCCATTCCTCCAGGGAGACTCTACCTCCCATCCTCTCTATGTTGTGGGTCAAAGTTCGAGTCCATATTTGCTCAGATAAAAGCAAATCTTGGGAAAACAATCAAGAAATGCCATTCATTATTGAGGGGGAACTGGGGAATAGGTGGAAATTACTGGCAAAATGACTTGAAAGCCCTCCCGTTTTCTGAACATTTCTCTTTGGTTTCTTGCAGATTTGAAAGGTCGCTAGGAGCTAATGAACCTCAGATAGCAAAGCTGTCTCTTGTTTGTTTGTCATTTTGAGTTTTTCTGGTTGATTAAGATCCATGCTGCCAGTAACGTATAAAATAGCAAATTTCTGTGAGTATAGTGAGGTCACGTTCCCTACCCTGAGAAACTGCTGAACTTACCAGGAAAAACAGTCCCAAGGACTAACAAGCCAGCTCTCAGCAGAGGAAGCTTCTGAGTGGTTCTGCTACCCACATTTATTTTTGTTATTCCTGGTTCCATAGGCTTTCAACAGCATGCCCCAATACAGTGGTGTCCCAGATAATCTGCACCCCAAGACAGGATCATTTTAGGGTTTGGGTTGGAAGGGACCTCAAAGATCATCTCATTCCATCCCCCGTACCATGGACAGGGACATTTTCTCCTAGACCAGGTTTCTCAGAGCTCTGTTTGTCCTTGAACACTTCCAAAGATGGGGCATCCAAACCCCTGGGCAAGGTGTACCATGTGTTTGAGAATGGTGAGACATGTCCTCTTTCTCCACCTGAGGACTTGAAGTGGGGTGAATTTAGGGATTTTCTTCTTTCTGGTCACTCACTTGGAGTGGCAACAGCACAAGTCCCAATGCACAGATCACCTCCACAGCACAGGGCAGCGAGTCCTGCACATCTGGACACATCACCCCTTCCACATCTGCACTGTCCAGCTGCTTGGGGTAATGCAGTGTGGTCATGTGTTGACAGTCCAGTGGTCAGTGACTGTCACATCAAGCTGAAAAATGATGGAACATCCAAAAATGCCCATTATTGTGAAGCAATTAGCTCTGAAAACATGTCCTGGCTGCAAACCCAGCTGAGTACAGAACATCCTGCTCTGCACAAACTCTGAGCATGAACAAGAAATGTGCCCCAGCAGAGCTCCTGAGTTAATATGTAATACTAACACACCGGAGCACGGGAGGCTGGATGACTCCTGGATTTGTCAGGATCATTCTACTTTACATTCATGCTGGCAAATGTTAGTCAGAAGTATGTTAATGCCCCTAGTCACCACCATGGCTGATGACTCATGTTGGTCCCATCCCACTGGAGAGCCCTTGAAAGTTCATTCTCTTGCTCTCATCAGTAGAATCATGTCTCTCCTCTTACAGCTCCAGCTCTGTACCCAAGTGACAGTGGCAAAAAATAAAAAAAGAAATTCAAATTCCATTTACCTGCTCCTGCTCCCAACCTACTCAGAGCTAAGGGGCAAACACATCACTGTGCTCCTTCCTTTCACCTCCCTGTTCAGGAGAGCTTGGGGCTCTCAGCACAGCTCTGAGCAACACCCCCTCTTTCTGCTGAAATCCTGCAGAAGCTGAAGGTGCCTCAGCATTTGCTGTGAACATCAGACCCCTCCCAGGAGCTGTTCACTGAAGTGGGAACTTGCTGTTTCCACTCATACCACAAGTGTAATAACCCTGGGGAAGGAAAATCTTTGTTGATGGAAGCTTTTCTGTCTGTTTTTACACCAAACGTGTGAGTCTTGCAGGCACTTCAGGGGACCCCTCAGACATAGCTGTGGGCATTCGTTGCTTTGTCTCTGTGAGAGGCAGTGCCCACTGCAGAGCTAAGAGAAGCCTAAAGCAAATGAAAAGTGACCTCACAGACCCAGCTCAAGGTGTTTTGCGGGTTCAGGGCTCTGTTTCCACCAAACAACTGGGCCCCAGAGCTTGACATGGTCCCCATCTACCTTCTCCTGGTTGAGGGGGGAGCCATTTCAGCCCTGTGCCACAAGACCCTGTCCTTGTTTCCTTGTGCTCATGGACCTACAGTGCTGATGTGCCCCTGGGAATTGTCACCCACCCACAGTGTTACAGAGCTCACCATCGAAACACAGGCAAGGCTTGGCCAGAACCCAGCCAAAATCTGGGCCAGCAAATCATGATCAGCTTGGGTTTATGTACTTGAAACTGCAAAGCACTGACTTTACAGGCAGGGATAGGTGTCTTGAAGAGAAACATCATAAAGAGTCTGAGTTCCCCTGTTACCCTCAGCATCTGCCACCACCATCAGACAGCTCCTCTCACCTTCCCAGAGAGCATCCACCAACACCAGGGTGTGTTTGCTCTCCAGTCCAGGCATGGCAGAGGCTGATGAAGAGCCAAACACTGGGCACACAACATTCTTTTGTACCTCTTGCCTATTCCAACAGCAAACTCTCTTGACATTCCAAAGGACTGCGTGCTATGGAAAAGCAAATCCTGCCTTTTCCCACTGTAAGGAGACCTCTACCAAGCACTGTCACCTCACCAACTCTGACCCTTCCACCAAAATGGATCCCTGCAGCCCCAGGGAACGGGGAGCAGATGTTTAATCACACGTTGCAGCCCCACAGAGTGGCAGAGGTGGATTCCACACTCCAGTGAAGCTGCAGGATGGATTTGGGTGGACAGAATGCAATTATCCACATCATAATTTACTCCAGACATAAATCTTTTGAAATAGTAACAACACCTAGCACATATTAAGCATTGTACATGTTCAAAGCACAAATGGTAATGTTTATGCCAAAAAATGTTTGAACTTGCAGTAATTAATAACAAGGAGGGATATTGCATAGCTGAGAGGGGTTTTTTTTCAGCTTTAATTCACAGGAGCAGCTTTTTCTTTTTCCCCAGGAAGGCTTTGCTCAGACTTTTCCCTGTCTTCTGCATATCCCAGCTTTCTTACCAAAGCTGTGTCAAGAAATAATAATAAGAAACAAACCTCTTCCCATAAAAGGAGACTGCTGAGTCTTAGAAAAACAAAGGAAATCATTCTATATCTGATTCTATAAATGAACCACTTTTTAAAACTGATATAAATAGACACATACATATTCAGTCACATTTTTATTACACATGTTAATATATATATATATATGTATAAAATTACCCCCAAAACTTACACTTTGGATATGAGTCTTTGGTCCAGCCCAGCTCCATCCAGCTAAGATAATGGTACCTACCTCACAGTGACATTTCCTGTTTTCCAAGGTGTGAGATCCAAAAAGAAACAGGTTATATCACCCCATAATTTAAAAATAACCAAACATGGAGAAAGTTGTAATATATATGGTTGGTAAGGTTCTCCTTTGTTCCTCCTGCTGCCACCTTTGCTTCCAGAAAAGCATCAGTGTCATCTGAGAAGCTCATATGGGATCAAACCTGATAGTTTTGGGGAGTGCAAGGGCCCCAAACCCCCAGCAGTTGGTCAGAATGGGCACATTCCTCAAGATTTAACATCTCTATGCACTTCCTCTGTATCAACCCACAACCTTCAGATACAGAATTTTGTAAAGACAATTTACTTGAAAAGAGGCTGTTCCACATCCAAGGGCACAGGATAAGCCTGGTTTTCTGATCCTGATCAGGATGGACTCAAACAGCCAGTGCTCACTGGAGCAGCTGGGGGAGCCTGGGATGGTTTTCCGTAAGATCAGTAGGCACTGTGTTGAAAAAACACCTGAAACAGTGTCTCTGGATAACTCTTAGAGCCAGAACTCATTTCTCTCCCTCCTTTCTCCTGGAGCATCAACACTGGCCAACGTTTGGAGCACCAGTGGCACATTGGAGAACTCACCAGAGCTCCAGGGCCTGCTTCTCATTTGTGTATTTACATAAATTTCCATATGGCGTGGGAAAACAATAGATAGAGGCAGGGACATAAGTTTGTAATTTTCCATGGGTTTGAGGGGTTTTTCCTGAAAGTGGCCAAGCACTTTCTGCCTCATTCAGCACAAGGGCCTGAGCTTTAAATTAAGCATGTGCTGAGGGGTCTGAGGCTGCAGGTTGAGCATCCTGTGCTCTACCAGCAGCAGCACAGGATGATGGCAAGAGCACAGGCGTTTTTTAACAGCTGGATACATCTTCTTAGAGATGCTACAGGGATAGGAACCTTGGAAACAGGCTGGGATAGAGAGAAACTGCTTGAGGAGTAGCCAGGGCCATGGTGCAGAAGCAGGGAGTGTCTTGTTGAAATGCAGTCCGTGCCTGGGCACTGGACATGCTCAGCAAGGAGCTGCAGCCTTGCCTTGATCTGACAGGAGTGCACCCACCTCATACACACAGACACATCCTACACCCAGCACCACATCAGGCTGGTTCCCTGGGTCTTCCTCTTCCCCTGTTTTTATTAACAGGGAAGCTAGAAGGAAAGTCTGCAGTATCCCAAAACCGCCTTCCCTACTGGAAACATATTGGTCCTCAGCTCCCCCAGGAAGAGATTCAGGAGAAGGAAAGGCAACATGAGGCCTTCTGGATGTGGGGAAGGAAGAGAGATGCAATAAGAGTCCTGAAACTTTATTGTTGTTATTGTTGTTGTTGTTGATAAACTATAATCCAAGGAAACAAATAAAATTGCCACCCTGCCAAGGCACCCTCAAACAACAACTTCAGCTTAAATACCTTTCTAGGCACAATTAAACAGAGCAGGCTGCTTGAACCTTCCCTACAGCAGGGTCCCGGTGGGGTTAAGGCTTTCTGAACTCTCCCTGCCCAACTTTCTCCCCCTCTCCTGCTCAGAGCTGGAGGGGAGACTGACTCATTTGGTTAAAAATAAAAACACTGCTATCTAAACTTTAATGGCTTTGTTTCTCATTGCTGCAGGCAGTGGTTCATATGCATTCCAAACAGCACTTTGACTGCAAATGTACCGTTTTGGAAGCTATTCCACCTGAAAAACAATATCTTTCATCTCTCTGCCTTGTGCTGTGGGGGGCTGGGAGCACACCCGTCCTGGCTCGGCAGATTCAGGGAGGTGCTGGGGTGGAAAAGAGAAAAGCTGGCTCTGCTGCAAGGATGGTGCTGGAGAACCTGAGGGCTGGGGATGGAGAGCTGTGTGCTGCTGTGCTGAGAGTGCCGATGAGGCTTCAACCTCTGCTGCAAGAGAAATTGTTTGAAATGCTGGGATGGGGGATGATGCCAAACCCTGCCACATCGAGGACTTAGGAGGGGCCAGACCAGCTCTGTCACCCTGGCCCCTGCAGAGCTTCCACCTAGAGATTTCACTGCCCAGAGACTCCCCTATGCACCCAGAGCAAACTTTCAGCGTTGCATGCACTGATGTCCATGTCCAGTTGAATATTCCTCGCCTAGGGATCGATGGCAAAGAAGAGGGGACAGATGGAGCTGGAGGTGGCTCTGCTACCCAGCACACACACGCTGCGCCAGCACCGGCTGCACGCTCTGGTGGTCCCTGTTGAAGCCTCTTCTATGACACAGAATCACAGAATCAGAGACTGGTTGGTGTTGGAAGGGACCTTAAAAGGCCATCTAGTCCAACCCTCTGCCATCTGCAGGGATATCTTCAACTAGACCAGGCTGCTCAGAGCCCCGTCCAACCTGGCCTTCAATCTTCACCACTACTTCTCTTGCCAGGAGAGTTGTCTTAGGCCAGTTACTCCACCCACTGCCCAAATGCACTTATATTCCCCTTGGCCACACAAATCCCACACAGGCCACAGGTTTGCCTGTGTTTATGGAAGGGAATGGCCACTGTGAGGTCTGGGATAGGCGGTTTGTGCAACCACCATCACTCCAGCCCCGTGCTTCGAAAAGCAGTGTGGTTTGGCTGGTGGCCCCACTTCTAATGTTGAGTTGCTCCATTTGTTCAGGTCTTTTTGTCTAACCTTTGAGTGACAGTTCCCTGTATCGCTCCTGCTCCCACAGATACCAGGGACGAGCCTCTCACCTGTTTTTACATCTGGTTTAAAAGGGACAGACAAAGGAATCTGAGTTGGGGGTCACAATGGATGGTCAAATAACCAGTCCTCAAAGGGGGTAAGGTATTCATCTCATGCCTATAATGACTTTGTGGTGTTACCCTAGCAACTAACGCTCGGAGATGATGCAATCAAATTTGGGAACGATGTGATTAGAAATGACAGGCAAGGGGAAACAAAGGGAAGCAAAGTTGCTGTGGCAGCTGGGATGCAGCGCTCAGTGTGTAATGCATGTATCGGGGCTGTGAGGCATTATTCCGAGCAATTACACTAAATATCATATTCTATTTGCCAGCTAATTACAGAATATCGCTCAGTGCCTGCCGTCCAGCCCGGCCCCGCTCTCCCCGCTTTGGGAGGCCAGGCAATGGTACTCTCATTAACCCGCCTGCATTTGATCTGCTCCTACATTTTCAACTGGCACCTGCCCAGCACAAACTGCCATTTCCTTTCCCCTCTCTTTCCATATTTCCCATTTCACAGCCCACTCTCACCCAGGGACCTGCTGCTCTCCTGGGGCAGTTGCCCATCCCTGTCTTCGGATCCCTCGGAGGGAGAAGTGCAGGAGAGCAGCACAAAGGGGAGTGCTTTGCTTAGGGCTGCAAGTGCTCAGCCAGCCTTTAACCCCATGTGTGACAGCCTTGGTAGGTCTGTGCACCACCTGAGGACTTACAACTCCAGAAGAGAAAGCTTAAAGATCATTTAGGCCTGCACTGCTTGAGCACAGCTGCCCAGATGTTCTGCCAGCTTCACACACCCACATAGTTTGATAGAGGATATATTGCTAGGCCATGAGGAGTTTCACTGCACACCATGGGGGCACACCCTGCCCACCCCCAGAGAGACACCCTGGTTGCTCTCACCCCCTTTGTTTGGAGAGGGTGGCAGGGCCAGGGGTGCAAAATGTCCATGAGCTCTGTCAGACACTTTGGGCTTGGTTTATTTTCTTGCCACGGGGATGCACTCAGGGCTCTGCTCCTCTGCCCCTGAAAATAATTGCCTTGGAAAGAAGAAAGAATCGAGTGGAAATATAGGGAATAGGGACTTGCACTGTAAATATTACTGATGATTCATAATCCCTTTTTCTCAGAATTTCAGGTTTCTTAACTATTATCCCTCTCACAGGAAGTCCCAGCTGTTCTTTTGACAGTTTTATGTGACCCAGCAGGCAGTTTTCACTCATTTTCACTGAAAAAACAAGAGGCTCAATTCTCTGTTGCTCAGTACCTGGTGGTGTCATTAGCCCAGTGCTGAGGATGAGGAGGGGGGAATGGGAAGAGAGAAGAATCACTGCTGCTCCTATGTGACACCTCTTCTACAACCATCCATGCTGTCCTTGGCCATTAGACATATCTGACAGCAACCAAGTGTCACTTCAAGGGTGCAAAAACCAAATGTTTTCAAAGAAGCACTGAGAAGGACACAAACCTGATGCCATTTCTCTCCCAGACCCTCCAGCCTTGTCTCTGCTGCCAGAATAAGACAGGGTGGTTTGAAACGTGCTTTATCTGACATGTTTTAAGTTCCTTGTGGTGACAGGATACCTTGGTGGTCAAGATGAATGCTGATGTTGTCTCTTCTTAGCACTCATGTTCAGGACAGAGCAGGCAGTTCCTAAATTAGGGTTGTGACTTGTGAGTTCACCACTGGGTAAATATGTTAAACTATAGTCTCTCTGGTTTTGGCACCCCAAAGGGATCCCTCCCCCTCCTCCCTAATAACTTCTCCCCCAGCAGGGAACTGAGGCCAGAGAGAGGGGAAAGAGGTTCTGACTCACCTTATTTCTTATATTTTTGATCTCTCCAGAAAGCTAAAAAAAAGGCTCCACCCTCCTATGAGGGCAGTGTGACCCTGTGCTGGCCAGAAGAGCGGCCAGACCTCACCACAACCCTGGAGACCTGGAGGGTGTCTGTGAGCACCCTGGGCCACCAAAATTCAGACAGATCAAACCACGGTGGGATGAGAGAGAGGGAGAACAGCTGAGGAGGCAGCAAACATAAACAGGGGAGCTGCTACTGCCAGATGGGGCACAGGGAGCAGAACTTCATTTGAATTGCTCGCAGGCTTAGCAGCCAGGCAGAAAGAAATCATCACAAATCCATCTAATGCAAACTAATGCTGGTCATTAGGAAGCAGGCTGAAAGAGTGCTGCCTGCATCAGGGAAAAGACATTAGGAAGAAAGTTTCTGAGCAGATTTCTGAGCCAAAATAGATCATCTCTGAACAATTTATTCTTCATTTACTCTTTTCTCCAACCTGGGGAAGGGTGAGTTGGTATTTTTATTTTTTTTCCCCACAAAGAGAAGTACCCTGGGATGATCTCGGGTGTACTGAGCCAGGTTTTCAGCAATTGGAGAATCATAGAATCATGGAATGGGTTGGGTTGGAAGGGAACTTAAAGATCATCTAGTTCCAACCTCACTGCCATGGGCAGGGACACCTTCCATCCAAACTGGCCTGTTGGACAGAGGACAATGCCTGTGGCTGTCAGCAAAAGGCCCAGTCACTCAACATCACTTAAAAGCAGAGCAGCCCTTCCCTCCACACACACATCAAGGGTAATAACTGTAATTGGGTTGATGCAGTTGTGGAATGGAAAACAAAATAGTCCTGCCCACGCCTGGCACTGACCATAGCCCCTTCCTCACTAACACACCAGTGCTGTGACAAGAAACAAATGCTTTTGATGACCATTTGTGACAAATAAGCAAATCAATAATTCTCTCTCAGCTGCAGACCTCGGATGAGTTCTCCCAACTCTCCTGTCCAAGGGACAGCATACCACGAAAATCTTGCATAAATAACCCACCTTTCCCCAAAACAGCCCTTTCAATTATTCAAAGGGACTTCAATATCAAGGCTCTTTCCACCCAAGCAAGTGCAGCACTGCACTCTGGGACACCCTGCGCAGGTTCTTGGCGGGGAAGGAGTTAATATGTTTGCCTTGAACAAGCCCAATTGCAGCCAGACTGGGCTCAGCTGGAGAGAATCACTTGATCAGGAGAGGTTATGAGCAAAAGAAACTCTTAAAAGACTGTGGAGCAGAGAGTGGAGCTGGCGGGGAGTTGTGTTGTTTGGAGCCCGGAGCAGGCACGTGTTGTGAAAGTCTCTGTTGATCTCCTCGAGGGGCAGATTTCAGTGCTCTGTGCTCACTATTAAAGCTGGAGTTTGGGGGTGATGGCAAGGGAGGGCAGACAGGGGGCTGTGCAGCCAGGCAGAACTTTTGATGTTGTTCTGATCAGGAACCGCTGAAAACCTCCTTGTTCTTCACAAAACTATTTCCCAAATCAAAAGCGTTTTTTTATTTTCTTTTAGTATTTGATAAAACGTAAAGGTTTTTTTTCTTTTTTCAAAGAGTTAATGAAATGCTTGTGTTTTGGGTCAGTCTGCAGGTTTAGTTTCAAATCAACCAAAACAAAAGGAAACATCTGGGATCATGTAAATACTGTTTCATGTCTTAGACTTTTCCTTTCTGGTGTGATATGTATGAGCAGCAGTTCTGCTGAGCAAAGGGTTCTTTTCTTTTTCTAATTTAGAACAATTAAGAGTTCAAATATGTTAAAAAAATCACTTTTTAGGCTTGAGAAAAAAAGTCACATTGAGGGAGATTTCATCAGGAACAGGACAAAGGGGAATGGCTTCAAACTGAAAGAGAGTAGGGTTAGAGGAAATATTAAGGAGAAATCCTTCCCTGTGAGGGTGGGGAGGCCCTGGCACAGGTTGCCCAGAGAAGCTGTGCCTGCCCCATCCCTGGGAGTGTCCAAGGCCAGGTTGGACAAGGCTTGGAGCAACCTGGGCTGGTGGAAGGTGTCCCTATCCACGTAGGGGAATGAGATGATCTTTAATGTCCCTTCCAACCCAAACCATCCAGGGATTTTATGGTGACATGGTGCTCCCAGCATCTGCAGGCTGTCACTGATCCCCACCTTCAAACCTCAGCCTGTATGTGTAGGATCAGGCTCACAAGCACCAAGATTTTGGCAGGGTTTTGGTCTCATTTCATGAGTTAGTTCGTGGCTGTTTCACCTCTGCTGTTCCCTTCCCTTCCTCCCTTCCCCTGACATGCCAAAAAAAAAAAAAGCAAAAAAAAAAAAAAGCAAAAAAAAAAAAAAGCAAAAAAAAAAAAAAGCAAAAAAAAAAAAAAGCAAAAAAAAAAGCTTAAACACATTTTGTGGTTAAACCACTTTTTTTTTCATGTTGGCTGGTTCCCACTGGGCTGAAAAGCAATAAAAAGTCAGGAAGAAGTATGGGCTCCCCTCTCAGCTTTGTCATGTGGATGAATAGCACAGTAAAAAGCGCTGAATGCTATCGGTTAAAACGAACTCACTGCTCTTCCAAGTACATTTTGCAGCACTCTGATGTGAAGGGGTGGCGGATTGGATGGTGAAAAACCTCTCCCAGAGATGGAGCCTTTGTCAGGCTAAAGATTTTTGCATTAAAAAAGAAATTCTTGTTGTAATCACTGTACCCACAGCAACATTTTCAGTCCTCCCCTCCTCTGCCCTCACCCTCCTCACTTTTCCACGGCACTGGAATAAATCTCAAGGTAATGTGACCTGAGAACACACCTGTTCTCAGATAGCTGAGAACATCTTGGAGGCTCTGTCAGTAAGAGACCAGGCAAGGAGCACTGGAGTGCAAAGATCTTCTTATTATCTCCCTTTACAGCCCTTCCTGGGCATTTCTGTCCCTTGTGTTCTTCATCAGGTCCCTGATGACGCTGATAAGGGGGGAAAAGAAGGAAATGGGGGTGGTGGAATAGCAAAACTAGATGACAAGACCTTGTACTATTTCACATTTGCACTCAAAAAAATACTGTGGTCTGGAATGTTAATGTATAATTGCAGATAAAAGTACAACAAGAAATTGCTGGAGAATTTCCCATTAAGATATTCAGATACTTAGAAATCGCTTCTTATTTGGGTTTTGATCTCCTATTGTTGAGAAAGCTGAAAGCCTTCACTTCAGCAGAAAGGAGCTCTGTGGTCTAAGATCCCTTTCCAGCAGCGACAGCCAGACTAGAATTTTCAATAAAACAGTTTTTTTCTTTTCTTTCTCAATTTTTCTCCCTCCCCACCCCCCACCCTTTTTTATTACAGTAAAGCCAACTTCTCAAAACCCAAACTGTCCTGAAGAACAGCTTCACCCTGATAAGATGGTTTAGTCTGGCCAAGGGGGATATATGGTTAAACTCTTCTTATAAGGGGAAAGAGACCTCAGAAGAGCAGGAGATTATCCAGGGCTATGGAGTGCCTGGTGCTCGAACCACCCAGTGACACAAATGCTGTAAAGGCCAAGTCTCTGTCAGGTCCATCAAGAGCAGGGATTGGAATCTCTGTCCCTCACATACCCCCAGAGACCCCAACAATCAGGTGCTGGGAGAGAAGCTTGTCAGTGATCTCAGGTGCACAATGGGACAACATTTAAATCATAACCAGCTTTAGAGACTGAGGAATCCACTTTCTGCCCTGATCCCCTCCCTCCTTTTGTCTCTTTTTTCAGTTCCTAGAGATGAAGCCTGCAAGACCACCTGTTTCTAAGACAAAAAAGAATCTCAGATGAGGGTAAAAATTGTTGTTTTATGGACAAACCACAGAGCTGTGGAAATGGTCTGGCTACAGACACACTTCTGCCCTCACAAAGGCTCTGGACAGGCTCAGCCTACAGTGGGAGCAGAGATCAGCGTGTCCTCTGGAGACAGTGGTGGGTCTCTGTGAAATAGAATTTGATGCTTTTCCTTCCAAGTTATTCTCAGATAATCTGCTTTCACTGCTGGGAAATTAAGGGTTGTTTTTGTTTTTGTTTTAGTCTCTGATATTCTGGTTGGCTTTGGTGCTGCTTTGCAGGGAAAATGTTGAGGAAAAATAAAAGAATGGAGTGTTATCCCGTGGTGTCCTCACAGGATATTTTTGTGCCCATCTCACTTATCATCACCCTGGTCAGACAGAAGGAGTGCTGGGGTTTTCTGGGAGAACTGGGGGTTGCTGAATAGAGAGGCACATCAATGTACCCTGGCACTGGATGCTGTCCATGATGGCTGGAGGTGAAAGGAGCTGACCCTCCCCTCAGCAGCCCCTGAAGAGGAAACACCAGTGAGGAGGGATTTAGTGGGAGCCTCAACCACTGCTGGAGGAAAGAAAGTGGAAAAAACCCCCAATGAATTGCAAAAACACAGGCTGAAGGGACCTTTGAAGGATCCAAGTCCTGCCCAAAGCAGGTCTAACTTGGCCCAGGCTGCCCAGGACTGGTCCAGCTGAGGTGTGAACACTTCCAGAGTTGGAGCTTCATCCAAGCTCTATTCAACCACCCCTGTTATAGAATCTTAGAACAGTTTGGGAAGGGACCATAAAGATCCCCTATTTCCAACCCCCTGCCATGGGGCAGGGACACCTTCCAGTAGATCAGATTGCTCCAAGCCCCATCCAACCTGGTCTTGAACACTTCCAGGGTTGGAGCTTCATCCAAGCTCCATTCAACCAGTTTTTTGGTGAAAGTTTTCCTTTACATCTGGTAGAAATTTCCCTTATTGCTACTTGTGACCAAGAGCACTCATCTTTGGCTGCAAGAGGAGTCTGGCTCTGATTATGCTGAGATTTGGGTGTGAGGAAGAGTCTGACTTGTGGGACTTGGTACTACAACAAGCCCACAGAGGGCAAGGGCTCCGGAGTGATAGACAGATAATGGACATCCACAGATAAGAGGATAAAATGTTTACAAGGCATATAATCCCTCCTGTTCCTGGTGATAAGCCAGCTGCTGACTGACAGAGGCAAGGAGGAAAAAAACCCTTTGGGAAGATTATTCCAAACCTGGTGAATTTAAACCATGGATAGTTGAAGAACTGGTTGTGGCAATCTCAGAGTCATTAGTGGTTATCAATGGAAGCACCAGAAGATTGGAAAGAGACAAAAAATGCTTAACTTCTATAAAGTATTAGGAATGTGGGCAGTAGTGGGGTACTATAGACTCACCAGTTTAGCTTCAGTTAATGAAAAATCCTGATGGAAAGATATAAATGCTCTATTTACATTTATCTGGGAGGTGCCAAGGACAAGAATCTCAGTGACCATGGATTTGTCAAGGACACCCTTCTTCAAGCCAGAAGTGACAAACCAGAGAAATGGACTGAACAAATAAGAGGTTGAGGTTCACCTGGGACAGACAGAAAGTAATATGCCCTGGGATGATGGAGTGCACAGGTGAGCTTAGGCTGCAGTTCAGCAGAAAAAAAATGTAAGGTTTATTTTGTTCCACTAAGTGAACATGAGTCAGTGATATCAAGCTGGTACAAAAATGACAAACATGATCCCAGGTTGTATAAGAAGGCAGACGATGCAGGAGACATCATTAATCCCAGGGACTGGTGATGCCACAGTGGAGCTCCATGGCTGGAGGGGTTACCACATGGGAAGAAAGAGGTGGGAGAATGGGACAGAAATCAGAGGGGAGCAGCACAAATGATGAGAGCTGGAAGAAACTGTTCACAAGGAAAAAAAGTAGTCTGGAAAAGGAGGAAAGTGGAACATTTGGGTAATGTGAGGCTTGCCTGTAAAGTCAGCTTTGCAAGGAGAAGTTCATGGCAATTTCTTTTACACCTGGGTCTTGGGTTGGACTGAAAAGTTTAGCCAAAGTCACTGCCTGAAAGAGACCTGGGAGAAGACACTGCCAGACTTATCTGAGGCTGGGTGGGTGGGTGTAAACATAGCTCAGGATTTACCCAGGCTGTGCGTCACTGGAAACCGCCCTGCGTGTCCCCAGCATCTGCTGCTGCACAGCAACAGGGCAGCACACAGGCTGGGAGAATGTTTAATTTAATGTTTTCCTTTTGGTTAAATAGCTCCTGCTGCATATGCAAGCCTGATAGGAGGAGAGAGGGCTGCCAGAGCCATGGTCACCTGGGAGGTGACACGGTGGCTGCTGGGGTGGGATAACTGAGTCCTCACCCTTGGCAGCATCCCAGCTACTGCTGCCTGCTCAGCAGCACTGGTGGGGGAGGATGGGGAGATTTCAGCAGAGAAGAAAGAACCTTTGCCCTTGGGTTCATCTGCTAACTTTAGGGTCTTGTTTTTTATTTTTGAGGAAAGAGAACCCCCAGCACCACTCATCTCCCTGGTTTTCTGGGTCAGCAGGTGAAGAGGTACAAGAGAAGGCATTCAACAGCCTGGAAGTGAGCCTGAAAGCAACATCTCCACCAGAGAGCAGCAGACAGCAGGGAAAAGACCTGTTGGACCATCCCAAATGGACCCCCAAAGTCTGAAGAGAGAGGCCTTCGGCCACAAGTGGTCTGTGTAGAGCTGGTCCATACTGGAGACCCTCTGCCATGAGAGTCTGCAGGAGATAACTCCTTTTTCCTTCCAGAATCACTGTTTAATGAATAAACAGCAGCACACTAACTACTGAGAGATGGGCAGAAGCCAAGCAGAGGAGCAGGGAGAGGGCCCAACCTTCCCCTGCTCCTCGGTCCTCAGTCAGGACCAGCGCCAGGCAGCCCCGTGCTGCTTCCAAGAGCCAGGCAGAAGACAATAATCCATGCCAAGAGAGTGTGAAATGTGTGCAGACAGTCAACCTCCCATTGTCTGTGTCCTGGGGTTGCTGCCAAGCCCTGCTGCCTCGGCCAGGGCACAGGAAGGAGCCTGGGTTGGGTGACATCTGCTCTGCTCAAGCTACAGCAAAGAAGGAGGTTACAGGGCAGGGTGCTGTTCTCCTTCCTTCCCATCCAGGATTGAGACAGGGATGCCAGAAAGCACCTCTGTTATTCCCAGGAATCTCTGGACTCCTGGTGGAACTTGGCCATCTCCAGTCAGCTGGCAGATTGCACTGTCCTTAAATCTTCATCCCAGCTGCTGGCACTCCACCCCAGAACCCACCGTGGGGGTTAAATCAGCTCTGCAGCGGTGGGAGATGCAGGAAGGGAAGGTTTTGTGGCTGGTGGGGACCTGCTCCTCTCATGTCACAAGGCTGGTGAGCACAAGGCAGACCTTGACCTCCTGTGGGGGTCTGATGGAAACCAGGATGGAAACCTCTGGCATGACTCAGAGCCCCTGGAAGAAAAAGAGAGAGGAGCAGGGGGGTTTCTGCGTTAATTAAGGGGATGATCTCCATACTGACAAAAGAAATGGCTCATAGCACTGTTAATGTATGCCATCCTAACATATGCTAAGTCATCAAAAACATGCCATTTTAAAAATATCCATGATGCTTGCCGTGAATATCAGCCCAGCTTTGCCAAGGAAGACTTTCAGTCTCATTTATGGAAATCCAGGAAAGATTCTGCCTTCTGTCACCCAAGGGCAACCTCAGTATCAAAAGAGATAACATTTGTGGCTATAAAACACCCTGAATATGTATCCAGACTCTAAAGGCTATTTTTATAACTTCACTCCTGGTTTACTTTTCAATACTGTTATCTCTTTTTTGTTATATTTTGGGAACTATATAAGGAACATGGCTATTGGAACATGCATCTTTGTGTAAAATATTTAATCAAAGCCCTTAATTGCAAGCTGTAAATGTAGCACTGGTGACAGATTGTAAAGCCAGAAACCATTTGGTCAATGCACAACTAACAAGAGAAAAAAAACCCCAGCATATAGGACAGGATTTTAGAAGAGACATGAGCTTTACTGCAAAAAAAATAAACCTTTCAGAAAATTCAGAAAAAAGAGGAATGTGGGATTGCATCATCAGATCCAGAAGGCATCTGCTAAAAAGTCAGACTGGTTTTTTATTTTAATGTAGGAAAAAAAATATTTAATTCAGCCAAAGGAAGTGATATATATATTATTCTCACTGAAAGTAATTTGGTTTAGAAACACATTCAAGACTTCAAACAAAAACAAACCGAGGACTGAAAATCAGTCTCTGGAAGATGTTAGTTACTCTTGTTCAGCTCGTGTTTCCTCTTGTTGCTGTAAAGCTTGGTTGATTCCTTAAATGCTGAAATGACAAGCTCCTGCATCTCGAGATGTGCAGTTGCAAGTGTTGTGTATCTGTGAGGAGATATTCAGAGCACAACTTCCACTGCAAGGGCTGGTGAGATGCTCCATGTACGACACAGCAAGGGCAGATGCTGCTGCAGTTGGGCCCTGCTATGAAGCAGAGAGTATTTATATTAATTGGGGAATTAGTCCTCTGTCAAAAGGCGCCTCAGTAAACGTCATTAAGAAAAAAAGACAATAACTTCTTTAATGACTGCTCAGGTTTCAAGGCGCCTCTTTAAGAATTAACTAAATTAAAATCTATTCTGAGGGCTGGAAGACTTCTATATATAAAAGTAAAGGTTGTCTGGACTTATTGGAAATGGAATTTCAGTCGCTGTTAAACTCTGATGAAATGAGAAGAATGATTCAGAAAACTGACTGAATAAAAGAAAAACTCTTAACATGCTCTGAGAATGCCCAGAGAAGCTGTGGCTGCTCCATCCCTGGAAGTGTCCCAGGCCAGATTGGATGGGGCTTGGAGCAACCTGGAATAGTGGAAGGTCTCCCTGCCAGTGGCAGAGGGGTGGAATGGGATGAGTTTTAATGTCCCTTCCAACCCAAACCATTCTAGGATTCTATGATTGAACTGATTTAAGGGGATATGAGAATGTTTTTATAATTCACAACACTGAGAGTTTCTCCAGTAAACACCAAATTGGTTAAAAATGTATTCTTTGATGTGTCTTTCTTAAGGTGTATCTTTCTGTGCTTTCTTTTGAGTAAGTGACTTAAATATTTGCACTGGATTCACACAGTTTACTTAAGATTATTCACATTTCTGATTACTAGCTATTTAGATTATCCTTGAAATACCAAAATAGGATTTACAAGTTCCCCCCTCACCCCCCTGCTTACAAATAGACAAGCCATGTCCGTGCCTTGTTTTTTATCTACCATTAAAACAAGATTACAACTCATTTTGGGAAAAAGGTACTTAGATCCACTCCAAGGGTAAATCCATTCTTACCATATATAATCTCTGTTACAAAGTGTCCTCAGAGAGAAGTATAGAGGAGACTGTAACTGGAATAATCATCATTTATTGTTTATGATTTCCTCTGGTTCAGAGTTTGCTTTTGCTTTCTTTGGCAATAAAACAGCCACAAATCATTCACACAAAATTGTTGTGTTTGTTCTTTATTGTCTTTATTTTAAAGACAGCTTTGGAGGATGGGGTGAATAAGTGGCATCACAACTTTGAACTGCCATGAAAGGCAATTTTAAAGACCATGCCCTCCTTGTGCATCTTGCTTTTAGCTTTTAGCACTTTCTAAGGCGAAGTCCAGCAACTGGAGACATCATCTCTAGTCCCAGGCTGAAAGATCCCTTCTTCCTGCTCCTGGGAGAAGGGGATATTCAACACCTACAGCTTAAAACCTTTCCCCTTCTGCTGAGGTGAATGTCAATGAGTGACACCACTTGTCACATTGGCAGGACCCCCACATTCAGAGGACAGTGTTACCCAGAGCCCCAGGACCATGCAAAGCCACAGCTGACCCTTCTGAAGCCTGATCATGCTGTGTTTTGAGAAGAATCCTTGGGAATAACTGATCTCCTTTTTCACTGGAGGTTTAATTATGACCATTAGCTGCCAATGGGATACATGTGTGTTCTCTCCTGTGATGTCACAGCTGGGAGAGCTAACGAGCCCTAACAACCTGACCAGCCACACCTGACCCAGCCATCACAGGCTTTATTTAAGCCCAGACCCAGCACTGGAGTCTCCTCTGGGTTGTGCATGGAGCTGCTTCAATGTCTTTTGTGGCCATGCTGCCCCTCTGTGTCCTGTCTCCCTGGCTGGATGTTGGACCTGCCTGTGCCTTCAAACTCTCCAGTGTTGTGGATTCTCAGCAGCTGGACCTGCTCAGGTATGGTGGGATGAGCTGGGAGCCCCAGCATGTCCTCAGCTCCTGGTTCTGAGGGAGCACCCACCCTTGTGGCACCCGGACATGGGGGCCAGAAGTGCCACTTGTATCCCTGGTTGTTGTCCAGGGCACTTCAGAGGGGCTGGGTGGGCAGGGAGGCAGGAAAGGCAAAATCTGCAGTGGTGCAAACCCTGGGGTGGACTAGGACAGGGGGCCCTGAAAATTCTCTCTATCCAGGACCCTCTTGCTGTGCTCATCCTCCTTAGTCCATGAGCTCTGCTAGGAGGCACCAGCCTTGTTTTCAGGGGTGTGTGAGACAGGAGGAAGCTCCAGCACAGCAGAGCAGTGTCCCAACCTGTTGGCCTGTCTGGCAGCAGCAGTAGCTGCAAAAGGTGATGCTGTATGTTTGGGTTTTTTATGTATTGATTCAAGGGCTTTAGAGGAGAAACTCATCATGTGCAAGCTCTGTGTTTGTGTGCTGTGAGCCCCTGCGTGTGCCTCTCTGCCTTCCTCTCCCCTTGTGCTCCCTTTGCTCCTCGGATGCTTTTCCCAGAGCTGCTGACAGAGCTGATCCCTGTAGAAATCTGCTGCTCTGGCACCGCGGTGCCGCTGAGGAGGGCTGTATGTACCCTGCAAAGCGAGCCACGAGCATCTCCTACAGCTCCCAGGCAGAGCAGGAGGGAGGCAGGAAGGCTCCACAGCTCCCTGCTCCGTGCTGTTTGCATTCCTGGCTGCACAGGGTGTGTAAATACTCCCTCCGGCGTTCAGGGGCACTGCCCGTGGCTCAGCGAGTGGGTGACTGGGGCAGGGGCTGCTGTTTGCTCTGTGCTCATAGATTAGCCCCAGCACTAAGGGCTGCTCCGTGCCGGCACAGGATAAACAAGTGGATAAATTCCACGGATGTGAGCTGCCAGCTTGTGTATCGGATCATGTTTCTGAAAGATGCCAACAGAGGGCATCCGCTGCCAGGCACAGCCTGAAAATTCCTGCTGCATCCCCTGTTCCTGGCTCCAGATAAGGAGCATCTCAGGTTTTGTTAACCCTCTCCCACTTAGGCTCAGGTGAAGCTTTGTCAGAGGTTTTAAAGTCGATGGGCTTTTTCTCAGTGAGTGTTACCATTTTCCTTTGGAGAAAAGAAAAGGAAAACATTTAATCCACAGCTGCAGTGCCTTGGTCAAGGCAGGGCTTTGATAATTAGTGTCTAAGGGCTCCCCACAGCCTGGCAGAGCAACAGCCAGGTTCAAAGTGAAGGTTGATGCTCTTTTGTCCTGTGCAGCTGTAAACAAAATCAGAAGCACTACTGTGCTGGTGTTGGAGGAGAGAAGGAGATTTCATAATGAATGCCCTGGCTTTGGTGGATTTAAATAATCAGTTTTATTTATAGGTGCTTATTTCTGGTGTTTAATCTCCTTGTTTCATGTCTCATGTGGACAGACAAAAAGAAATCAAACTTCTAAAGCCTCCTGCTCCCTTTGGTAAACACATATTGATGCTTGGGCTGTGGGGCAGCTCACTGTGAGCACATTGTCACTCTTGTTTAAGACCTCACACCAAAACATCTGTGATGGCCAAAGCCCCAGGCAGCCTGTCTGATGGCAGGATTTGGAATCTGGCTTTGACTGGGGCAGCAAAGGTCCTGAGGCAAGGGCTGGTGTTAGGCAGGGCTTGTTTGAGAGTTAGGGTTGGAGGGAGCCTCAGGAGAGGCTTCCTCCCTCCACATAAAACCAGCAGAAGGTTGGTGGTGCTGGGAATTGTGCCTCATAGTGGGCTAGAAACCAGAGTCAGCCTGAGCTGGGTGAGGGTTTACTCCAAAGGAATGATTCCAAGTGATGGTTTTTAATGGAAATAAAGACAAGGCATGACTGATATTCTGCTCCCCTTAGTTGTGTATTTGTTTTGGATCAGCCCAGACTTCTTTGAGAACCAGACAAACCTCAGCAGTGGTGGGGCTGCAGATTACTGGACTCCCAAAAGTATGTTCTGCTCCAGGGTTTCCAGCTGCTCTGCACACAAAATGTGGCAAAACCCTAAATAATCAGGATGGCTGGTAGGCCTGGCTGGGATAGTCATCAGTGCTTGGGAAACACCTGTCTCTGCCTCACAAAGCTAAAGCTGGTCCAAGCTGTGCCATGTCCAGCCTCATCCAGTACCTGTTCTGGGTCTGGTTTGACTCTTGATGTGGGAATATACACATGTTAACTTCTAAAAAGTGCATACATTTTCAATGGTGAAGATTGAAATACATGAACATGCCTCTCATAGAAAAGGTGTTCACTTGCTTTAATTATTTAACCAGAGCTTCCCAACTGGCCACCAAAAAAAAAAATCCCCTGCTCTGTATGTGTAGGTCATCTCCACTCCCTATTATACATTGATAAGGGCCAGAAACCTACAGCCAAATTTGATTTATGGACTGCCATAGAGATTTAAGAAATTTATGATTTGATTAATCCATCCCATATATCTTTTTCTTTATTACCGGTAATTCGTGCTATATATCAAACTCTTGTGAACAGGAATTTGGCAAGGATCAGGCAGCCAGTGCTTCCAAAGGGTTAAATTCTATGGTGCACCAACCAGACAATAAACTGTTGGTTTAATATGTATTATTAAATATGTATTCAGCAGTCCTGGGGTCTGACCCTATAGATTTGTTCTGGATTACCAAGTGAGAATGTATTTAGGACATGTATGTGCAGAGCTCCATTACTGGAGAATTAGGGGCAGGGGTTGTGGAGAAAGATCTTCTCAAAAGGCTGATGTGCCAGGGTGATCACTGTAGAAAATGAACAGGCACCTGCAGAGCTCCTAAAAAATACATGTTGAGCCAATAGATGGGATGGCCAGTTGTGTTGGGCAGTGGGGCTGCCTGGTGACAGCCTCTCCCAGCAGGGTTGGCTGTTGAGCTGGTCCCTGCTGGCAATCCTTGTTCTACCTCACAGGGAGGTGGGGCTTTGGCATAGGGCAGGGAAAGCAAATCAACTAATTGACTCAACGAAGGAATATGGAATAACATACTTGAGATTGCATGAGGATGTGACCTGAGACTGTAGATGCTTCTGTGGCTGGTAAAGATGTTTTCTGGTGGTTTTTTTTTTCCCCTGTAACACTATTGGCGTTTTAAAATGATCAGAATATTTCAAACTGCATTTAACCAGACAGAAGGACTGGATTTCAATACTGTCAACTCCAGAAAGCAAAAGGTGGGTCCTAAATTACTTTCAGAATTGTAATTTAAAAAGTGGAATAATTTCTCATTTGCCTGCTGTTTTACCAGCTACTCCAGGTCACCCAGCTGGCCTCCTTTGAGAGGGAGGAGGAGAGGGTGGTTCTGTGTCACTGGGGGAAGCAGCACACACACACCTGGCAGCCCTGGAGCACATTCCCTCTGCAGCAGCCGGGTGTGGGAGCTCCCCCTGCCTGGCCCTGCCCTGGGGGGCTGGGGGTCCCCTCTCCCCAGCCCTGCAGTCCTTGATCTCTGCTGATGGGGAGTGGGGATGCCAGTCAGCAGGAGCCACAGCTGCATTTTGCAACCAAGACTTCTGGTTGTCTGGGATCAGAGAGAGTTGAGCACTGTTTCACCCAGCAGCCTTTAATAATGTCTCAGCTCTGTTAGCTGCCCACAATTTCATCCAGCCACCTCTTTCAGAAAAGCCCTGCATCTTCATTACCTTCCCCTCAGGCCATCTGGTCCCCCAGCCTGACCTTTTTAAGAAAGATTGCTTAAAAAAAACCTGGAGCAGTCCCTGAACAGAAGACCTTGTGTGTCATGTTTAAGCCTAGAGCAAATTTTTATGTCCAAGCTGTAAAACCTCGAAAATAAAGATTTATAATTGAGATTCTGGCTGAAGCAGAGTGAACAGAGATGGTCTAATTAAATTCTGTGGTGGGTATAATTAACCCATTTATTCATTTATTACCCTTTATGCAGCTAATGCAGGCCAAGCTATTGCCATTTGTTTATGAAGGACCTGTTACCTGGCTGCTGGGCTCAGGCTGTGATGCTCTGGAGGGGCTGGTGAATGGGTATGAGCAGGTCTGAGCTGATGGATGCTTTTCCAGAAACCAACACAACTCTTGAATGAGTCAGCTGGGAAGGAGCAGGGTGGAAAGTAAAGACTCAGGGTTCTGTTTTGGCATTTGAGCAGAGTTGCCAGAGGACTTCAATCAAGTATGGGGGCTTGGGGTTATGTTTAGAGCAGTGTGGCTCTCTGGTATCAAACACACCTGGTACTGTGGCCCTCAATCCCTGCTGTGTGCTGCAGCAATATCCACACTGACATGTGTAGGTTTCTGTGTTCCCTCCTTCATAGCTCAGTGTGGAAATGGCACTTCCAAACCCGTAACACCGATAACTACTCACACATCCTCTGGGAGAGCCTCATCTGACTAAAAGCCTGTCTGGCTTTTCCAGAATGGAGCTGTTTCTTTTCACCAAAGACTCATTTCGCTTCACTTTCTTGCAGCCATCACGAGATAAAAACAATGAATCAACCAGAGATTATTTTTCATGAAAGTTTAATCAGGCACTGTCCCCTTCCTGCGCCTGTGTGAGCAAACCTTGATGAGCGCGTGGGGCTTGAACATGGAGTAAAAAAACATCTGCTTGAGAGGCAAGAAGTGCAGGGAAAATCCTTTGCTTGCTGGCATCTCTCTATCTGGGCAGGCTGTCCTGCTGCAGATGCACTGTCTTCAGTTTAGCCTCTGGGTCCCTCAGCCCATCCATCTCTTAAGCAGTGAAAGCCAATACCTCCCCTCTCCTTCCCCTCCCTTTGCTGCTCCTTAATATTTCATGCATCAAAGAAGTTTCACTTGTAATGCAAAAACTGATTAATTAAGTAGAGTGCAAGAGTTACATGCATTTAAAGTTTCTTTCATCTTGGGGAGGAGAGGAGCCATGCTGGAGGCTGTTACTGCTCACAAAGGAGTGTCGAAGGGCAGGCAGTGATGGAGTGGTTATGGGGTTCTGAAGGAGAGGATGGGACAGCCTCATTCCTTGGACTTTGGTTGAAGCAACAAGATGCTTTCCAGTTTTCCCTGTGTTCTCCCTTCCTCTGTAAGTGTTCTTGCTAGCCAGGCTGGCCCCTGCATCTTTCTGGCAATGGGGCTGATTGGGGTGGGGATTATAGCAAGGCACCTGCCTGATTCCAGTCTCAGGATGTGCAAGGTCCCTTCCCAGGGTGTCTAACACCCTGCTGTTACCATGCACAAGTAATGCCTACCTGAAAGCCCAGTGTGCTCCAGGGAGAGTTATAAAGAAGCAGGTAGAGCAGGAGGATAACCCCTCAGAGGAGGAAAACTAGCAAATGCCCTGATGCCATGGGCACCTGACCACAGCCTTGCCCCCTAGGTAAGTCAAGGCTGTTGGTTGTAATGCAACTGTTTAGCTGTACCTCAACCCAAAGGGCTTAGGAGCCTTTCCTTGCTGTAGAAATGATACAGCTCCCTGTTACCCTTCTGAACTGAATCCAGGGAAAATGATACAGCTCCCTGTTAAAAGGTAGGAACCAACTACTTGAATCTGAGAAGGGAGGAGAAAATTCAGCCTCTCCTGGCTGCAAAACCAGGGAAGCTAAAGCTGCAGAGTGTCCCCTCAGGGCACTTCTCTGGAAGTGGTCAGGAAGCTCTGAGTTTGATGCCGTGTCAGGAACACATCATCTCCTGCAGCTTTGAGCACAGCGAGGGGTCTGCTGGCTCACTGTTAACCCAGAAGCAAGAAACCTCACCTCTCGAATTGCAAAGGGCACTTTCTGAATCCACTCCTCCCTCAGGAGGTGTTTCTCAGAATTGCTGACCCAGCCTGTATCCTGCATTCCGTGTGAGAGCTGACAAAAGCACAGCTTGAGCCATGTGGTCGCTGACCAGGGGCAGATACCGTGTGTCTGTGGACCAGCATTTGTACATTGCAGCTTGGAAACAAAATTCATTTTCTGGCATTTACTTCACAATATGAAAAAATCCTTTTCACTCCTTCAGTGGAGTTATTGATGCTGATATGACTCTTGCAGGGTGAAATATAAACCCCTGATTACATCAGGGCTCTCTGATTGACTTTCTCCTCTGATTGCTGGCGGTAGGATTTGTGACAGGCATTACAGACATAAATTGCTCTCTGTATTGTAAATACATAGTGCATTTTAATGATCCCTGCTGTATGCACATGTCTTTAGTAATAGGGCCAATTGAAAACCACTTCAGAAAGCTGCTTTTGGTATCTTTGCAATAAACTCCTCATCTCTGCCAGCCAATAAAAGATGCATTAGTTCTGGGTGTCCAGAAACCCAGCTCCTGGGATTGAAAGTCGAAGAATGCTTCATCTGTGACCCTTTAAATGAGAATGACTTCCCCCCTGCCTCAACATCTATTTTAAACTTAGATAATACAGATACTTTAAGTGCTTTCCAGAAAAACATCTTGACAAAGCTTTCCACAGAGGCATAAAACCCTGGGTTTGCCTGAATCCCACTTGGGATATCGCCATGCAGAAGAAAATGACCTTGGAGCTGAACTGCTCTGCTCGGGAATAAAAAAAAAAAATAAATGAAGTGTCTCAAAACTCCTGCTAAAATATTCCACTCAGGTGAAATTAGGCACAACTGTAGGCAGATGCAGGCATAGCCGAGGTTCCTGGTTCATATATCATGCAACATGTGCTCTGTATTCTTCTTGAAGCTGTTCTACCTGAGAACAGCCCTCTACCACTGTTCAACCGCAGGGAAACTCCCAGCTCAGGCTTTCTGTGTCTAAACCCCCACGCTTGGGACTGTTACAGATATAACTTGCACAGCCCTCGGTATCTCTTTTTATCCGTTATGGAAACAACTAGTTATTTTCTTGCCTTTATGTGTGTAAGAGAGGATACAAACGCCCAGAAGGGGGGGAAGAAAGAAGGGGTTTGCCCCCTGAGCTGCACAGTCAGCAGCCGAGGTGCAAAGGAGCTGGAGCCTCCTGACAAATCGTCAGATCCCCCCATCGCACCCTACCCAGATGGGTCTTGTCAGTGTAATGCGTTTGCACTTGTAAGAAGATTTCCATTTTCATCCTGGGAATGTTTTTTTGCTGGGAAAGGCAGTTTTCGCTGGTTTCTTGGCCCCGATGCTGTTGCAATCGACGGTCAGGCAGTCGCTGATGTCCCCAGGGAAAGGCTGGATCCATGAAGCATAAGAAAAAGATATTAAAAAATGGGCCTCATTTAGGAACAGCAATCTGGGTTATGGGCTATGCAATTGGCTTGAAAATCCACAGTTTGTAGAGATTTAAAGTATCCCCAAATTAGCAAGTTAAGCAAACTTCTGCAAGTGTTTCTGGAATATTTTGCTGGTAACTGAAACTCTCAGAGCCATGTGCTTAAACCCTCATTTTTCTTTTGTTAAAGCAGGGGGCAATAGAAACCTGTTACCTCAGTTGTAAACAAGGACTATAATATTCCCCTTTTGCAAATATTATTGGTGGTTTTCAAGCAGTGAAGTTTTGTATTTAGCTCAGTTCTTTGGAACTAAAAAGCAGGTGGAATCCTTTTCTTCCCAAAATGAGAAGAGATTTGCATTTACACAGGGAAAGATCCAGACTGAATGGAAACTTGTTGTATCCAGTTAAAGGCTGTGGTTTGCAGACCCTTCCCGTTGATCACCATGCCCATGTTTTTACAGAAAAACTTGCAAAGCTCTCAGTGTGCTCCTCAGCACATAGTTGGTAGAAGAACTTCATGAATCCAGACAGCCAGGCAAAATAGGTCTGAATGATGTGTGTAGAGCTGCTCAGATCTTTGAGACCCTCCATGTGCCTCCCAGCCCTGTTTTCTGATATCTCAGGACTTGCTTGGAGCCAGTCAGTCAGTAGCAAAGCAGGTGTTTCAACCTGTGTCTCCTGATCATTGCTTTCCAACTCTAAACCCTGAAAAACATTCGCCTTGTTGCTTGGTGGTATGGGCTAGGTCAGGGAACAGCTGGATGCACCAAAACATGTCCTTCTCTGTAATTCAGCTGGATCCACAGCAAAACTAAAGTAGAAACCACTGTCCAGAGTTGTGACAGCAGTAGGTATCTCTGGATCCCTTTCCCAGCCCAAGGACAACTCCTTCCCAAATCCTCTGGTAGTTGACAGCAAAAAAATTCTCGACCTGTGGCACACAGATGCAGTTGTGCAGCAAGTGGCTACAAGGAGGTGTGAGTAACAGGGATGTTATTGCCTTAAATAGAAATAGACTTTTTTTTTTCAAGATTTCCAGTTAAAAAAAAAATATTTAAAAGGCACTTCTTTTTTAGTTATACTGGCTACTAATGTGTCACTTTGTGTATCAATGCTGTATTGGTTCTTTGCACTCATTGACTAGAAGAATTTTTAAAACTAGGGAAAAAAAAAAGAGGGAAAACTCTTTTTTCTTACTGTTGCAGAGTTCCCAACAAACAGCTGACACTCAGGACTGCATTTTTGCTTGATTATTTTTTTCCAGCATGCCTAGAAACTTCAACCCTTCTGGTTAGGCAGATATGGGGTGCCACCTCTGACGTTCTGCAATTAGTTTCCTGATTGCTGGTGAGCACTTTTTGCTTTCTCTCTATCCCTGTAGCTGGAAAGAGGCACTGTGCTCACACCAACGCTCGTAAGGTGGGGGCTGCAGCTTGTTAAGGCTGGGAGCTGGAGCTGTGGCTGCTCCTGGTGCCAGGACTGGCCCCTGGGAACGGGGCTTGAGCTGTTTGTTTGCTGGATTTCATATTCATTGCCATTCTGCCCTTGTTGTGGTTTTAACGTTTGATGACCTAGGTATCTCAGAAGGCTGTTTTGCCTCAACAGGCATGTGATGAATTGCTCTTAATTAGCTTGTGGAAATAATATAAGCCTGAGCATTAAGCGTGCTTTGTTAGGGTTTTGACATCTTCTTTTATATGTACATCTACAAATAAAATCAGGTAGATTAGCAGTCACTAGGAAATTGTTGTTGTGAGTCACTGAATCATAACTACCGTAGGCTGCCTCTCCTCATCTCTGTTAGTCATGCCCGACTGTGGGCAGGAGTTCATGGGGCCCTGGGGCTGGGGTTAATTGGGTCCACTTTGCCTCCAGGGATATGGTTTGTCTCCAAACTCATCCCCATCATCCCATTTTGGAAAGCCAGTTGGCTCCATTGCAGCTCAAGGTAGAGCGTGAGCCAAACCACGGCAGTGGAGCTCACCTGGTTTGTCTTCAAGCACCAAATCCAACCCTCCTGTGGCACCGAGGCATCCATGTGATGGAAGGATATAGGAACCTGTGGTCAGACCTCAGGATCGTTTATCCTTCTGGCTCCCATTTAAATGCCAGCTGGTAAAGTCCAGATCTGAAATCTTTACTCTAGGTCACAGTTTGTCTTCTTCAGGCTTCTCATTTTAAGCCACCCCTGTATGCCCTGGATGCTGGAGGTGCCTATTCAGCTAGGAGAGGGTAATAATTAGTAAAAGCTCAGGAAATGGATTGCTGTGCTGTTGCACCCCAACAGTTGCCTGCAAGGAAGAACAGCTGGCAGGTAAAAGTGGCAATGAGCTGGATGGGTGAAGAGATGGAGAGAGAGGTGATTTTCATAAAATCACAGATTCCTAGAACGGTTGGGTTTGGAAGGGACCTTAAAGATCATTCATTCCCAGTCCGCCTTGCCGTGGGCAGGGACAGCTTCCACTAGACCAGGTTCCTCCAAGCACGGTCCAACCTGGCCTTGAGCAGCTTCCCTGACCAACCTGCACTAGAGCCTCGCCGCCCTCACAGGGAAAAATTTCTCCCTAATACCCCATCTAACCCTGCTCTCTGTCCGCCCCAAGCCATCACCCCTTGTCCTGTCACTCCGTGCCCTTGCCCAAAGCCCCTCTCTCCCCAGATTTTGTGTGTCTCAGGAGCGGCAGCGGCGATGCGGGAGCGGTCTGGCCGCGGGGGGAGCGGCTGCGGGGCCG